>CAUYUJ010019538.1:312663-427663 GCA_963575745.1 Prorocentrum cordatum | reverse complement strand
AAAAGGAGGAGTACTTGTGGTTGAACGGCGTGCCACACATTATTTATTTGTTGCGCCTTGGTGCGGTGCTGAAAATATCGCTCCGCTAAATCCGCCCCCTCGGATTGACTATTATCGTTTCGGTGCTAACGAGCACTCAGGAGGTTACTTCATTGCTTCATGAGGTTACCCATACCACTACCCTTCCCTCATTCCCCTTCTTGGCCTCGTGGGAGGACCTCGTGGCCACCGCTGGATTCGCCTCCAAATTCTGGTCACCACGTTGCCCTTGAGAGGTCTGGGAAGTAGTGGTAGGGGCGCTTGATTTCCCCATGCTCTGACCAGGAATCCGGGGCGAATCCAACCGTGTCGACTGCGACGACGACGAAAGGTCAACGACCAGGGCGAATCCAGCCGTGGCGTCGACGCGGTTGGATTCGCTCCGCGGTCCTGGTCGGGACGCGCTCTGACAGAGCCGTCGCCGTCCTCGTCGCCCTCGTCGTCCTCGTCGCCCTCGCCGTCCTCGCCGCCCTCGCCGCCCTCGCCTCGGGCCGTCCTCGTTCTCGTCGCCGCCGTCCCCGCCGACGCCGCCGCAGCCGCCGCCGCCGGCAACAACGGCAACGACGGCAACGACGGCGACGGCGACGACACGACGACGGCGGCGGCGGTGACGGCGACGACGACGACGACCAGCCGCTGCGGCGTGCCAGGCTGGGCCCCGCGGCCTATCTGCGCAGCGGCCGGGGGCCCAGCACCGGGGCGGCTTGCGGAGTGCCCCGGGGGCGGCCCGTACCAGTGGCGCGCCGCCCCGTGGTGTGCCTCGGGGACGGGATCACCCGAGGCGCGCGGTGCGGCGCGCGGCCTGCGCCGTCGGAGCTTCTGCCTTTACCTTTCCTTTTACCTTTACCGTTACCTTTACCCTTCAAGAGGTACACATACCTTTACCCTTTCCTGTAAAAGGGGCCCAAACCTTCCCTTTTGGGGCCTCCTGGGAGGCCCTCGTCGCCACCGCTGGATTCGCCCCGGAATTCTGTTCAGAACGCTCCCCGGGAGAGGTCCGGGGAGTAGCGGTATTGGCATTTGCTGTTTATTGAGATGAGGAAAAGGTCTACGTCGGTCGTTGGACGTAGGCATTTTAGGATATTCGGATCCCAATCTATTTTAGGCGCCTTCCTACTTCAATGATCGAGTGGTTTCACCTCCTCCTTTCTCTTGATTGTGGGAAATTGGGATCCCAATATACTTTAGGCGCCTTCCTACTTCAATGATCGAGTGGTTTCACCTCCTGCCTCTTCAGGGAAGGGCGGAAGCCCAATCTGCTTCCATCGCAGTCCTGTTTCAGGTTTCTTCGGACTTCTTCCGACCGACGGATGCCCGTGCCTCTACCCTCCCCTCGTTCTCCCCTTGGAGGCCTCCTGGGAGGCTCCTCGTCGCCACCGCTGGAGTCGCCTCGGAATTCTGGTCAGAACGCACCCTGGGAGAGGTCCTCACCACAGCAAACCACCCCGACCCCACCCGAAGGCCCCAATTTGCCCTCCATTCCCAGTGGGGGGGCGTCGGGAAGGATTGGAAAAACACATGTGCAACGCGCACCCCCCCCCCACCTGATCAGGTCCTGGGAGTGGCGGTATGACTACCTTGGGGTCCCCCCCCCCGGCACAGCGGCGCGTGAGCTGCGGGCGGAACGTCGGCGGCCGCACGGGTCAGACGGCAGGGGTCAGGAGCGATCGAGGGACGTGCACATACATGAATCCACGCTGGCCTCGAGGGTGCGCTCTGCGCGAACGTTCGTATCACGTGGCTGGTCTCGCGGACTGTCCGAGTCCCGAATGATCAGGGCTGGGGGCGGTCAGGGACAGCTGCAGATTCGCGCCTCGGGGGCCCAAGCCAGAGTTACCCAGGACCGCAGTTATCCCGGATAACTCGGGCGCCCAACCCTCCCGAATCATCAGGGCTGGGGACAGTCAGGAGTAACTACAGATTCGCGCCTCGGGTGCCCAAAGCCGAGTTGCCCCGGACAGCAGTTATCCCCGATAAGTTGGGCGTCCAAGATTGGGGGGCCGTGTTCATGTACGTGGTTGGGCGCGTAAGGGGAGGGGGCGATTGGGAACGGGTGGTGTCAGCCACGAGCAGAGGAGGGTAGGGAGAGGGGGAGGCTTCTTAGAAGCACCCCTGCCTCTTAGGAGGCGCGGGCCTTGTTGATAGGTGTAAGGCCGGCGCCTTTAAGAAGCAGTCTCCTTCTAAGAAGCCTTCCCCCCAACCCTACCCCCTTGTGCGCGCCGCCAGTGGTGGGTGCGGAATTTGCTGCGTGCAGCTGGTCCCTGCCTCTTGCCGCCTGGTGCCGTGAGGCGCCAGACAAGACCAGCCGCGTGAGTTGATTCGGTACCCCCCCTTTTGCTGTCCCCCCCTTCCGTCCGCCCCGAACGGCGATGACGCGGCGGCGGCCAGCGGCGGCGTGGGGGGGCGGCTCGGGAGCCTTGAGACGCGGGTCAATGCAAACTGCACTTACCCGGGCGTGCGTGAAGGATCTTGCAGCAACTTGCGTGATCCTG
The DNA here is from genome assembly GCA_963575745.1 of Prorocentrum cordatum. Lineage (NCBI taxonomy): Eukaryota > Dinophyceae > Prorocentrales > Prorocentraceae > Prorocentrum > Prorocentrum cordatum. Next base: position 425,132 of record CAUYUJ010019538.1, on the reverse strand, counting down.
CTAGAACCGACTGACCCGGGCTCGCGGTGACCCAGGTCAGCAGATCCCCTGGCGGCGGTGGGGAGGGATGTGGCGGCGGCGGCGGCGGCGACGCTGGAGTGGGAGGGAGGAGAGGTTCTGGGGTCTTTGTGGCGGGCGCCCAGTGCGTCCTCTGGACTCATGCTGGCCACGAGCCGTCCGTGCCCTTTGTTTGTTCACAGCTTGCTGCAGTCGGGCCGAGGTGTAAGATCGAGGTCGTTTCGGGGAGGGTACCCTGATGTTCTTCGCGTTCTTGTTGGATGTTCTCGTGCATCCTGCGGAGGGTACCCTTGGATGTTCTGTGTGTTCTGGCCGGCGGAGGGTCTGATGTTCTTGGAGGATGCTTTTCTGTCTTAGGTCCGACTGTATCCGAGGGCCCGCGCACGAGCTTGGTCGTCGGCGCCCCCCCGCGGCACCCTTGCATACAGGCAGCGTGTGCAGCGACTGGGTCGAGCGGCTGCAGCGGCAGCTGGACCCGCCCCCCCCCATCCGATGACTTGGCATCGCTCGGACGAGTGCATTTTTCCTCGGCGAGGACCATCGAGAAGCATCTTGGATCATCCTGCGAAATATATTCACGTAATCGAAAAATGCACGGGGAATGGACGTCCGAGCGATGGCGAGATGAGGAAGACGAGGAGGACGAGGAGAAGGAGAGCCCAGACCTCCTTCTCCTCCTGGCTGTCGCCAGGCGCTTTCTTGAACTTTCGGGTCGCTGGTCGCATTCCTTATGGTTTTAATGATCGAAAGAGCTCGTTCTGTGGTCGCTTGGAGGGGGGGGTTGGAACCGGACCCCCCCCCTCCCGTGATGGAGGGCGGGGGGGGTTCAAACCCCCCCCCCCTGCTTCCTCTCTCCTCGGGCCGGCGCTTGCGTCGGCGGCGGGGACGACGATTTCCATTTCTGGGCTGGCGCCGGCCGGCGCCTGCGGCGGCGGGCGGCGGTGGCGGGGAGCGTCCACGGACGACGGTGGTGGTGGTGGTGGGTTGTGGTGGTGGCGGTGGTGGCGGTGGTGGTGGTTGTGGTGGTGGTGGTGTGGTGGTTTGTTGTGGTGGTGGTTGGTTGTGGTGGTGGGTGGTGGTGGTGGTGGTGGCGGTTCGGACCCCCCCCCTCCCGTGATGGAGGGCGGGGAGGGGTTCAACCCCCCCCCCCCTGCTTCCCCTCTCCTCGGGCCGGCGCTTGCGTCGGCGGCGGGGACGACGATTTCCATTTCTGGGCTGGCGCCGGCCGGCGCCTGCGGCGGCGGGCGGCGGTGGCGGGGAGCGTCCACGAGGACGACGGTGGTGGTGGTGGTGGGTTGTGGTGGTGGCGGTGGTGGCGGTGGTGGTGGTTGTGGTGGTGGTGGTGTGGTGGTTTGTTGTGGTAGTGGTGGTTGTGGCGGTGGGTGGTGGCGGTGGTGGCGGTTTGGTGGTGGTGTGGTGGTGGTTTGTGTTGGCGGTGGTGGTGGTGGTGGGTTGTGGTGGTGGTGGTTTGGTGGTGGTGTGGTGGTGGTTTGTGGTGGTGTTGGTGGGTAGTGGTTGCGGCGACGGTTTGTGGAGGTGGTGCTGGTGGTGGTGGTGGCGGTGGTGGTGGTGTGATGGTTTGTGGTGGTGGTGGTGGGTTGTGCTGCTGGTAGTGGTGTTGGTTGTGGCGGTGGTGTGGTAGATTGGTGGTGGTGGTGGTGGTAGTGGTGGTGGTGGGTGTTTGTGGTGGTGGTGGTGTGGTGGTGGTTTGTGGTGGTGGTGGTGGGTTGTGGTGGTGGCGGTGGTTTATGGACGTTTGTTGTGGTGGTGGTGACGGTGGTGATGGTGTGGTGGTTTGTGGTGGTGGCGGTGGGTTGTGCTGCTGGTAGTGGTTGTGGCGGTGGTGGTGGTGGTGGTGTGGTACGTTGTGGTGGTGGTGGTTGTGGTGGTGGGTTTTTGTGGTGGTGGTCGTGGTGGTGATGGTGAGTTGTGGTGGTGGTGGTTGTGGTGGTGGTGGTGGGTTGAGGCGGTGGTGGTTGTGGTAGTGGTGGTGGTGGTAGTGGTGGTACAGTGGTAGTGGTGGTGGTTGTGGAGGTGGTGGTGGTGGTGTGGTAGATTGTGGTGGTGGTGGTGGTAGTGGTGGTGGTGGTGGGTTGTGGTGGTGGTGGTTTGGTGGTGGTGTGTTGTGGTGGTGGTGGTTGTGGTGGTGTGGTGGTGGTTTGTGGTGGTGGTGGGTTGTGGTGGTTTGTGGTGGTTTGTGGACGTTTGTTGTGGTGGTGGTGGCGGTGGTGGCTGTGGTGGTATGGTGGTTTGTGGTGGTAGCGGTGGGTTGTGCTGCGGGTAGTGGTTGTGGTGGTGGTGGTGGTGGTGGTGGTGGTGGTGGTGTGGTAGTGTGGTGGTGGTGGTGGCAGTGGTGGTAGGTGGTGGTGGTGGTGATGGTGAGTTGTGGTGGTGGGTGTGGTGGTGGTTGTGGTGGTGGTTGTGTGGTGATGGTGGTGGTGGTGGTGGGTTGAGGCGGTGGTGGTGGTAGTAGTGGTGGTGGTGGTAGTGGTGGTAATCGTCGCTGCGTCCCCGCCGTCGCGGCGCCAGCGCCGGCGCTGCTGGCCGCCGCCAGCGCCGGCGCCGGCGCGAGGGGGGGGGGGTTTGAACCCCCCCCCTGGCGCCAGGGGGGGGGCTTGAACCCCCCCCCGCCTGAGCTGCCTCTGGTCATCGTCGCTGCGTTCCCGCCGTGGGCGCTGCTGGCGGCTGCCACGCCGGCCAGCGCCGGCGCCGAGGGGGGGGGTGAATCTCCCCCCCCTTGGGGGGGTGGGGGGGGTTCGGGACGGGGGTGGTTTGGGGGGGAAGGGAGTTCCCCTGGTTTTGGTCGACGGCGCCGAGTGTTGGGGGGGGGGCTCACCCCCCAGTTTGAAACGCGCCGCCGTATGTTCCCAAGGCAAGCGCCCGTGAAACGCGTTCTCTCTAATGTTCCAACCTAGTTTAGCATTGATCACCAGTAAGAATTTCGAGCACCACGGAGGTATCGAAACTGTAGGGCTTTTACGTGTCGGATCCTAGGAGGCGATATTATTTCGGGTTGTCGCCAGCGCGTCGAGCAGGCATTGTTGCGTTTCTTCTTGGTGTGCTCGAACTCATTGTTGGGACGCGGTCGTGAAGTACGATGGGGACAACATAAAGAAGGACGAGCAGAAGAAGAGCCCAGACCTCCCTCTCCTCCTGGCTGTCGCCAGGCGCTTCCGTGAACTTTTGGGTCGCTGGTCGCACTCCTTGGGGCTGGAAGGATGGAGGGGCAGTTGTTGTGCGAGCCCGTGGGACGCTCGTCTCTCGAAGGGGAGCTCCGCTCGCTGGAAAAGACGAGCGCTTGCATGGGCGAATGTTGAGTCGGGCATGTCCTTCTACAGGAGGTTTAACCAGAAATAGTCCAACAATTACCCGTAAGGGCTTCGCCCCCTGCCGCCGGCCCCCTCTCTCGGATAATGGGCGATGCAAGAGCTAAACCATGAGGCCTCGGCGCCGCCGCGAAGCTGCATCGGCAAGAGAAACTGAGATTATGATGATCTTGTTGAACTCAGTGTTGCATTTGGAACGATGGTGATATGCGAATCTCGCACAATGTGATAGGGCTTATGGCTTCGGGGTCGCAGATATATTGTAATTAACACGGGTTTATGATTTCGGAGACGCGAACATCACATAATGTATTAGGCTTTATGGCTCGGACACGCACAGATAGCGTAACTTACAAGGATGTATGGTTTCGGGGTCGCAAATATACCGCTTTTTGTTCGCAGGTCGACGGTTTCGGAGACGCAAATATTGAGTAAGTCAAAACGGTTTATGGCTTCGGATCTGCGAATATAGCGCAACTTGCGAGGGTTTATGGATTCGGGGACGCGAATATTCTGTAATTTGCAATGCTTGATTTTGGACCCTGGCCCCGCCGATTTGCGTGAATTTCAGAAATGTGGCAAATCCCTTGTGTGGTTTGGACCCTGGCCCCGCCGATTTGCATGAGGGGGGTGCCACCGAATTTGAGAAATGTTACACATCCCTTGTGTTTTGGTCCCTGACCCCGCCGATCTGCGTCAGGGGTGTCACCGGATTTCGAGATGTAGCACATCCCTTGTGTTTATGAACCCTGACCTCGCCGATTTGCGTCAGGGGTGCCGCCGAATTTTAGAAATTTGGCACGTCCCTTGTGTTTTTTTACCCTGACCCCGCCGATCTGCGTCAGGGGTGCCACCGAATTTCAGGAATGTGGCAAATCCCATATGGTTTTGGACCCTGACCCCGCCGATCTGCGTGAGGGGTGCCATTGGATTTCAGAAATGTGGTAAATCCCATGTGTTTTTGAACCCTGACCCCGCCGATCTGCGTGAGGGGTGCCACTGGATTTCAGAAATGTTGCAAATCCATTGTGTTTTTGGACCCTGACCCCGCCGATTTGCGTCAGGGGTGCCGCCGAATTTTAGAAATGTGGCACGTCCCTTGTGTTTTTTGACCCTGACCCCGCCGATCTGCGTCAGGGGTGCCACCGAATTTCAGGAATGTGGCAAATCCATTGTGTGTTTTTGTTACCCTGACCCCGCCGATCTGCGTGAGGGGTGCCACTGAAGTTAAACAGTGTGGCAAATCCCTGTTGTTTTTGGACCCTGACGCTGCGGATCTGCGTGAGGGTTGTCAATTTTTACCCCTCTTAGAAATTCTGAGAACCCTCCCAGGGCGTGGTAGTTCTGCTGGTTTGGGCTCCCCCCCCTCGCGCGTTCATCAACAAGAAACAGTAAGCAGCAAGAAGCAGAACTGTAACAATGGAAACTGGAAGCTGCAACTGGTACAGGGAGCAGCACATTTCCGGCCTACAGCCTGGTGGCCCCGCAAGGGGGCCGGCGGATTTGGCGACGATGTTCATATGTTTTTGGTTAGTTTTGTATATTCTTGACTATTTTGTCACTTTTTGTCGAAATCCGCCTGTAGGAGGACATGCTCGACTTCAGACTAGTGAGGAGGCGACTTGGCTTGGGATTGTTTATTGTGGCACTGCCGATATCTCTTGGGGTTGTGTTGGTCCTCTTCTTCCTCTTCCTCTTTGGAGGCCGCGTACTAGGGGGGCGATAAAAATGGGGGGGAAGCGAGGGCTGCAGAAAAGGGGCCCTAAAGGGCCCTGAAGGGGCGCTTGTGTGCCCCAATGGAGATTTTGAGGGTCCGAAAAGGGCACCTTTCTTCCGCTTACATGTATCGCCTCCCCATTAATTCGCGCCCAATCTCTTCTTCAGTCCCGTCGTTCGCTCGCTGGCCGTTTCGCCCCATACGTCTTCAACGTTCATGTGATGCCAGTTTTGTTTTCGAAGTTTGTGGTCAAGTGGACGGGCCGCAGTTCAGCTTCGAAACGCAATTCTCGCTTCGGCGCCTCGCATGCCTGTCCTAGTTGTTCCAAAGCAGTGACCGTATGCAGGTTCGCGCCGTGTTCACGCGGCGGCGACGCCAGCGCGGACGTTCGAGGCTGAAGGCCGCCAGTGGCCCAGAGTGGGAGCAACGTGCGCCATCGGAAAAAGAACAGTCCTTCAAAGAGTGTGGCCCCCGCGGTGTCAGAGACTGCGCCGACGTCGTCACGACGCGAGCTTGCCGTACACGGATGGAGGGCGGTTCCTTTTCAGAATGGGGATGCGTCTGAGTTCTCCTTTTATGTTAACCCAAAAGGTTCACATGTGTGCGCCGTTTGCACGGTTGAATGGCGGCTCTTTCTCAGCCTTGGGTTTTCGGTTGTCACATCCGAAAGGTATCCGGCTACACGACGGATGGAGGATGCTGCCTCTTCGAAACGGGGCTCTCGCTAAACAATTCCCGAGACTTGTAGCATTGCAGTGTGTGACAATTCCTCCTGGCGCGCCTACAGGTGAAAGGACGCTGCACCAGAGAGAAAGCCCGAATCAGTAGATGGTCCGAAAACTTGGCAAACACCATGCCTTGCAGCAGTTTCGCAAGAGTCTCCGAAGATGCCGAAAGTATAGACTCCCATTCAGTTTTTGGGAGTCGACACTGGCATTCTCGCCTTTTCGGGCATTCGTCGGTGCAAACCCGCCCAAGAGGCCTCTAAGATGGACGATCCGAGAGGTCCCGTCGACAGCCCAAGACGGAATCAAAGCGGCTCCACGACGGCCGTAAGAGACCGCCCTGAGGGCTAAAAGGTCCCCAAAACGGGCTCACGAGAGCCCGGAAACGGCCCAAGAGGACCCCAGTGAATCATGACTGCTCCACGGGAGCCCAGGAAGATCCAGGGACAGCCTCAATGAGCTACCAGAAGTAAAGTTGAGAGGTGTCACATGTGATATTGATCCACTTGTTTCTCCTCCTGCTCACCATCATCAGCCGCATCCTCATCGTCATCACCATCGTCATCCCCATCGTCTTGTTCATCATCATCATCATCATCATCATCATCATCATCATCATCATCATCATCATCATCGTCATCGTCATCGTCATCGTCATCGTCATCGTCATCGTCATCGTCGTCATTGTCGTCATTGTCGTCATTGTCGTCTTCGTTGTCGTCGTCTGCTCCCGCTCCTCTCCTGCCTCCACCCTCCCTGCGCCCCGTGATCTTCGTCGCTATGGAGGCCCCCGGAGGCTCTAGGGGCCTCCGGAAGGTCTGGCAGTGCTCGGCAATGCGGCGTCTTCCTTGGCATTGATTTGAATTGGTTTGCATTGCCAGGGGGGAATGGGCCTCGTTAGTCTCCTTGGCGTGAACCTGGCAATCAGATTCGGGCGTGGCAGGATGCGAGGAAAGAGGAGGCAGAACATGAGAAAACGAGGAGCCAGGGACGTGAAGAAGGAGGGAGCAATCCACTTCGCATTGCGATGCGGAGGAGGAGGAGGAGGAGGAGGAGGAGGAGGAGGAGGACGGTGCAATGCACTCCCATGCGGACGGTCCCCGAGAGCCCATTGCTTCGCATTGCGTGGCATTGTCGAGGAATCTGCGTTCCTTGGCATTGATGGACGCTGCTTAGCCTTGCCTTTGTTCATATGACCACCAAGGCCACAAGTGCCGCTTGTTACTTACCATAGGCTGGGCACTCAGACCCGAGCGTTTCCCGTGTTATTGGCAAAGCACTGCTTTACATTGTTTGGCATTGAACGGCATTGTTTTGGCATTGTTTTGGCATTGTTTGGCGGTGCTTGGCATTGCCTGGGGGCGGCAAAAAAACGCACGACCAAGGAAGACAAAACGCACCAAGGAACCAAAAGCAAGGAACGCCAGGGGCGCAGCAAAGAATCAAGACCAGTGATGATCCTGACGTCATTGCATATCTGGTGAACTCTCTTTCTCTCTGGACTCTGACAGCCCAAGACGCCCCAAGAGGCTTCCAAGAGGCTTCCGAGATCACCCCAAGACGGCCCGAGGGGCCCCCAAGAGGGCGCCCCAGACGGCCCACAGCGCTGTGCTGTCAGCAATCAGCACCCCTCACGCCCTGTGCTTCCTGTTCTGTGTGCTTCATGTTGCTCGGGCGGGCGGGAGGGAGGGAAGGAGGAGGAGGAGGAAGTCGAGAAGGAAAAGGCGGTGGCGGAGGAGGAGGAGGAGCAGGAGGCGGAGGAGGAGGAGGAAAGGAGGAGGCGGAGGAGGAGGAGGCTTGATTAGTTTGACTGTATGTTTCCTGTTCTCAGTTGCGCGCGCGCACTTCCCCCGTCGCTCTCTCTCTCTCTCACTCTCTCCGTCTCGCTCTCTGTCGCTCTCTCTCTTTCTCTCTTTCCCTCTGCCTCTCTGTCGGTGGCCTCCTCCTCTTCCTCCTCCTCCTCTTCCTCTTCCTTCGCCACCCCTCCCTCTGGCCCGAAACTGCGGGCGCGGGCCCTCGGGCGTTAGGGACTGGAACGCTTTGGTACCTCACTGCGCCGCCCCATCTTCGCTTTGAATGGTGGCCCCCAGATTAATGGTGCCCTACATGTGTACACATGTGTATATATATATATATATGTAGAGGGAGAGAGAGAGAGAGAGAGAGAGAGAGAAAGAAAGAAAGAAAGAAAGAACGAAAGAAAGAGAGAGAGAGAGAGAGTCGCAGAAAAAAAATAACCATAAACAAAACTAAACGTTTTGCGCTCGTAGCGGATTTCTTGGATTCGCGCTAGGCCCAACATGGCGGCGCAGTTGGCGCCGCCCTTAGCGCGCTCCGCGCGCCAGGGAGGGGTGTCCAGCGCAGATCCAAGAAATCCGCGCGGACTGGCGACAGTTCATGCTTATGTTTTTTTGGTTCTCCTAGAGAGAGAGAGAGAGAGAGAGAGAGAGAGAGAGAGTGAGAGAGAGGTACACAATAGAAACCATAAGCATGCGCAGGGGTAATTATTCGGGGCCTGCGGCCCGGGCCGGGACACCCTCCAGCATTCCCCCCCCCTCCCCCTCCCCTTTTCCCGTAAAGGGCTCCGGTCCAGGGTTCTCTTTTAGCTGTTTACCCCCGGAACCGACGGCTCTAGGGCCAGCGAAATTGTTTGCGATAAATAACCAGGTCGACTGGGGCCGGCGGAATTACTTTTGAGGATGTCTCGAGCGAAACGCTTGTGTTTCAGAATTTGTTGAGGATGTCTCAAGCGAAGCGCTTGTTTTGTGTTATAGATTGTCCTCTCCTGTGGACCAGAATTCGGAGGATCTCTCAAGTGAAATGCTTGTTTTCACGTGCCCGGGTCTTGAGGATGTCTCGAGCGAGACGCTTGGTTTCACGCCTCCAGGTTGCCCAGGCAGAGGTCTAGCGCCAGGATTTGTTGAGGATGTCTCGAGCGAGACGCTTGGTTTCACGCGTCCTCGTCGCCCAGGCGGATGTCTAGCATGAGGATGTGTTGAGGAAGTCTCGATCGAGATGCTTGTTTGCACGTGTCCAGGTTGCCCAGGCGGATGCCTAGCATGAGGATGTGTTGAGAATGTCTCGACAGATACGCTTGCTTTCACGTGTCCAGGTCGCCCAGGCACTGAGCATTGCAACTTGGCACGTTCCCTTGCACGTTCCGTGGCGCGTCCTGTGGCGAGTCCCCCTGGCACGTCGCGCGGCGCGTCCCTTGGCACGTCCTGTGGCATGTCCATTGGCACGTTCCGTAGCGCGTCCCCTTTGGCACGTCCCGCGGTGCGTCCCCATGGCACGTCCCTTGGCACGTCGCCGGGCGCGTCCCTTGGGACGTTCCGCGGCGCGTCCTCCTGGCATGTCCCCCTGTCAATCAGCTCTGGGGCAGCTACTATGTGTTCAGGCAGCTCGAGCTTAAGGTCCAGATCAGTTCGGTCAGGACTCGGATGCAAAGGAGGACTCGATCCACGACGCTGTAGAGCACAATCGCGGCATGGCACATCGCAATTCAGCACGGCGCAGCACAGCACAGCCTTCGGCGCGGTACATCAAGATCGATACACTCAGCATTGCAACTTGGCACGTTCCGTGGCGCGTCCTGTGGCGAGTCCCCCTGGCACGTCGCGCGGCGCGTCCCCTGGCACGTCCTGTGGCACGTCCACGGGCACGTTCCGTACCGCGTCCCTTTGAAGGCACGTCCCGCGGTGCGTCCCCATGGCACGTCCCGTGGCACGTCGCTTGGTGCGTCCCTTGGGACGTTTCGCGGCGCGTCCTCCTGGCATGTCCCCCTGTCAATTAGCTCTGGGGCAGCTACTATGTGTTCAGGCAGCTCAAGCTTCAGATCCAGATCAGTTCGGTCAGGACTCGGATGCAAAGGAGGACTCGATCCACGACGCTACAGAGCACAATCGCGGCATGGCACATCGCAATTCAGCACGGTGCAGCACAGCACAGACTTCGGCACCGTACATCAAGATCGATACACTCAGCATTGCAACCTGGCACGTTCCTTGGCACGTTCCGTGGGGCGTCCCTTGGCGAGTCCCCCTGGCACGTCGCGTGGCGCGTCCCCTGGCACATCCCGTGGCACATCCATTGGCACGTTCCGTAGCGCGTCCCCTTGGCACGTCCCGCGGTGCGACCCCATGGCACGTCCCCTGGCACGTCGCCTGGTGCGTCCCTTGGGACGTTTCGCGGCGCGTCCTCCTGGCATGTCCCCCTGTCAATTAGCTCTGGGGCAGCTACTATGTGTTCAGGCAGCTCGAGCTTCAGATCCAGATCAGTTCGGTCAGGACTCGGATGCAAAGGAGGACTTGATCCACGACGCTATAGAGCACAATCGCGGCATGGCACATCGTAATTCAGCGGCGATGCAACACAGCACAGCCCTCGGCAGGGTACATCAAGATCGATACACTCAGCATTGCATTTGCCCGTCACCCAATCAGGTGTCTTTGAAAACGTTGCCATGCGTTACATTTCTATATTCCTTTCCGGGTTCGTGGGCCGATCATGTTTTCGGCCCACGACATGTTTGATCCATTCCGTGGACTCCCGGGCCTACCCCCCGCCGCTAAACACAGTTCTCGAGGCCACCCGAGAGCAATCAGAGCAGCTTGCCAGAGCCGAAAACGCAAGAATAGTCTTCCAAGACGGCTCAAGAAGCCCCGAAAACGTCCTGAGTAGGATCCAAGATGCGCCCCTAGAGGGCCCCAGGTCCCAAAATTGTTTCGTCCCCGAGAGGAAAGCGTACATGTTTAGCGTATTCGTACTTTGGGTTTCACCAGCGTCCCAACGGCCCAAGAGGCCCCACAGATGGCGGCCCAAGAGGCCCCCAAGAGGGGTCCAAGCGGGGAAACTCCAACTGACATTTCGAGCCCTCCGCTCCCAGCGGGCCAGGCCGCCAGCAGGCCCCCAAGAGGCCCCGAAGAGCCCCAAAAGAGGCCCCAAGAGGCCACCAAAGGCCCCCCAGAGGCCCCAAGAAGCTTCAAAAGCAGTTCCACGAGGCGCCCGAGAAGCATGCCAACTGACCCCAACTACAGGTACTCAAAAATCCTCTGGCCCCAAACTCAGGCACAGTAGCGCTATGGGCCAAAGGCCATGAATAAGCATGCAATTGCCATGGATAAGCATTGCAATTGGCATGCAATTGGATAAGCATGGGGCGGCATGCAAGCCTTGCCTCTGGGACCGTCTGTGGAACTCCCTGCGGGCCACGATCCGCGTGAGATGTGTGCCGAAGTAAGCCGAGCGACGCTATGAAGCTCCCCTCTAGTGCCGCAAATGCAGTTACGTTCTGGGCACGATACGCGTGAGGGGCGTGCCACTGTGCGAGCCTTGTCTCTGGGGACTGGGGCGCGATCCCTTTGAGGGGTGCGCCAGCATGGGCAGAGGGATGCTAAGCCAAGCTTGTATCTGGGGCCGTCGGTGGAGCTGAATGAGGGGCGCGATACGTGTGACATCTTTTTTAAGCACCACCAGAATTTGCTAGAACCTAAGCTCGCGCGAAGCGCGCGCGTGGTTCTTGTATAATGTGCCGGTGTACTGGGAGCCTTGGCCCCGGGCCAGGAAACACCCTCCCGGATTCCCCCGCATCTGTTTGGCCCACGACGTGTTCGACCCCTTCGGGGGCCTCCGGGGCATCACCACCGCCGCTCAAAACAGCTCTGGGCGCCACCAAAATGGACCAGAGCGGCCTGCCAAGGCCGAAAACGCCCGAATATTCTTACAAGACGGCTCAGTATGTCCTAAAGACGTCCTAAGAAGGCTCCAAGATGCGGCCCAGGTCACAGGAGGCCGAAATTGTCCCATCCCCCACGAGAAACGTACATTAGCATATTCCCGCTGTGGGTTCGAACAGCGTCCAAAACCGCACAGGAGGTCCCAAGGATCGCCCGAAGACGGCCCAAGAGGGCCCCTAGAGGGAATAAAGAGTGGGAGTTCCACCTGACATTCCGAGCCCGCCGCTCCCAGTGAGCCCCCATGGCCGCCAGCAGGCCCCCAAGAGGCCACCAAGGGCCCTGAAAGAGATCCCAAGAGGCCCCCAAACGGCCCCCAAGAGGCGAAGCTTCAAAAGTAGTTCCACGAGGCGCCCGAGAAGCATGCCAACTGACCCCAACTACAGGTACTCAAGAATCCTGTGGCCCAAAACTCAGGCACAGTAGCGCTATGGGCCGAAGGCCATGGATAAGCACGCAATTGGCTTGATCACAGACCCTTCCCTATGCAGTCATGTGTAGCGCAGCGCGCGGGTCTCTCTTCATGCACTGCGCGCCTCGGGGCAGTGGGGAAAGCGAGCTGCTGCGGAGCACGCGTGCACGGGTGTGCTGGACTCGCTGGCCATCGGCTCCATAGGTGCTGCTCCTTTTGGGACATGATTCGCGTGACGGGTGTGCCGACATGGATTATGGAGCGCTGTGCGAGCTTTCTTTGTTGGCCTTGCGTTCCTAGTGTGCACAATCCGCGTGGTGGGGTGTGCCGCAATGGGTGGGGGGGCGCACTGCGAACCTTGCCTCCGGGGCCATATGTGGAGATCCCTCTGGGACATGATCCGTGCGAGAGGTGTGCCGAAGCAGGCGGGGGGGCGGCATGCAAACCTTGCCTTTGGGACCGTCTGTGGAACTCCATGCGGGCCACGGTCCGTGTGAGTGGTATGCCGAAGTAAGCCAGGCGACGCTATGAAGCTTCCTTCTGGTGCCGCAAATGCAATTACGTTCTGGGCGCGATACGCGTGAGGGGCGTGCCACTAATGTCGCTGGGGACGTAGGTGGAGATCCCTGTGGGGCGCGATCCCTTTGAGGGATGCGCCGGCATGAGCGGGGGGGCGCTAGGCCAAGCCTGTATCTGAGGCGTCGGTGAAGCCCCCTGAGGGTCACGATCTGTGTGACACTGTATGTCCTCCGACGCCGAACACTTTGGACTACAACCGGGTCTTGCTGAAACCGAAGCGAGCGCGAAGCGCGCGCTTGTGGTTGTCTAATAGTTACTCTCAACTCTCTCTGCTCCATTCTGCTCTGCACTCCCGGGTACGTACCCTTTGCTCTCTACAGTCCCTTCTCATTCCGACCACCGTTGCAAAAACCCGGGGATTTTGTACTCTTTCTTACATTATCCCAACTATCTTTGGTCAAATCTGCGCGCAACTCTCTGACTCCTCGACTGTTTACCATCATTGTCCTGATGCCATTGGCCCCAACCAAGACGTCTCAAACCCTGGAATCTGACGCTGCCAGGTACCCCGGAACTGGGAAGCTGGGACCCACCCAGAAACTGGCCGCCCACCCAAACCTGACGCTGCCAGGAACGCCCGAACCGAAAACCCGGAACCCGGGAACTCTTGGGAACCTGGCCGCCCACGGAAATCGGCGCCTTCTTTTAACATCCGCTAGGACCCTTCAGTGCAAGCACTGAGCGGGGAATGGGGGCGGGCTCTTTTTCGGGGCCTTCGAGCGCTCCCCAGGTGCGAGGAGGAGCGTTTGCAGGGGCGCTCGGGGGGGGGGACCAGGGACAGGAGGGTGCCCTGCACCATCCTCGATGCATCCTGGGCTTGCTTTGGCCCTCCACTTCGGGGGCGATGAGGGGAAGGGGGGGTACTCTGGAGGCCCCGCCTGGCCGACCCGTACGTCCAGGGCGCTTCCTCTGAGCTTCCGCGTCCGGGGGCCCTTCTCGGGCCCCGGCCCGGGGGGCTCGCCACAAAAACGGCCTCTCGCGACAAAAAGTGCCCAGGGGATGGTCCAGAGTTCTGGGGCCCACGCCGAGAGCAATCGGCACTCAGCCGCGCTCAGGGGGGTGGCATCGGGGAGGGGGGAAGGCTTCTTAGACGCGCCCCTGCTCCTTCGAAGGCGCGGGCCCGATCCACAGAGGCGAGGCCCGCGCCTTCTCAGAAGCAGCCTCCTTCCAAGAGGCCTTCCACCCTCCCCCTACGGCCGGGACGAGGTACAAGCTCGAGGTCGGTTCGGGGAGGGTATTCTCACCACGTTCGTGTTTGCTGGATGGGGGTCCGGCCGCCTGAGGCCCCGCCTTCCTGTGCCCTGTCTCCCTAATTAAAGCTGTTCGTAGCCCGCCTAGCTTTTAGCGGAAGAGGTCCGCTCTCGCCCCGCAGATCAAAAAGCGTCTGTTGGATGGTGTCGTGAATCCTGGGGGAGGGTACCCTCAGGTGATATCTCCTTTCTTGGGGTGTCCGGGTCGGCGCAGGGCCCCCTGCTCCCGCAGGACGCTCTCCTGTCCCAGGCCCGACCGCTGCCCCCCTTGTGCGCGCCGCCGAGGCACGGGCACGAGCCCGCCGCAGTGGCTGCACCCTCCTGGCGCGGGTGGCCTCCTCTGGCCGCAGGCTGGCCCCGCGGGGCGGCAGCAGTGGAGCGCTGCAGCGCGCCTCTCCTCGGGGCCCTCGGGCGCCCTTTGGGGGCCCGCGCGTGGGCCTCGCCCAGCTCCCCTCGTGGAGTGGGCGTGGGCGCCTTCGCGGAGGCCACCGAGCGCTTCCGAGAGAGTCCCCCTGCCACGTCTCGGAGGGTCACCCAGCTCGTCCCCACATCCGCCCGGCCGTCCCGCCCATCAGGCTCTACCGCGGGCGCCTCCTCCAGATTTGATTGGGGGAGCCCTGACACCCCCAACGTCTCGAAATAATCAAAGGCGGCGGTTTTGCATAGTTTTCGCCCTCTGGAGGCCCTCGACGGGCCCCAGCACCGTCACAAGACAAGCTAAGGTGAAAAGCTGGCCCTGGGGACAACAGGGCAGGGACTCCCATGAGCCGTCGTGTCAGAGGGGATCAGAGGGGATCGAATGCCTGGGGCGTTCAGAGCGGATGAGGGCCTGGCGCTCACGCGCACCGCCTTTCGGTTGCGGTGGCAGGGATCCGAGAGGACCACCTCGAACACCGCCGGCCACCCTCACGCAGCGGCGGAGGGGGGTCAGTGGTGCCCGTAGGCTCGAAGGGTATCGCGAGAGCCAGCAGCCCCGAGCGGCGGGTGGCGGGGCCCCCGCGCGGAGGTGCCACGGTCAGGGCTCGGGGCCCAGGTGCGGAGCGCGCCTGACCCTAGCACCGTCCGTCGACGACTGGGGCTAAGTAGACCTGCAGCGCCCACCAGACCCGCCCCTACAGGTGCAACGTGGCTCGCCTGGTCGCCTTCTGCTTCTGCTCGCTCATGGCATCAGCCCCCCGCCACCCCCCCTCCCACACAAGAAATACCCCTGTGTACCCTTCTCCCCACCCCCTCTCACGAGACGCATTGATCGTTTTCTCTTCAAGGGGGGACTGAGGCAAAGCCCAGGCTCGTGTAGAAGCGCGTCTGCTTTAGTGAACTATTCGCGCCCACAGTTGAGCAACGCAGTTCAACGGAGTCGACTGCGTAGACACTGGCGCACAGGAATGGAAGGGAGGCAGGGAGGCAGGGCGGCGGTAGGGCGGTCATCGCGTCGCCGTGGTGGCGGTCGTGGTGCTGGTGGCCGTAGTCGTTGTAATGGTTGCCGTGTCCCGTCGTGGTGGTTGTCGCGTTGGTGGTGATCGTGGTGGTCATGGTAGTGGTCGCGCCGTCGGGGTGGCGGTCGTAAAGGTGGTCGTGTCCCGTCGTATGGTGGTCGTGGTGGATGCTGTGCTGGTGGTCATGGTGGTCGTGGGTGTGGGTCGCTGGCACCGTGGCGCTTGCCCCTGGCTGGCGCGTGCGCTCAGGGGGCGGCGGCGGCTGCGGAGGGTTGCTGGCCTCGCGCCCGAGCGAGCTCAGCAGCATCTCAGCATTACACCCCTTTGGAGGGTTCTGCTGATTTTCCGCCAGGGGCCGCCCAGCGGCTCGGAGCGTTCGCCGTCGGCCAAATCCGCTCCTCAGCTGCGAACGAAGCTGGCCGCTTCTTCGCTGAGCAGGGCCCTCCGTCTCGCAGACCATGGGGACCAGCTCGCCCCCTTGCGGGCCCCTCCGCTCCCACCCTTCCCCCCCCTCCTTCGACGGGCGCCGCGCCCTCCCCACCACCCCCCGCCCCCGAGGGCGACACCCCGGTCGTCAACGCCGGGGTCAACCTGGACGGCGCGCAGGACTTGGGGGGCGCCCAAGACTCGGGCGTCTGGAGTCTGGAAAAAGCACGGGACGGTTGGCTTTTCATCCTTCAGGGTTTTCAGAGGCCGCTTTTTGGCCCAGGGACCGTCGAAGAATGGTTCGGGGTAAAACAGCAGCGTTGGGGAATTGGTCGAGAGGTTCTCGTTATCCGCATCCTAAGTGGGTTTATTGTTTTCTCGGGACAATCCCGCACCGGAACACGGGAACCGAAACAACCCCACATCATCATAATTCTCCTCCTCCTCATCCTCCTCATCATCATCATCATCATCAGCAGCATCATCATCATCAGCAGCAACAGCATCAGCATCATCATCATCATCATCATCATCAACATCAGCATCAGCAGCAGCAGCAGCATCATCATCATCATCATCATCATCACCATATTCATCATTCATCATTCATCATCATCACCATATTCATCATTCATCATTCATCATCATCAGCAGCATCATTATCATCTTGTTCATCACCATCATCACCATCCTCATCATCATCATCATTATCATCATCATCATCATCATCATCATCATCATCATCATCATCATCATCATCATCGCCATCATCATCATCAGCAGCAGCAGTACAATCACCAGCGGCATCAACATCGTCATCATCATCAGCAGCATCATCATCGTCATCGTTATCGTCATTAACATCTGCATCACCATCAGCAGCAGCACTAGTATCTTCGTCGTTGTCATCATCATCTTCCAACATCATCACCATCATCAACAGCATCATCGTCATCACCATCACCACCATCATTTCACCATCACCACCATGATCATCACCATCATCGTCATCACCGTCATCAGCTTCATCATATTTCTCTTCAGTATCATCTTCACCATCATCATCATCATCACCATCAGCATCAGCATCATCATCATCATCATCATCATCCACATCATGAACAATAACAGTATCACCATCGTCATCATCATCATCACCATCATCATCGTATTCATCATACAGGCCGCCGACCCTGAAAACGACGAAGATGAAAACGAGCGGGGGGGGGGAGGCGGAAGAGGAGGAGGAGTGGGGGGGAAGAGGAAGGGTGGAGGAGCGGATGAGGGAGGAGGAGGAGGAGGGGGGGGGAAGGATGAAGAGGAGGAGGAGAAGGAGGAGGAGGAGGAGGAGGAGGAGGAGGAGTGGGGGAGCAGCGAGAGGAATGCGGAGGAGGAGGAGGAGGAACTGGAGGAGTGGGGGAGCAGCGAGAGGAAGCGAGCAGGAGCAACCAATGCTGGAGGCCTTGGCTCTCGACGGAAATGGGAGGGAGAGGGCGGGGACAATACCTTTCCGAAAATCAATCAATATGGCGTCTCTGGGCCTTCTTGAGAGTCCATGCGGGGCTCTTTTGACCCGTCCGAGGGCCCCCTTTGTCCGTCCTGCGCATTCCACACTCCGACAGGATCGGCCGACTCATCATCATCATCATCATCATCATCATCATCATCATCATCATCATCATCATCATCATCATCATCATCATCATCATCATCATCATCATCATCATCATCATCATCACCATCAGCATCAGCATCAGCATCATCATCATCATCATCACCATCATCACCATCATCACCATCATCATCACAATCATCGCCACCAGCATCATCATCATTAGCATCAACGCCATCACCATCAACATCATCCTCATCATCATCATGACCGCCACCATCATCATCATCAGCATCAGCATCATCATCGTGGGCCCCCCGGTGCAGCGCCAAGGAGCCAACAAGGGGAGTTGCCCTGAGCGCAGTGGACGGCCGGCGAGAAGAGAAGCGACCAGGACGCCAACAACAAGCAGGATAGATACGGGGAAGCGTGCTTGGATCTAGTTCATCGCTGAAGCCGCTGCTGCGGCACCCTGCGGAGGCCGTGGGGCCCTGTCGGGAATCCAGCTGCGGCCACCCAGCGGCCCCACAGCCCCACCAGAAACGGGCGGCAACGCTACTGGCGGCGAGGACAGGGTCGATCTCAGAAACGCCAGCGAGGGCGTGAACGGCGACAGGAATGTACCGATCATGATGGAGGAACCGCTTGCGGGAAGATCAGAGGCTACCAATGCTGAGCGCAGAATATTTTTTCCAGAGCGTTGCGAATCTGGTGCCAGCGGGGAAGACGCATGTGGCGGAGTTGAGTGGAGGAGGTGGTGCGCCTCTTATGTGTGCAACCGCCTTATGCGCAGGGCGGTTTTCAACAACTTGTTCGCAGGCGGCAGCGACGCGGTGGAGAATCTACGCATGGCCACGACATGTGCGATAGCGCATGGAGGGCTGGCGGCAATGGAAGGCGCACCCTCGGACGCAGGTTCAGCGAGTTGGAGAAGCTGGATCACGTCGGGTTCATCAGGCGCTGGGGGCGCACCACCTCGAGATGGACAACCGCAGGCAGCGGTTCGAAGTCCGCGATGATTCGGCCCCCTCAGCTCGGAAACCTGCAAGCAGTCGAATGCCCCAGTCATCGAGAAGACGGTGAGCCACTGGGCCAGGCGGTGGATCATGGACAAGGGCCTCGGCGAGGAGTCCGGTCCGGAGGACGACTGGGCAAATGAGTGCGCGTCGCATGTCGCCGAGATGCCCCAAAACAGCGGGCTCGAATGCGAGAGGGCGAGGACGCGCAGGGGCGCGGGTCAATTGGCCAGAAAGATTTGCGCCAGGGCGCGGAAGCGCGGGGGGCCGCGCCGCCTGCGCTACTTGGCTCAGCAGAGGGCCCTGTCCAGCGCGCAGTGGCGCGTGGCGGGCCTCATCCACGACGTCGAGCACAGGGCGTGGAAGGGGTGGGTCAACAGCCCAGATCGCCGAGGGCAACCTCCGCCCGCGGGCCCGCCGCCTCGAAGGAAACCGCGGAGGCCTTCGGCGCGAACTTGGGCGACAAGCTCGCAGGCGTCATCACTTTTGTCCCGACGGGACCTCGGCGGCGCGCGCTGCTCGTCGAGCCAGCGGCGAAAGCTCGGCAGAGGGCGCTGGCCGCGGGGGGCCCGCAGGGGCCCTCTCTGCAGGAAGGGCGAGAGCGAGGCGAGGGCCAAGGTGGACTTGCACCGCGCAGCGGGTCCACGCCCGAAGCGCCCCAGCCCAGGCGCGGCATTCGACGCGGAGCCCCAGCGCGCGAGGGTGCACCTCGAGGCCAGCCCTGCGACGGCGACAGCATTTCAGACGGCGATGGCCGGGTCGGCCCGTCTGGCGGCGGCGAGCCAACATCGAGGAGATGATGAGCCAGCGCGCCTGGCAGGGCGCGCGCGCTGACGAGGGCAGCGGCGCCCGCGCTCAGCGCAGCCAGCGCGGGCAAAGCAGCGCTGACATGGAGGGCGAGACGCCGCGCGCCAAGCGGCCAGACCGGCGGCCGCCGCTCGAGGGGCAAGGAGGGGGCTGGAGGTCAGCGGCAGATCGAGCACGGCCAGTCGTTCGGCGGCCAGCGGCCGCGGGCGAGGCCATCCCAGCGGCGGCGGCCAGCGGGCGCGCGGCGCCCGTCGGCGCGTCCTCGGGCGCCAGAAGCGCGGCCTGCACTCCTCCGCGCTGAGGAGCCCCCCCCCGGCGGCCTGCGACCCCATGGGCAGCGCGAGCGGCGGCGACGAGAAGCGCCGCGCCCAGCGCGCGGGAGGGGCGTCGCCCCGGCGAGAGAAGACCTTCGCGGGCGGGCGACCCAGGGGCGGGGCGGCTGCCGCTGGGCCCCCGCCTCGGCGGCGGAAACCGAGCGGGGCCATCCGAACCCTGCGATTGTCGCCGCTGCGGGGCCCCCCCCCGGCTGGAACTTGGGGGAGGTCTCGAGCGGGGGCGCCGCCAGCGAGCGAGCGGCGGGGAAGTTCTGAGCGGGGGCCCTCCCCAGCATAGCCGCCGCCCCCACGTTGGAACCCGAGCGGGGCCGCCCCAGCCGCAGAACTGTCGTCGCCGCATGGGCACCGCGGCTGGGCTCTGGAGGAGGTCTGAAGCGGGCGCCTTGGCGAGCGAATGGCGGGAAGTCTCGACCCCCCCCTCCGCGGGGTGCCCGGCGCCGCGTTGGAAGCCGAGCGGGGGGCGCCCGAAACGCGCAGTCGTCGTCGACGCCGGGCGCCTCGGGCCTGGGGGGCGCCTCGAGCGGGCGCTTCCGCAGCGATTGAATGACAAGGAAGTCTCGAGCGGGGGCCCTCGCCATGGGCCCCTCAGTCCCTATTGGAATCCGAGCGGGGCCATTCGGATCATGTCGCGGTCGTCATTTTTTGAGCCAGCGCCGATCGGAAGCCCTTCCCAACGGGGCCCCCGCCTTCGCGTCGGAGTCCGGGCGGGGCCATCCGAGCCCCATCTGCGAATGCGCGGTGAGGATGTCTCGCGCGGTGGCCCCTCCCCATGGGGCCCCCAGTCTCATGCTCGAGTGCGAGCGGGGATATGTTTGGGGCACCCTGGGCTTGAATTTCGACGATGTCTCGAGCGGGGGCCTCGTCGCATCAGATGCCGCCGTCGACGGGCCCGCCGGCGCGGGCGAGGAGCTCGCTCATGTTCGCTCCTAGCGAGCAGGAAGTTACGCGGCAGAGCTCGCGGCCGCGAGCCGCGCACCGCTCAGGGTTCACCCCGACGCGCGCGTCGCGCCTCACCTCCGCGCCGCCGCGGGGTCAGACGCTGCGCAGGGGCGTCGCCATCGATTGCGCCAGGGACGAGGACGGTGGCCGCGCGGGCATGTCGGACGAGCAGCGGCGGCTGCGCCGCAACGTCATGTTCCCCCGCTCCACGTGCATTTGGAGCACTATGGCCCCGCGGCCGCCCTCGCGCAAGTTTCCGCGGCGCGGGCCGCCAGCGCCCTCGCGGAAGGCCGTTGCTGCCATCAGTGGCCCCGTCGCTGCCCTTTTTGTGGCCTCGCATTATATTCCTTTCGTGGCCCCCGCTATCACGCGCCCGTCGTGGCCCCATACGCATGCCCTTCGTAGCCCCGCCGTCGCCCTTCGTGGCCCCCTCGGCGCCCTTCGTGGCCCCTTTGCTGTCCTCAGCGGCCCCGTTGTCGCCCTTTGTGGCCCCGCATACGAAGGCCCTTCGTGGCCCCCGCTCGCTCGCGCCCGTCGTGGCCCTATATGCGTGCCCTTCGTGGCCCCGCCGTCGCCCTTCGCGATCCCCTCGCTGCCCTTCGTGGCCCCGGAACTGCCCTCAGCGGCCCCGTCGCTGCCCTCTGTGGTCTCGGGATTTATGCCCTTCGTGGCCCACGCTGGCTTTTTTTTTTTTTGCGATGTACTTGGGAATCGCGCTGTCGCTCGACACTTCCTCGCGATTCATGCAGGACCCGCGCTTCAGCAACCCGCCTGCTCGACCTCGTCGCCTGGGCCCGCCTTCCCGACCTGCCCGCTATGGGTCTGCCCACCCGATCTGCCCGTCTGGTTATACCACTTGTTTTCTGCTCCTTGTCCACCTACTGCTAATTTCTCTCTCTCGTGCTCCATTCTTTCCCCCTTCCACCCATTCTCTCTTCCTTTGTTTTAGGGGCTGCGCTAAATTCCTTGTCCACCTACTGCTAATTTCTCTCTCTCTCTCTCTCTCGTGCTCCATTCTTCCCCCCTTCCACCCATCCTTTCTTCCTTTGTTTTAGGGGCTGCGCTAAATACAAGTGGCAGGTAAGGAAGATAGACCCCCAAGGGGATACTGGGTACGATCGAAGACGACGAGGGCGGGTGCCGAGGGCTTGGGCTAGACATATTGATTGGCACGTGAGCAGATAGGAACGAACAGTCTTAACTTGATTGTTGTTGTTGTTGTTGCTGTTGTTGTTGTTGGTGGTGGTGGTGTTGGTGTTGGTGTTCTTGAATTCTCACTTCGGACGAATAATTATTGTTGATCCCCCCCCACCGGTGCATATTGTTTTTTCTCAATCAAAGTGTGCCCCTCGACGCTCGCACCCTGTTTTTTGACAGAGAAAGTCTTCTTGCTCAAACTGGGCCCTTGGCCCCCGGGTTACAACAACAACGGCTCCCGCTTGAGATTTCCTTACAATGTAGGCAGGACCCCCGCTCCCGCCCGAGACTTCCTCGCATTTTATTCGGGAATCGCGCTCTCGCTTGGGACATCCTTACAATTTATTCAGGAATCGCTTTCCCGGAGCTCTGGAGTCGCGCTCTCGCTGGAGACTTGCTCGCAACTTACTGAAGAATAGCCTTGCGTTGGAATTTCTTGCCATTTGCCCAAGCACCGCGCTCCCGACACCCAGGCACCCAGGAGTCGCGCCCGTTGTGGCCCCATGTGCATGCCCTTCGTGGCCCCGCTGTCGCCATTTGTGTCCCCCTCATTGTCCTACGTGTCCCAGTTGCTACCCTCAGTGGCCCCATAGTTGCCTTCTGTTTCCCCGCATTACCTGCACTTCGTGGCCCCCGCTCGTTCGCACCTTTCGTGGCCCCATACGCATTCCCTTCGTGTCCCCGCTGTCGCCCTTCGTGGCCTACTTCGTGCCCTTCGTGGCCCTGCTGTCGTTCTCTCTCGCTCTCTCGCCGTCGTCTTCGACGTCGTCGTCGTCGTCGTCGTCGTCATCGTCGTCATGGTCGGTCCCCTGTCCGTCCCTCTTGGGGTCGGGTCGGGTCGACGGTCCGCGGCCGCTCCGCCGATCAGCGCTGCCGCTGGCCAGGTCGACAGTCCGCGGCCGCCCCGCCGCTTGCCGGGGCCTGGCCTGCAGGGAAGAAAGGTATACACCCCAAACGGGGTTCGATCGAAGACGAAGAGGGCGGGTATCGAGGGTTTGGGAAATACGCGTCATTGGACACTCGACCACATAAGGGCGAACAGTCTTGAAATGATTGTTGTTGTTGATGTTGTTGTGGTTGTGGTTGTGGTTGTGGTTGTTGGTGTTTGTTGTCGTCGCCCCACCCGCGACCCATCCGCGACCCATCCGCGACCCACCCCGCGACCCACCCCGCGACCCACCCCGCGACCCACCCGCGACCCAACCCGCGACCCACCCGCGACCCACCCGCGACACACCCGCGATCCATTACCCGACCCATCCGCGACCCATCCGTGACCCACCCGCGACCCACCCCGTGACCCATCCGTGACCCACCCCGCGACCCACCCTCAAGGGAGTAAACGGCCCTGGGCGTTGACTAAACAGCCCTGCCCTGTTCGATTCATTCCTTGTGTGTTTACCAAGAGGTTTCGCTTGTCGGGGTGATTATTACGGGGTGGATGTTCTGCCCTCTACACCCGCGACCCAACAACGACCCACCCGCGACCCACTCGCGACGTACCCACATTGGTTTGACAAAAATTCAGCGCCTGCGGCGGGCTCGTTGTATGATTTGTGAAACTGTGGCGCCTGCGGCGGGCTTCTCCAGAGTCTCGCAAACTGCCGACGTCCCCACCGCCACCTCACTCTTATCCGCATCTGCGGGGTGCTACGTAACGAGGAAAGAGTGGGCTGGCGAATCAACATATTGAGGATGTCCCTAGCGAAACGTTTGTTTTATGTACATGTGCTGAGGATGTCTCAGGCGAGATGCTGGTTTTACCGAGTTGGGGGATCTCTCGAGCGGGGGCCTCGTCGGGCGAGATGCTTGTTTGAGAATGTGTTGAGCGAATTGCCCGTTTTCACGTGCCCAGGTTGCCCAGGCGGATGTCTAACATGACGATGTTCGGAGGATGTCTCGAGCGAACCGCTCGTTTTCGCGTGTCCAGGTCGCCCAGGCGGATGTCTACTTTGAGGATGTGTTGATGGTGTGTTAAACGAAACGCTTGGTTTCAAGTGTCCAGGTCGCTCAGGCAGATGTCCAGCAAGGGACGGTGTTGAGAACGTCTCGAGCGAGACGCTTGGTTTCACGTGTCCAGGTCGCCCAGGCGGATGTCTAACATGAGGATTTGTTGAGGATGTCTCGAGCGAAACGCTTGTCGCAATAGAGTGCGTCGCAGTCCAACCCCGCCCGTCCATGGGGCGCCCCCTGGCGCCCTGGCGCGCCCCCTGGCGCGTCCTTTGCGACGTTCAGTCGTGACGAGCCTTGGCACGTCCCTTAGCACGCCACTCGGCGTGGCACGTTCCCCGGCTCGTCGTCTGTCGCGTTTCCTTACTCGTCCTCAGGCGTTTCCTCAGCCCGTCCCGTGGCGGGTCCCTTGCAATTTGCATGGCGTCCTTTGGCCGCCCCATGGCACGCTCTTTGGCACGTTCCGTGGCAGGTCCCTGACACGTCCAGGGCACGTCCCTTGATGCGTCTCCTGCCTGACACGTCCCCTGGCGCATCCCCGATTGTGCCCCTGACACATCCTGTAGTGCGTCCGTGAGCCTGTGCCCCGTGTCGTGTCGTTCCTTTTCGGAGCTGAGTCGGGTTTTGAGGTCGAATTGATTGAACGTCCTCCACGTTTCCATTCCAACTAGCTCTGGGGCGGCTACTATGTGCTCAGGCAGCTCGAGCTTAAGATCCAGATCAGTTCGGTCAGGACTCGAATGCCAAGGAGGACTCGATCGACAAGGTTAAAGAGCACAATCGCGGAATAGCACATCGCAGTTCAGCACGGCACAGCACAGCACAGCCCTGGGCACGGTACACCAAGATCGATACACTAAGCATTGTAATTGCCCGTCGCCTAACCAGGTGTCTTGAAAACGTTGCCATGCCTCACGGTTCCATATCGCTTTCCAGGTTCGTGGGTCAATCATGTTTTATCGCGGATCTGACACGGGGCGTCTTCTTTCCTTGAGTGGGGACGCGCGAAACGCATTTTTCCCACGCAGAATGCGATTGTACCTCGTTAGTTATCGAATGGAATTCCGCCAGCCTTCCTCCAACATGGCACCCAGGGGCAAGCTTACGAATTAAACAAAGACCCTGGGCCTCCAGAGGACCTCTTCTGCGCCTAGAGCTCGAAATGTCCAGTCGCGGGTCCCTCGTCTTCTCCCGCTCTTGGAGCCGTCTTAAGCCTCTTCGGCCATCTTGGAGGCCTCTGGGGCTGTCTTGGGGCCCTCTGGTGCCGTTTTGGGCGCTCTTGGAGGCCTCTTGGGCAGTGTTGGGGCGATCCTCTTGGGCCGTCTTGGAGCGCCGGTAAGCCGAACAGGCGAGAACGCCAAAAAATTACGGATAATTGCTAATTTGTTGCCTCTGTGGGCCCTCTTGGGGGGTCTCTTGGAGAACTCTTGGGGCGTCTTGAAGGCGCTTTGGGCTGTCTGGAGGCCATCCTTGGTGTCTTGGATCGCTCTTGGACCGTCCCGGACCATGTTGAGCTCTCTTAGAGGCCGCTTGAAGCGCTCTTGGGAGCCTGCCGGGACCTGCCCGGGACCTGCCCAGGACCTTGCCCGGACCTTGCCGGGACCGTGCCGGGACCTTGCCAGGACTTGCCGGGACCTTGCCAGGACCTTGCCGGGGTATTTTTCGTCTGGGGATCCCCAGGGCGGCCCCGCGCGCGCGAATTGGAATATTGTCATCCAGTTACCGGAGATCTTAGCACGCCCTTGGCCCGTTGGGCCGGCGAACTTCCAGACTCGCTGGGACGATTCTCACGTGGGGTCCGACCATCGGAGCACTTTCTCTTCGTCCAACGGCAACGACACTGACAAACGACCTTCTGGGCGACGAGCGCTCTGGCTGCCCATGTCTCGAAAGTCGAGGTCCGGGGAGGAGGGGGAGGAGTGGGGCTTAGTTCATTTGTGAACGGGGGTGCTATCAGGGCGGGCGATGCGGGCGTTGAAGACAGAGCGCGCAGTTTTCGTGGCCATTCTGGGCCCAAGTCGCGCCGGTGGAATTCCAGGGGGGACAGCGCGCAAGTAAACGGCATTCAGTTTTGGCTCACACCTTCCGCATTGGAATGCAAGCTCCCCTGGTCGTCGCCGTCGCAGAGGGCCTCGATCTCAGTGGCGCAGGGGGCGTCCACGCCGAGGCGGGGATGGCCGCGCCGCCTGCAGATCCCGCGCCACCTCCAGGGCCAGGGCGGGCTGCCGACCCTGGAGTGACAGCGCCAGCGCCGCCAGCGCCGGCGCCGGCACCACGCTTCAGCTGCGGAGGTGTCCATGCCGCCGTGGCCCTGACGACTCTTGGCTTCAATGCGGAGACCTTCGGTGACTTCGCGTCGAGCGTGTGGGGGGTAATTAGTGGACTGACCACCCAGGAGGACTTGTTCTCCGCTCTCGAGGCTGATGTCCGCGACGCCACCTCGGCGACACAGGGCCCTGACGGCCTGCCTCTCGAGGGGCTGGCACGCGGGCGCCTGGCACGTCAGCTGCGTGGGTCGCCAGGGCCTCTCGGTGGCTTTGACCTTCCCCAGCTTAGCGTTTTCGCTCCACGGCGCCCCCAGTCGGGCGTTCCCAGTCGAGGGAGGAAGTGCCGCCGGCGGCGGGTGGCCTCGGCCGGGGGCTTAGCACGATCATCATCCAGTGCCACCTTCGAATCCACGCGGTGGCCCTCCAGCGGCGTACGAGGGCACGTCTCACGAGCAGGTGTCCGCTCTGGCCCTCGCCCTGGCGCAGGGCGAGGCCCCTGCGCGGACTTCGGCACTCGGGGGCCCTACGGGCGGCGCGCCGCCAGATTCCCCAGCTTCCGAGCCCAGGAGAGGAGGAGGAGGAGGAGGAGGAGGAGGAGGAGGAGGAGGAGGAGGAGGAGGAGGCCAGGACCTGTGCCGGCGCCTCGACAGCGTCCTGCGGTGCCAGCCCTCCCACGTCGTCGTCCTGGTGGGCACCGACGACATCAAGGCGGACCTGTACGAGTTCGAAGGCCGCCGGCCCAAGCCGAAACGATTGGAGAAGAGGGGGCGGGATGGTCAGGGGGCAACGATACAGGCAACACTGATAGTAAGGATGAGCGACTCTCCAAGATTTCCCTTGCATCCTTTCCCTTCGGCCCGTCTTTGGCCGCGCCACATTTGAAAATTGTTGGCATGGCCGTCCAAGGTCCTTGCATCCTTATTGTGCATCCTTACTGTCAGTTGTGACTGCACGCTAAGCGAAGAATGCCGCGACCCCAACCCCTTAGGGAGGAGGAGGATGAGGAGGAGGAGGAGGAGGAGGAGGAGGAGGAGCAAGGGGGGAATCGAAAAGGCAAACTTTGCCTCCCCAGCCGGGTCGGCGTGCCCTGAGCGGAGAGGCCCGTCTTCCTTTTCTTGGTTCCGGCGGGCGGGCGGCGGGATCGTCGATCGGTCGCGGCCGCATTTGTCGACAGGAGCGTCGCTCTCCGTTTTCCAGAGGAGCGGCGAAGTGCTTGCGCGCACGTGGGTGTTCGTGGGCTTCGAGAGCGTGCCTCGCGCAAGCGTTCGCGGCACGAGGCTGGCCTCGCGGTCTGGTGGCCGTGTTCCAGGGCGTGGCTGAGCGCATACGTTTTGTCTGTGGGTATCCTGTCTCCTTCCTTCCCCTCCCCCCTTCGTCCCCCGTGCTCTGCTCGCTGTCTCGAGGAGAAGGAGGAGGAGGAGGAGGACGACGAGGAGGAAGAGGACGCGGGGCAGCGGAGGTGGAGGAGGATGCGTAATCAAAGGAAGAGGGTTGCGGTGGCGGAGGGAGGGAGGAGACTGAAGGGGAAGGGGCGCAGGAAGTGGATGTGGAGGAGGAAGATCAGGAGGGAGAGAGAGACAGAGAAAGAGAAAGAGGAGATAGAAGGATTGATCAGGATGGGACGATGAGCTTTCTGGAGCGCTCTGGGAAACATGATCGACCCACGAACCCGGAAAGGAATTTAGAAACGCGAGGCATGTTTGCAAGACACCTGACTGGACGACAAGCAATTGCAATGCTGAAGGTATCGATCCTGATGTGCCGAGCCAAGAATTGTGTTGTGATGTGCCATGCGGAAATGAGGTATGTCATTCCACGAAGAATTGCGTTGTGCATCACAGCGTTGTGGATCAGGTCGCCCTTGGCATCCGAATCCTGACCGACCTGGTCTGGATCTTTGGCTCGAGCTGCCCGAGCGCACAGCGTGCCCAGAGACGGCTGCAGTCCAGGCATGCGGGACGCTCAGTCCGCTCGAGCTCGAGGCCCGACTCGGTTCCGAAGCGGGACAGGGGCGACACGGGGCGCACGCACGCGCCACGGAATGTGCGAAGGGCGCACTGCGGGGCCGCGCCAGGGGGGCGTGGGCAGGGGGCGTGGGCAGGGGGCGCGCCACGGACCGGGCAGGGAGAGCGTCAAGGAGTGAAGCCAGGGACAGCGGCAAAGGACGAGCCGAGGGGCGCGCCGAGCGCTCAAATCAGGCACTGGGCCGGCAGCCGCGGATCCTCATGAATTGCCCTGCGCCCGCGCGCCCAGGGCCGCGATCCTGCGAAGTTACGCTGCGCTCGCACTCCCGAGGCCTGAAATTAAATTGGGTTCGCGCTCACAGAGCGGCGGTCCCAACAACTACGAGGGATCCGGATCCACGCTCTCAGGGCCACGACCTTTCGTAAATTGCGCTGGATGCATGCTCCAAGGGCCACGATCCCTTGTAAATTACACAGCTTTCGCGCTCCCAGTGCCAAGACCTTTCGCGAATTACACTGGATTCGTGCCCCCAGGGCCACGAACCGTCGTAAATTATAAGCACGCTCTTAGGGCTATAATCTTTCGTACATTACGCGGGTTTCGCGCTCCCAGTGCCAAGATCCTTTTTCCCGGAAAGGGCTCGGGCCCAGGGTTCTTTTTTAGAGGTTTCCCCCTGGCCCTTGCGGGAAGAGGGCCAGCGAAATTATTCGGCGATCAACTACGAGCTAAGTCTGAATATTCAGTTGAACAGGTGCGTTTTCCGCGTGCCCGCCCGAGGAAAGTTTGCCCCCCATCTCGGATCCTCGATAAATAGCTGTGTCCGCAGACCACCGTCTTCTTTCTTGAAAAAGAGGATGCGGCGCGACTTGCGCGGAATCCATGAGAAATGGCGAGGTCTGGAGACCCGACCAATTCGTAAAAAATGCCACCGAGGAGGAATCTAACATGGTTGTCCCGAGCTAGGGTATCTAACATGGCGGGCCTGAGCTGGAATCACGTGTTCGCACGTGTCCAGCCCACAACTGGCGTAATGTTCAAATGATTTAGCGCAAGCCGCTTGTAATTTACGGGAGGTTCGGGCCTCGGGAGCGCGAAGCTGGTGCAATTTGCAAAGGACTCCGGTCTCGGGAGCGCGAAGCTGGTGTACAGGTTGCTGGACTCTAGCTTCCAGAGCGCGAGCCTGGCGCAATTTACAGCGCACCCTGGCCTCGGGAGCGAATCTCATCTGATTTACTATGAGTTTGGCCTCGGGAGCGCGAATCTGATGTACAATAACAGCGGACTCCGGCATAGTGCAGATGTGCTGTAATGTGCATTGGGTTCCGGCCTCGGGCGCGCAGACGTGGCGTAATCTCTTCTAGGTTTTGGCCTCGGAATCGCGGAATCTGGCGTAAGTTCAGAAAGGATTCTGGACCCTGGATCGCGAATCACATGCAGTTTACGGCGAATCTGGCCTCGGGAGCGCGAACTCGGTGAAACTTGCAGCGGATCTTGGCACCAGGAGACCGGATTTGATGTATTTGGAAGTGTCCCAGGCCCCCCAGAGATTCAGGCAATGAGACTCGGATGTGGCAACCAAGTTGATTTTCGGCCTCCTTCCCTCACGAGGACAGGAACCATGTACAGCAGGAGGCAGAACGTAGAATTAGAACCTACAGTCAACCCGCATAGTCAGGATGAGCAACTTTCCAAGGATACCTTTGCATCCTTTCCCTTTGGCCCATCCTTGGCCGCTTTCGCTGGCTGCGCACCGCTCGCAAAGTGTCGATATGGCCTTCCAATCCCTTTGCGTCCTTGTCAGAGGAGGAGGAGGAGAAGGAGGAGAAGGAGGAGGAGGAGGGGGAGTAGGAGGGGGAGGAGGAAGAGGAGGAGGAGGAGGAGGTCACTTTGCAGCTTCCAATGGTTGACTGTCTAAGAGTCTAACAGTGGACACTGGAAACTGGTGCTGGCGCAGGGAGCAGGAAGCCCTGAGCCTCGCAGACTGGTGGTTCCCCGCAAGGGGGCCCCGGTGGATCCCAGCTAGATTTTGTCTCTAGTCTTGGTTTCGTTTTCTTCCTCCTGCTCCTCCTCCTCCTCCTCCTCCTCCTCCTCCTCCTCCTGACACTGTCGAGATCGGAATTACGCAGGGTGGTTCCGATCTCGACCTGTTCTGTTTTTCTGCTGGCGACGCGCTTCGGATGCTCGTCTTCTTCTCGAGGACGTCAGGTGGGCCCAAGATCGGTTGGTACGCCCTCCCGGCTAAGTCAGGCAAGGCATCATGTCCACCGAGATCGGCCAAGCCAGGATTGGTGAGGTAGGCAGCTGATGTCCCCCGATCTTCTGGATCAGAACAGCTGCGCCTTCGCGGCGCACGCTCACGAGCGGGGCGGGTGAAAGGCAGGGTAGCGATCGTGCAAGAGCCCTCGCAGACTTGGGTGTGCCCACCCTAGCAAACCTGTGCCCCACCCACACCACACTCCGACGCTATACAAACACACTGCAAAGCACAAAACAACAAATTCGGAAGTTCGCGCGGAGCTGTTGGACTGGCGATGGGCCCGCCCTGGCGGCGCTTCTGGCGCTGCCCCCAGCGCGCCCCGCACGCCGGGCGAGTGGGGTCCAGCGCCGACCCCAATCCGCGCGGACCTTCGAATGTTATGTCCCTGTAGAACTATACGGTTCTGTGTTTCTCCAGAGCCACCGATTTGTCCACCCGTCCGTCCATCCATCCTCCCTCCCCTCGCCCGGTTCGTGTGGCGCTCTCCAGCCCTTGCCTTGTCAGTAAGTTTAAGCGCATCCATGACTCGGCCCTTGGCGCCTCGTGGGGACAATCTGCTGACCTGGTGGCGGCAGGAGAAAAAAATAGCAAGATGCACGTGTGGCATAACATTGAGCGCGATGCTACTTAGGGGAGCGCAGACGCGTGCGCCCCTCCCATGCGTCCTGCTCTGCCGCCTCGTCGATGTCCGCCTCCCCGTCCTATTCTTCCTCATCTTCCTCATCTTCACACCCCATTTCACGACGCGTGGAGGTATCGGTAGCTGACGTCCCCCCATCATCTCCAGAACGCGTGTTTCGGACGTGTTTTATACCGTTCTGGGTAGCGCCAGTGGGGGGGACCACTGTGTAGCCCCCCCCCGTCTTCGTCATATCTCCTCGGGTCTTTCTCCCTCACCTTCCTTAGCTTCCGCCCGCTCCTCTTTCTGCGCCTCCGCTCGTCGTACTTCCCTCTCCTCTTTCCTCCTTGTCCACGTCCTCCTCGTCCTCGTCTGCGTCTGCCCCCTTAACGTTCCCGCACCTCGTGTTCCTATCTCTCTCCTTATATCCCTTGCTCTCCCCTTTCCTATTTTCTCGGTTGCTGCCCCTGATATTGTATGATTCGTCCTCTTCCTCGTCTTCATGTCCCTCCTATTCATATCCCTCCAACTGCTCTTCCCCATCCTGCTGGTGTTCCTGCTGGTGTTACACTGCTGGTGTTCCTGCTGGTCCTCCTACTCATGCTGAAAACTGCTCATACCTGCTGGTGTTCCTCCTCTTCCCCCTCCTGTTCCTGCTGGTCTTCTTCCTGATCAAAGCACTTCTCCTGCCCGTGAATCTCTCCTCCCTATCGTTACCCCTTTCTCCCCATTCTCTCCTGTTGCTGCTTCTCCCCCTCCTTTCATTCCTCCTTCACCAGCACCTGTAGCTAACTCGGCTCGAGTCGTCGTGGACGTGTCAAGTCATTTTGTGTGTCTTTCCTTGTCCAGCGGATTGACTGCCCAATGGAAAGTCATGCGGCGAAGCGGCCATTGGAGGAAGATACAAAACAGCCGACCAGACTGCCTCATGTGAGGGTTGGCGTTGGTTGCATCCTACGCCGTCCAGACGGCAAGGTTCTGCTTGGTGAACGCTTGGGTTCGCACGGTGCTGGCAGGATGGCCTTGCCCGGCGGCCATCTCGAGCACGGAGAGTCGTTCGAGGCCACGGCAATCAGGGAGGTTGCTGAGGAGACGGGGATTGATATTACCGGCGAAGTGCGGCATGTGGCCACGACGAATGACATAATGACGCAAGAAGGGAAGCACTACGTGACTGTATTCATGCTTGCAGACGTGCCTCAGGACGCCGAAGCGCGGAACCTGGAACCCCACAAATGCAAAGGCTGGAGTTGGGTCTCCTGGCAGGACATCCGAGAAATTCCAGCATCTCGCTGCTTCCTGCCGCTCACGAACTTGATCCAGGGTAAAGCATTCGAAAGCACGGAGGAGGAAAAATGACATAAACATAAACTGTCGACGGTCCGCGCAGATTTCTTGGATTGCGCTAGAGCCTCCTGGCGGCGCCTCCGGCGCCGCCACCCGCGCTCCGCGCGTCAGGGAGGGGAGTCCAGCGCAGATCCAAAGAAATCCGCATGAACCTCCGACAGTTTCTGTTTATGTCGTTTTTTGTTCTTCTAAAAGCATCACATTATAAAGGTGTCCCGCAGCAGCGCTGAATGATGGCGAGGTTCTGTTCGCGCTTCTTCCGCATCGCGCACGCAAAGATGGTGCACTGGAGGGGCAGCGGCATGAAACATCTGGCTGCCTGTGGCAATTCCCGCAACCGTGCGATCCCAGCATTCTGGGTGTCGATTGTTCGAGGGGCACGGGAGGCCGTCACATGTGTCACCTCGTGTCTCCAGGCTTGGATACGCGGTGATGAATGAGGACGATAGGGGGTGATGACGGTGATGATGATGAGGATGATGAGGATGATGAGGATGAAGATGATGATGATGATGATGATGATGATGATGATGATGATGATGATGATGATGTTGATGAT
The DNA here is from genome assembly GCA_963575745.1 of Prorocentrum cordatum. NCBI lineage: Eukaryota > Dinophyceae > Prorocentrales > Prorocentraceae > Prorocentrum > Prorocentrum cordatum. The sequence goes on along the minus strand of CAUYUJ010019538.1, from coordinate 392,641 downwards.
GATGATGGTGATGGTGATGGTGTTGGTGATGGTGATGGTGGTGGTGATGATGATGTTGATGATGGTGAGGATGATAATGATGATGCTGATGATGATGATGGTGTCGTTGATTCGTACGGTTGTAATGTCAATGTGGATGATGATGTTTTTGGTGATGATGGTGATGGCGACAACGATGATGATGCTGACGATGACGATGATGTTGATGTCGAGTATGCTGATGATGGAAATGGAGCTGATGATGCTGATTGTTCTGATGCCGATGCTGGTGCTGCTGCTGATGATCATGATGATCGTGGTGATGATGATGGTGATGACGATGTTGATGATGATGGTGCTGCCGATGTTGCTGATGATATGGTGCTGCTGATGTTGATGATGAGTGCTGGTGATTATGGTGATTATGGTTATGATGCTGATGATGATGACGATAAATGGCGGTGCTGTATGGTCATGATGATGGTGATGTTGATGACAATGACAATGGTGATGGACCGCGACGATGGACAATGATGATGACGATGCTGATTAGATGATGATGGCGGTTAGATGACGATGGCGATGATGATGGTGATGTTGATGATGATGATGATGATGATGTTGGTGATGGTCATGGTGGTGAGGATGATGATGACAGTGATGATGGTTATGCTGTTGGTTTATGCTGGCGATGATTAAGATGATGCTGCTGTTGATGAGGATGATGATTGTGGTGATGATGGAGATGATGCTGTTTATGATGATGATGATAAGATGATGATGATGATGATGATGATGATGATGATGATGATGATGATGCTTATAGTGATAATGATGATGATGCTGGTGCTGATGCTGATGCTGATGTTGCTGATGAGGAGGAGGATGAGGTTGATGATGTGGAGGAGGAGGATGATGATTGTGGTGATGATGTTGTTGCTGCTGATGATGGTGATGGTGATGGTGATGGTGATGGTGATGGTGATGGTGATGATGATGATGATGATGATGATGATGATGATGATGATGATGATGATGATGAGACTCGTTCGGGCCGTTTTGGGGCTGTCTTGGCCTCACGTGAAGCAGTCTTGGGGTTCCCTTGGAGCCCTCTTGGGCCGTCTTGGGGCCGTCTTGAACCTTCTTGGCCGTATTGTGGGTGTCTGGGGGCCGTCGAAGGGCCTTCGAAAGCCGTGGTGGGTCCCACGAGAGGCCCGTTTGGGCCGCCTTGGGGCCGTCATGGATGCCATGTGGGCCATCGTGAAGTCCTTCCTCTTGGGCCGTCTTGAGCTGACGGCAGCCCGAAAAGGCGAGGAAGGACACATCGGTCAACACACATCAGGGAAATCAATGAGTTCGGCTTATGCTGACTCTGTTGAGGGTCCTCGTTTGGCCATTGTGGGTCCTCTTGGAGGCAATTTGGGCCTTCTTGGCTCGAGAGGGGTCAAGTGGGCTCAAGGATATTCAAGTGCTCAATTAATTGCTTTGGTGACCGTACCCCCGTTACCACTGTCTCGTAATAGTTGTTTTGCTTCCCTCGCCCTACGCCTCTGATAACTTCTTCTGACGATGGCGATACACAACAACCTCGGACACCAGCCAAACAGTTGTTCGAACAGCATCGCATACACAGCCCTCTGCGCGAAATGGATGGTCTCGGCGACGACTGGAGCCAACGGTAAAGGAAAAGAGCGAGCAGGAACTACAGTGGGGGAGATCACCATGACCGCAATCGGGCTGAGAGGAGGAGCAGCAGCAGCAGCAGCTGGTCCGGCCAGGAGGGGGATCAGCATGACCACATTCGAAGGCATGTTTAAGCAGTACCTGACCCATCGACAAGGACATCGAATATTCTAAAGCAGCACGCCATCTCCAGGGGCGAGCTGAAGGAGGCCGTGGACCTGATCAAGCACGACATGCAGAAACTCGTTGAGCGCAGGGATATCTTGAAGCAGTCTGGCACCCGCGGCAGGACCAAGCCTCACAGCCGAGGCTCAGAGCAAAACCTCAAAGTTGGAGAATCAATTTGCGAACCTGAAGGGGAATGGCAGCTGGGAGTGCAATGCGGTCATTGGAGGCCTGGGCGATTGTCCGGATTCCGACACGGCCGTGACGTTCTTGAAAGAATATTTCGGCCAGCTTCAGATACCAGACAAGATTGGCATGATCTTCAAAAAGGCGAGTTCAGCAGCACAGTTGTTCTTAAGTTTGCCACTGTCGCCGCCTGGGACAAATTTGTCAGCGTCTTTGATCAGTAAAGAAATAAAGGTCGCCAGCAACATTGCGTGGACGCGTCCTGATCAGCCGAACGACAAACGCGCGCGAGAAAGCGTCCTGCTCGGTCTTCGCAAGCAGGTCTTGGAAGGGAGCACGCGAAAAGCGAAGTGCGGGCTAACGCGGATCATTCCGAGCTGAAGGCGGCCAAGGACCCAATGGTAAGAGTGAGGATTGCCAACGGCATGCTGCAGATATCCTGGGGGGGGGCCGGGGCAACTGGGATGACCTCGCCAAGAGCTCTGAGGTGGAGTATCTCACCGCGCGCGCCAACGACGCGCTCGGCTGGGCATCAACAGGCAGCGGGAAAGGGAAGAATGGTGGGGGCTGAATACCCATTAGGGGTCACGGCGGCGCATCGGCGCCGCTGGGGGAGCTCGGGTGAACGAGCGGGCAACATTCCCATCCTGGCCCACGGGGCGCTGCATAATTGCAGCGTAGGCTGCCGGAGGCGTTGCCCATGGCTGCCCGCGCAAACTGTTCGAGCTCTTCTAGCATATGCGTGATTTGGGCGTCGCAGTTCTCTGTCAGCAAGAAACGCATTGTCGCGGCGCCGCGACGTTCGAATCCAAAGGCCAGCTTCTGTTTTCAATTTCGGTGCCAGGGGGGCGCGCTGGAGCTGGTTGCACCATTGCGCCATGGGCAAGACAGCCCATTGAAGGATACATTCAATATAGCAATCGAGCTGCCAGACTACCCGCGCGAGTAGCAGGCGGGGCGCCCGCGTCGATTGTCCTGCGCGCCTGGGTAAGGAATTGCAAACTCGCCATGCGGAGCCATTTCTTTTCCGATGTAGATCCGATCTAGAAGTATTGCTGGCCCCGCGGGCCGACGATGTTTCTCGGGGATTTGCCGCGAGACTCCTGGAGAAGTTCGCTGGCGAGGACGCGGCTATGGGAGGTGGTGCGTTTCGCAGCGGGAGGAGCAAATGGAGCCCATTCCTAGACGGAGTACTCACTCTCGAACTTCGTGCGCCAGCCGACGCATGCAACGCGAGCGCTTTCTGGGATGCCCCGCCGGAACGCAGCCTTGCCTTCCGCGACGCCGGCGCATGCCCCGCGGGCCCAATCGCGCCGGGGAAATCCGAGCAAGTTGACCACGTCGTCGAAGACAACAAGTGGCTTTCCCATGCCCAGCACATTTGGAGCGACCAGGCGCGGGCCCTGCCATCGCCGGCCAACGCGGGCCGCGGCGTCGATTGAACACGCATTCTTAAAACAGATACTGGCACGGCGACGCTGTGCTAGCGCGAGATGTGGATTCGTCATATTGCGCCGCTTGATCCAAACAAGCAAAACATCGGCAAGTAAACGCAAACGTCGGTTTACTAAATTCACAGAGCGGATGTCCTACGTCTGGGGCAGTTTTTCCACGCCCCGGATCTCATCGTTGCCGCGGCCTGGGCGGCCCGACCATGCGCCCTCATAGTTTCGCGCGCTTCGTGGATCTGAGCGTCGAGAGGCCAATCGTTGAGCGTGTCCAGCGACCGCCGCGCTACGATTGGAAATCTTTGCAACGCCAGCCAAGTGCCAACCGGTGTGTCGACGGCTTCATAAACAATTGGAGGAAAAATCGACCGTGCCATTCATTGTAAACCAAAGCAGCAACGATCGCCCAATGCACGATGGATTCTGCCCCCGACCACGCGCCGCCCTTCTCCGCCGCGCAGGCCGCGGGCACCCTGGCGGACTTATGTGTAGATATATACATATACATATACATATATATATATATGTATATATACACACATATATATACGTATATATATACACAGGGAACGAGCAAATAAACGCTGCCACATTGATCGGGAGGGCGCGAATATATACAAGGAGTTCGCGCCGTTCAGAAGCACGGCTTGGACGAAGCGATCGAACGCGGAGGTTGGCGAGCTGTTCGTTCTCTCCGCTAGGAAGGGCGTCGCGGCCGATTGCGAGGCGAACGCTGTGCTTTGGCGGGCGCAGAGGCGAAGGCAGAGACAGCGACATTTTTTACACGAAGAACAATGGAGATGATGCGAAGGCCTCGAACATCCCTCATTCTGAGAACCACGCGGCGCATCCACGCATAAATGATGAACCCATCGCGCTGGAAGAAGCGCGCTGGGCAGTCGCCGTTCTGCGCGCCCAGAGAGCCTTTAGATTTGTGGCAAGTGTCATGGACGAACAACTACGCCTTGGACATCACCTGAGAGCTCGGCGACAGGTGCCGGCCACGGAAACAAATTGTTGTCGCTTCGCGAATCCCCACCAGCCCATCCAGAAACGATGCCCAGAGGAATTGCCTCGATCAGAGAAGTGGGCAGCACACAGAGGAAGCCATTATGAGACATCTTGGGATATCTTGAGCCATCTTGGAGGTCATTTTGGGCTCTCCCAGACGCTCTTGGAGTCATCTTAATCCGTGCCCCCCCCCAAGAGGCCTCCATGTGGCTAAAACCTGTGTAGAATCAATGATTAGGCATTCTCGCCGAGGCCTCTTGGAGCATCTTGGGTGCATCTGGGGGGGCTCTTGGGGCCTCTTGGGGGTCTCTTGGGGGCCTCCGGGGGGCCTCTTGGGGGCCTCTTGGGGCCATTTTGGGGCCATCTTGGGACCTCTTGGGGCTTCCTGGGCGCTTCTTGGGGCCATCTTGGAGGGAGTCGATCAAACAAGAGGGGGGGGTGAATTAGCGCCCCCCCTCGGAAGCCCCTAAAATCGCCTCTTGGACCCCTCTTGGAACGCTCTTGGAGTGCTCTTGGGCGCTCTTGGGGCCGTCTTGGGGCTCTTTTGGGGCTCTCTTGGGGCCCTCTTGGGCCATCTTGGAACCATCTCCAGGCCTCGGATGGCCATCGGAAGCGAAAAGGCGAGAAAGCAAAAATCATTGATTTTCCTTAGGTTTTGGGACGATTTTGGCCTCTTCGGGGCCTCCTTGGGGAGCTGTTTGGCCACTTGGAGTTATCTTGGGGCCGTCTTTGGGCTTCTTGGAACCATCTTAGGAGCCATCTCGAGCGATCTTGCGCTATCTTGAGCCATCTTGGAGCTCATCTTGGGTTCTCTGAGGCGCTCTTGGAGCCGTCTTGGGCCATCTGGGACGCTCTAACTACCAGCGGCCCCCCCCGTCCAGGTCCAGGGGAGGGGGTAGGGGGAGGGGTAAACCCCTCCCCAAGGGGGAAGAGGGAGGGGTGGAAGAGGATCTGCTCTAGACCACCTACGCCCAGAGGGCTGGTGGGATTTTAGCAGGGCGGCGGGAGGCTCCAATTGTGGTTTTTTTGGTCCACAAGCGAGACGCATCGGAACGCGCGATTATCTCCTCGTTTCTCTCTTGGCCGTTGGGCGCAATGCGTTGGCGAGCATTGCGTCGACGCGGGCTGAAGACCGGGCGAGTAGAACAGCGCCCGCGGGAGTCGCGGCATCGTTTCATATTTGGACGCGGCGCAGCAGAGGACTATTCTTGGCTCGCCGACACATCGATGCCACGCTGTCGGATAAGCACGCGGAGTCGCCAATATTGGGCCCACTTGGAACAAGGCTGTCCACTGTGTGAAGCCGGAGGGTTTACTGCGCGCCGTGCGTCATCTTGGGCTTCCCGCGCCTGTGATTGACGCGGTTAAGGCGACGCGCGCAACGCGTGAATGGGTTTGTCGAAAACGGGGGCGCCGTGTCCTCTCAGCGACCGCAGAATGCAGGGATGGCACAGGGCCGCCCGCCATCTCCCCGGCGCGACGTCGGCGTCGATGGAAGCAGCGGGTGCCGAGACGAATGCAGACATGCCAGAGCGATGCTGGAGACCACGCATCATCGCAGAGGATTCCTTCATGCTGACGGCGCAACGTCGATGGCTGAAGACGGGGAACGCTTCCGACATCACCTGGGCACCGAGGCCCAGATCGGAAAAGCAATCGGTTTCGGCTTGGGGCCGGACGAGGGGAGGACCGCGCTCCTGCAAATCAGGTCAGCGCAAGTTATTCCCCGGGCCTGGTGGGGAAGCCGTTCGACGCAAAGATCGCGCAATCGATGTGGTTTGGGCGGTTATGTAAGCGCAGACAGGGATCCGAAGGCAGAGTTGACAAAGCGCCTTGGGGAAGCCACAAAATTGCTCCACCGCCCAGTGCTGCATGAGGCCACGCGCGCGTAACACGGATGCAGGAGATACAGATTCTGGACGCGTGCATCTTTTCCAAATTGTTCGACGGCTTGGAATAATGCGCGTTGTTGGCTGCTGACCGGGACAGGCCCGATGGGTTCCAATCGCATTGCCTTCAGGGGATTCGCAGCATCCTATGGGCCTTCATCTCTCGAGTGAGCAATGCAAAAGAGGGGTTGTTCATAGGCGCCCGCCCTCTTTCAGTTGACCCATGGCAAAAACAATCGGATGCCACGGCAAGTTGGCAAAAGCCCACCCGAATTCTCTACTTGGGCGCATGGTGTTTGAGGAAAGCCGCGTCCACGGTGCATTGCCCAGGGAGTGGCGCGCCCTCGAAGGTGCGGGGGGGCCCGTTTGCAGCGGGCGGCATGCGCGCGCCTTGAGCTTAGTAGGAGACGGAGCCGATGCAGTACATAATCTGCTGAACCCTCCCAGATCGCAGCGGGAGGCACGTGTTCGACGCTATTGTCACGCATTGCGATTGCAAGTTGATATATCAGGTTTCGCTTTCCTTCCCCCCTCTCCCCCCCTCCGCCTCCTTCCCCCTCCCCCTCCTGCGCGCCGTCCTGCTGGTGCAATTTTTCCCGCCGCCTTTCATCGTCATGCGCAATGGCTACGTTCCAACGCGCTTGCATTCAGCGCGGAATTGTCCTCGTTTGATTGTCCCATGGCCTTTACAATTAGTTATGTTCTGCCGATGCGCCATCTAGGCGAAGGTCTTTTCCTGTCCAGTCCTGTCCGCCTTGTGGTCATATTGGGCCGTCTTCGAGGATTGTTATCAACGGGTGGTGGCTTGGGAGGCCTTGGAACGTTGGGGAACACAGTTCGGGAATGCAGAAAGTGTACGATCCTCGAGCGGGTGCGCGTGGGATGGGCCTAGGAGTTAGCAGCCATGAGGGAAGGGCACAATCCTGGACCGGGCGCGTATAGAATAAGGGTTCCGGCGTCAGCTGCCACGCGGGGAGCACGCCATTTTCGAGCGGGCACGCGTGGAAGAGGGGGCCTCAGGCATTAACAGCCATGTTGGAAGGGCACCATCCTCGAGCGGGCACGCGTGGAGAGGGGTGAGGCATCAGCCGCCACGCTGGCAGTGCACCATCCTCGAGCGGGCACTGGGGAAGTGAGCTCGGGAAGGAGGGGCGATGCACAAAAGAGTCCGCGGGTGTGGAAGGGGAGTGCCCCTTTACTAGAATTCGGAGGCCCCCACCATTTGGCTTCTTCCGCGCCTCCGCGTGCCATGGGGGCACGGTGGCGGATTATCTCCTTGTTTCCTCTCCCTGTCCTTGTTCCGCTCTGTGCCATTCCTCGTCCTCATTTCCACCCCTCGTCGACCGTAATCTCGTCATGTTCCTCCTCCTCCTCCTCCTCCTCCTCCTCCTCCTCCTCCTCCTCCTCCGCCTTCCCCTGACCCGCCCCCCCGACCTCCTGTAGGGCGCGTCCTGGGAAGATTTTCGAGGCAGATCGGAGCCCCCTGGACCCGAAAAGAACAACAAATATGGACAGCATAGTTGCTCGATCCTCTCCCCCCTCTTCCTCTTCTCAAAAACTCGCCCGTGGACTTACCCTGGAGCGTTTTCCGGCTGCCACTTCGAGGATCCAGCCATGGCAGCGAGGGCGCCCCTGGATGCCCCATAAAGCTTCAGAACGCAAGAAAACATCGATTCTCGAACCTCGACTTTTATTCCCCTGCTCTGCCCCCTACTCTCCTCCTCCTCCTGTCTCCCTCCTCGATATTGTATCCTCTCTCCTCCTCCTCCTCTCTCCTCTCTCCTCCCTGATCTCTCCTCCATCCTCCACGCAAATCGAAACTGGTGTAGGCGCCGGTTAGGCTTCGGGCGGGACGCGACGGGAACGAATTGGGGCATGGGAAGCGGAGAGGGAAGCAGGGAAAGGCGAGCAGAGGCGGGAGCCGCTCAGAACGTGAAGCCCTTCGCGGTCGTGCCGAAGGAGTGCAAGGCGCCGAGGCACAGGGGGGGAGGGAAAACTGATCGCACGAAAAAAAACAAAAAAAACAGATCAAGCATATGAATCTGAAGAACTGAGCTTGGTGAAGAACAGTTGTGAGTACCGCAATTGTGAGTACCGTCTGAGGTGACTTTGCCCATGGGGCAACGCCCGCATGCGGGCTGCGTCGCTGGGGCCTTCGGTGGAGCTCCCTATGTGGCCGCGAAGCGTGTGAGGGGTGTGCCGAAACGGGGGTGGCGCCCACATGCGGGCGGCGCCACTGCGGCCTCCAGCGGAGCTCCCTATGGGGCCACTAGACGTGTGAGGGGTGTGCCGAATTAGAGGCAAGCGGAGGGTAGAGGCATGGATAGGGAGGAGGGAGGAGCGGGAGGAGCGGGAGGAGGGGGAGGAGGAGGAGGAGGAGGAGGAGGAGGAGGAGGAGGAGGAGGAGGAGGAGGAGGAGGAAGAGGAGGAGGAGGCGGAGAGGAGAGGAGAAGAGAGGTGGGACGCGGGGCGACGCCACTGGGGCATTTGGTTGAGCACCTTATGGGGCCACGAAGCGCTGTACTGGGCGGGGGGAACGCATGCGAACACCGCCACTGAGGCCTTCGGTGGAGCTCCCTATTGGGCCACGAAGCGTTGTACTGGCTGGGGGAGACGCATGCGAACACCGCCACTGGGGTCTTCGGTGGAGCTCCCTATGGGGCCACGAAGCGCTGTATCAGGCGGGGGAAACACGTGCGAACACGCTTCCTGTGGGCCACGAAACGCTGTACCGGGCGGGGGAGACGCATACGAACACCGCCAGTGGGGTTCGAGCTCATTAAGGGACCACAAAATATTGTGCTGGCTGAGGAAGACGCATGCGAACACCGCCAATGGGGCATTCGGTTGAGCTTCCTATGGGGCCACGAAGCGCTGTGCTGGGCGGGGGGGACGGATGCGAACACCGCCACTGGGGCTTTCGGTGGAGCTCCATACGGGGCCTCGGAACGTTGTGCTGGGTGGGTGAGACGCATGTAAACACCGCCATTGGGGCCTTCGGTGGAGCTCCCCATGGGGCCACGAAGCGCTGTACTGAGTGGGGGAGTCGCATGCGAAAACCGCCAATGGGGCATTTGGTTGAGCTCCTTATGGAGCCACGAAGCGCGTGAGGGGTGTGCCGAGATGCTTGACTTGGCGCGGAGGGCAGAGGCAGGGATGGGAGGAGAGCAGGAGAGGAGAGGAGAGGAGAGGAGAGGAGAGGAGGGGAGGGGAGGGGAAAGGAGAGGAGAGGAGAGGCGCGCGTGGGGCGCGCGTGGGGCGCGCGCCGGGGGACATCCGACAGCGTAGGAGTCTAACCCCTCGAGGCTGTGCCCGGCCGAGCCTTCTCAAGGGGCCGGGGGCTCCAGCAGGCCTAGCGGGTGGACCGCTCATCTCGTGGGCGGCCAGGGAGGGGGTGGACGACCAGCGCTTCGGAACGGCCGCGGCGCCCGATGCATCCGCCAGACCCGCTGGCTCCCAGGGATTCCGAATTTGTCCTCGCGTGGATCTGCTGTCGTCCTGCCTTCGTCTCAGCAGGGGTGACCCCTCGGAACTTCGGGGATGGACAGACCCCCCTTTAGTAACACGTGGTTTGGTGAAAACGACCTGGCGGGCGCAAGCCTGGAAAATAACGGCCACGGCGCCCTCTCGAGAGCCGAAGACGGACAATTCACTAATCGACGTGTCACTGTTGGGGGTTCTGTCCACCCCCGAGAACTGTGCCCGACCGGCCCTCCTCCAGGGTGGGGCGGCGGAGCGCGCCGCGCCGAGGCTGGATGTACGAGCTGGCCCGCGGCAGGTCGGGCGGGCGCGGGCTGGAGCCGTTCGAGCAGGCGCTCGTGGAGCTCAGGCCCCTCGGCGTCGCCAATGCCGCCGTCGTCGACCGTCAATTCGTCGATTCGACCGCGGGCCGTCGGCGTCGGCGTCGTGGCTTCGACTGTCGTTGACGACCGTGGACCGTCATCATCGGCGTCGCCCTCGTCGTCGTGCAAGCAGCCGCGCCGAAGCCCGAACGCCGGCTGGAGCACTGCCCTAGCCGCGTGTGGTGCGCCATTGTTCGTCTAGCCGCCCCCCTCTTGGCACCAGCCATCGCCGGTCACCAGCTATATAAATATATATATATATATGTGTCAGCACGCACCATGAACCCCCCTTTTCTCTTGGAAGATGCCAAGAGAAAAGGGGGGCGGAAGGCGCGCGCTGCAACCGTAAAGGAAACAGTGTGGCAGAAAGGTAAGTTGTGTGATGGAGAAGACAGGTGTGGAGTATCGGGTGGAGTGTTGGGGACGGAGGGTGTGGAGTACCGGATGCTGTGTAGGAGACGGAGAGAGTGGAGTACGAGGTTATTTTCAAGTTCAGCTTGGGGAGGGAGCCTGTTGAGTATCGGGTGGTGTGTTGGAGACGGAGGGTGTTGAGTACTGGATGGTGTGTTGGAGACGGAGGGAGTTGAGTAGAAGGTTATTTTCAAGTTCAGCTTGGGGAGGGAGCCTGTTGAGTATCGGGTGGTGTGTTGGAGACGGAGGGTGTTGAGTACTGGATGGTGTGTTGGAGACGGAGGGTTGAGTAGAAGGTTATTTTCAAGTTCAGCTTGGGGAGGGAGCATGTTGAGTACTGCATGGTGTGTAGGAGACGGAGGGAGTTTAGTAGAAGGTTATTTTCAAGTTCAGCTTGGGGAGGGAGCCTTTGGAGTATCGGGTGGTGTGTTGGAGACGGAGGGTGTTGAGTATTGGATGGTGTGTTGGAGACGGAGGGAGTTGAGTAGAAGGTTATTTTCAAGTTCAGCTTGGGGAGGGAGCCTGTTGAGTATCGGGTGGTGTGTTGGAGACGGAGGGTGTTGAGTACTGGATGGTGTGTAGGAGACGGAGGGAGTTGAGTAGAAGGTTATTTTCAAGTTCAGCTTGGGGAGGGAGCCTGTTGAGTATCGGGTGGTGTGTTGGAGACGGAGGGTGTTGAGTACTGGATGGTGTGTTGGAGACGGAGGGAGTTGAGTAGAAGGTTATTTTCAAGTTCAGCTTGGGGAGGGAGCCTGCTGAATATCGGGTGGTGCGTTGGAGACGGAGGATGTTGAGTACTGGATGGTGTGTTGGAGACGGAGGGAGGTGAGTAGAAGGTTATCTTCAAGTTCAACTTGGGGAGGGAGCCTGTTGAGTATCGGGTGGTGTGTTGGAGACGGAGGGCGTTGAGTATTGGATGGTGTGTTGGAGACGGAGGGAGTTGAGTAGAAGGTTATTTTCAAGTTCAGCTTGGGGAGGGAGCCTGTTGAGTACTGCATGGTGTGTAGGAGACGGAGGGAGTTGAGTAGAAGGGTATTTTCAAGTTCAGCTTGGGGAGGGAGCCTGTTGAGTATCGGGTGGTGTGTTGGAGACGGAGGGTGTTGAGTACTGGATGGTGTGTTGGAGACGGAGGGAGTTGAGTAGAAGGTTATTGTCAAATCAAAATGAGTTGAGAAAGTCTTCGAACAATGAGCCTCAAAATGAAGTCCGAAAATCTTAGGAATCATATATGAATTCATATAGAGTCTGGAGAAAGGGGGGTTCTTGGTGCGTGCGGAGGGCTATTCCATTTTCTATATTTCTATAATTCCGGGGGTGCGGACCCCCCCCCGAAACGGGACCCCCCGGATCCGTGCCACGGGGGCGGCCGAAAATCCTTTCCGAGGCGTGCACACAGGCGGGCGGCAGTGCCAAATCGGTCGGCGCAAGCCCACAGAGACACCCAAGACAGTCCAGGATAGTACCCGAGTAGCCTTGAAGACCCTCCGCGAGAGCCCCAAGACCGTTCTCAAAGGGGGCCCGAGAGAACAAAATCATTGAACTTCCGTTGGTTTTTCAAGGTTTTCAGCGTCCTCGCTTTTTCAGGTGTCCGACGCTCCCAGACCGCCCAAGAAGCTCCCAAAACCGCTCCAAACGGCCCAAGAAGCTCCCAGAGCGCGCTGAGAGCGCCCCAAGACGGTCCAAGACGCGCCCGAGATCCCACGAAGGCTCCAAGACGGCCCAAAGAGGAGCCCCAGGGGGGACCACGAACTGAAAATACGAGCCTCCCGCCCCGAGAAGGCCCAAGGAGGCCCCAAGAGAGCTCCACAGGGCCTCGGGAAGCCCCCTAAGTAGCTCCGGTGAGGCTCCAAAAACATCCCAAATTGTTACTTTTCGATTGGTTTTTCAATGTTTTCAGCGTCCTCGCTTTTTCAGGTGTCCGACGCTCCAAGACCGCCCAAGAAGCTCCCAAAACCGCCCCACAACGGCCCAAGAGGCTCCCAGAGCGCTCTGAGAAAGCCCCAAGACGGCCCAAGACGCGTCCGAGATGGCCCACGAACGTTCCAAGACGGCCCAAAGAAGAGCCCCAGGGGGGACCACGAACTCAAAATACGAGCCTCCCGCCCCGAAAGAGCCCAAGGAGGCCCCAAGAGAGCTCCAAAGGGCCTCGGGAAGCCCCCTAAGACGTTTCGGTGAGGCTCCAAAAACATCCCAAATTGATTGTTTCCCATTAGTTTTTCAGTGTTTTCAGCGTCCTCGCTTTTTCGGGTTTCCCACGTTCCAAGACCGCCCAAGAAGCCCCCAAAACCGCTCCACAACAGCCCAAGGGGCTCCCAGAGCGCGCTGAGAGCGCCCCAAGACGGTCCAAGACGCGCCCCAAGACGGTCCAAGACGGCCCACGAACGCTCCGAGACGGCCCAAAGAAAGGCCCCAGGGAGGACCAGAAAACTGAAAATACGAGCCTCCCGCCCCGAAAGGGCCCAAGGAAGCCCCAAGAGAGCTCCAAAGGGCCTCGGGAGGCCCCCTAAGACGTTTCGGTGAGGCTCCAAAAACATTCAAAAATGTTACTTTCCCATTCGTTGTTCAATGTTTTCAGCGTCCTTGCTTTTTCGGGTTTCCCACGTTCCAAGACCGCCCAACCCGCCGCCCTCGAAATCGCACCACTCCGCCGCCCCGCGCCCCCTTCATCTGATATTCCCTGAAGAATAGCCGCATTATGCTCATAATCCCGGGTTCGCAACCAATTTTCCGGAAATTCTGTTGCGAACCCGGGATTCCAGCTGTTTCCCGCGCGGCCCCCATTAATATGCGCCATTCCATGCGCCCGCGGCCTCCAACTCGCAGTTTTGGCCCGTCCCAGGTTGATTGCCCCCCTTTCTGCTCTCCCTGCGCTTCTCCGAAGGACGAACCAGCGGACCGCGGCTAAAATGGAAAAAAGGATGGCACCACGGGCCAACCATTCCAAAGCTTCAAGAAACAAGGTGCATGGCGCGAAGCGCCAATGCAGCCTTGTAAATGTATATGTATACATATATATATACATATATATATATATAGACTCGTGGGAACTTATGGGGCTATTTGACCTCTCTCTCTCGCTCTCTGTCTCTCTTTCTCTCCCTCTCTCTCTTTCTCTGTCTCTCTTCCTCGCTCTCTCTCTCTCTCTCTCGTTCTCTTTCTCTGTATCTCCGACGTCGTGGGTTTCTATCCCTCTGTCTCGCTCTCTCTCTCTCTCTCTCTCTCCCTCCCCGCCTCTCTCTCTCTCTCTCTCGTCCTTTGTACCGCGTTTAATGTATGCGTCATGCTCGGTTTCTCCAGGTTGGTCCTCCCTCGCCCTCGCACGGTTCCTGCGCACACGCACGGTCAGTCGCCCATTAGCACCGTTTGGCCGCACAGGCGTTCCCAGAGAGGCAGGGGGCGCTTCGCTGCAGGGAACTTGATCATATAAACAGGAAGCAGCAAGATGACGGGGGCCCAGTGGTGCCGAGCAGTCAGAGGCCCAGTTGTGCAAAACAGCTGGGAGCCCAGGTGTACCAAAACCATCGGGGACCCAGTTGTCCTCAGTCTTCCTCCTCCTCCTCCTCCTCCTCCTTCTACTGCACACGACTCGCGCGAATAAAACGACGACCACGACAACGACGACGACGACGACGACCACGACGAGCACGACGAGCACGACGACGACGACCACGACGCGCACGACAACGACCAAAACACCTGGGGGCCCAGTTGTACCAAAACACCTGGGGGGCCCAGTTGTACCAAAACACCTGGGGGGCCAGCCTCCCTCCCTCAACCGACCTTTTCCTTCTCTTCCTCCGCCTTCCAGTGCACACGACTCACGCGACTGAAACGACGACCACAACAACCGCGACGACGACGACCACGACGACGACGACCACGACGACTACGACCAAAACACCTTGGGGCCCAGTTGTACCAAAACCCCTGGGGGGCCCAGTTGTACCAAAACACCTGGGGGCCCAGCCTCCCTCCCTCAACCGACCTTTTCCTCCTCCTCCTCCTCCTCCTCCTTCTAGTGCACACGATTCACGCGGATAAAATTCCTCCTCTTCCTCCACAGTCTTCCTCCTCCTCCTTCCTCCTCATTCCCCCTCCTCCCTCCCCCTCAGCTCTGTTCTTCTCCCCCCGTGGGACGGATGGTGATGACGACAAAGCTGGCGCAATGCGAATAGCGCATGTTTCTGCGAGGGGGAGCGTGCCGCACTTCAAAAAGTACACAGCGCACACATCGGAGATCCGCTCAGCGGATTCGGTGCTTCGTAAAGACAGTCCGCTTCACTGTTTTTGGTGTGTCTTTTTCACGACTACGCTGGCTGCAGGGCGCTTGCTCACGATCTTGCGGGGGATCCGCTTCGCCTTCAGCAGCGTTGCTGTCCTCAGTCATGACCGCCGTGTTGCTCCCAATGCGGTCAGCATTCGAGCAGCTA
Source organism: Prorocentrum cordatum (assembly GCA_963575745.1). NCBI lineage: Eukaryota > Dinophyceae > Prorocentrales > Prorocentraceae > Prorocentrum > Prorocentrum cordatum. The sequence continues at coordinate 377,597 of CAUYUJ010019538.1, read as the reverse complement.
GAACCTCAGCGCGCGCGAAGCGCGCGCGTCGTAGACCCACTCAGGCCCCTCTCGGGCCCAGGGTCAGTTTCAGGCGTGCAGTCAAGACGCTGGAATAAGGATCGCGTTGGGTGCAGGAGGGGCGTTGCTTTTCGGGTCGCTCCTTGGATCCTTAGGCCCAGAAACCTATTCGTGGCCGAGGCGCATCGTGGCTGGAAAAGACCATTTTGTTCCCTAGCTGATGTTCGTATGGTGGCATGATGGCTCTACGCCGATCCTGGCCAGGCCCATCCTGAGCCCTGGATCGGTGCAGGCATCGTTACAGCTGGCGCCTTTCCAAGTCGCGGTCACCTCCCCCCACGTGAGAGCGACGCTTGCCGTGCAGCGCGACAGTCGCGGTCACCGTCGTCGTGGTTGTTATCCTTGGCGTCGTGCGAAGTGTTCTCAAAACCAGTTTCTGGACCCCTCGCAGGCTCCCTCCTGTTCAGTGCTCCTTGCCGCGGCGATGAGAGTCTGCCGAAGCGCCCAACACCCTCCGAAAAGAAGACGTCGTCGTGGTCGCCGAAACCTAGGAGTTCGGGCGACGATTGGCAGGGTTCAGATATGGATCCACAGTGGTGGGCTGATCTCAGAACTTCTGGCCGAGTGAAATACTCCAGACCTGAGACGCATGCCAGCACGCCCTGCTTTCACGCAGGCCTCCGTCAACCGCAGGGTTCACAAATGGACGAACGTTGTCGTTGGTTAGGCTTGGGGTTGCGCACGGACAGACCCCCTGGGCAGTCCTGGCTGGCCCCGACAGCCCCCCCCGGAGCAGGGCGCGTTGTGGCGAGAATTTCCAGGGCGGACGCGGCCGTGCAGTGGCAACAGCGCTTCTTAGAAGCTCAGTAAGAGAAACGAGCGGTCGAAAGCCTCGATTCTCGAACTTCGGTTCTCGAAGCCGAGTGGTCCAGGGCGGTCTCGAGGCTGCCCCCCTGGCCTGCTGGGAGGGGGGGGGGCACATCTCTTGACTTGGCATCGCTCGGACGTGTGAAGATGTCCTCGGCAAGGACCATCGAGGAGCATCTTTGATCATCGGACAAAAACAACACACACACACACGAACTCGTAACATGCACGTGTAATAGACGTCCGAGCGATGGCACGAGTCTCCAGGGCGGGCGCGGCCGCGCAGCGGCAACAGCGCCTCTAGAAGCTCAGTAAGATAAACAAGCGGTCGCTAATCTCGATCCTCGAAGCCGAGTAGTCCAGGGCGGTCTCGAGACTGCCCCCTGGACTGTTCCGGGTGAGGGACGGCTGAGGCCCGGCAGCTTTTCGGGGGGCCGACCCGTGCTGGGCCCCAGACGGGTCGTCTGCGTCTCCGCACGCGTCGTCGGCCGCCCTCTCTGGCCGTCGCCCCCCGTCGCCCCGGCAGGGACCGCCTCCTGGAGTCCGGGGCCCAGGTCGCGCTCGCGTCGCCGCCGGTGCTCGGCGAGGAGTGTCAGCCACGCGCAGATGTCGGGGGCGACCAAGAGGGGGGTGATAACTACGGGGGGGGATATCCGTAAGGGCTTCGCCCCCTGCCGCCGGCCCCCCCCTTGATCAGAATGGGATATATCAGAGTCGCGTCGGTGCGTCTCGGCGCTGCCTTGGCGCATAGTGGAACATCATGCGGGGGCGGATAGGAATCATCAGCGCATATTGAGACGTTGGCGTTATCCTAGTGACCTTCGGCCCATCCCGCGACTGTGCCTGAGTTGTGGGTCTGAGGCCTCTTGCTATGTGTTGGGTTGTCGTGGGGAGCCCCAAGAGGGCCTCTTGGATGCGGTTTGGGCGCCTCTTGGTGGTAATTTGCAAGGGATCGTGGCTTCGGGGATGCAAAGATTGCGTAATTCACGAGGGATCGTGGCCTCGTGCGCGCGAATATTGTGTTATGTACGAGGGCTTATGCCTAATATACGAAGCGTGGGCGCGAATATTGTATAATTCGAAAGAGTTTGCGGTTTCGGGGCGCAAATATTGCGTAAGTTACGGACATAATGACCTCGGGGACGCGACCATTGCATGATTTATCAAGGTTTCTGGCCTCGGGGACGCGAATATGATGTAATTTAGCAGGGATGATGGCTTCGGTGACTCGACCATCGTATAATTTACGATGCTTCGTGGCCTCGGGGACGCGAACGCTGTGTAATGTACTAAAGATTGTGGCTTCGGGCGCGCAAAATAGTATAATTCATAACAGTTTATGGCTTCGGTAACGCGAATATGGAGTATTTTACAAGGGTTTATGACCTCGGCGCGCGATTCTTATGTATTTTTACATGTCCCACGCCCCCCCAGGAATTTTGGGAACCCCGGGGGGTGACGCTAACCAGGCTGCTTTTCGGTTTCCCCCCTCGCGCGAACTTAAACAATTTACAGTAGGAAGCAGAACGTAGAACTATCACAATGGACACTGGGAACTGGAACTGGAGCAGGGAGCGGCAAGCCTAATCCTCGCAGCCTGATGGCCCCGCAAGGGGGCCGGCGGATCATGGCGGAGTCCATGAGATCTCCCCTGATTCTGATTTCACTGCGCCTCTTCTTACTTCATTACGTCCCGGGCCCCCCCCCCGCTGGGCCGCGCACATGCCGCCGGCCATGATTTACGCCCCCCCCTCTTAGACGCCCCCGAAGACGGGGGTAGCATCAAGTCGGGCATGTCCCCCTACAGGAGGAATAATCAAGAATAGTAGCAAAAATGCTCTGGGGGTAATGTTTCGTGCTCTATGGCTTTTCATTTGTTTTGATTATTTTTCTTTGTCTTTCAAAATTCGCCTGTAGGAGGACACGGCCGACCGAAGGGTAGCGAGGGCGCCTTCGAGGGCGCGAAAGTATCTGCGTCTCGCGCTTCGCAGTTCGGCTCCAATTCCACGTCCTCCTCTTCTCCCGCGGCGCGAGGGCGCGAAGTTGTTCGCGCAGCGCGGAGCACGAAGCGGGGCGCCCTTGGGTAGGGGGATGGGGAGGGCTTCGCAGTGTCTGTGTGCGTGTGTGTGTCTGTGTCTGTGTGTGTGTCTGTGTGTGTGTCTGCGTGTGTGTCTGTGTGTGTGTCTGTGTGTGTCTGTGTGTGTCTGTGTGTGTCTGTGTGTGTCTGTGTGTGTGTGTGTCTCTGTGTCTGTGTGTCTGTCTGTGTGACTGCGTGTGTGTCTGTGTCTGTGTGTCTGTGTGTCTGTGTGTGTGTCTGTGTGTGTCTGTGTGTGTGTCTGTGTGTGTGTGTCTCTGTGTCTGTGTGTCTGTCTGTGTGACTGCGTGTGTGTCTGTGTCTGTGTGTCTGTGTGTCTGTGTCTGTGTATGTTTGCCTGTGTGTGTGTCTGTGTGTGTCTGTGTGTGTCTGTGGGTCTGTGTGTGTTGTGTGTGTGTCTGTGTGTCTGTGTGTGTGTCTGTGTGTCTGTCTGTGTGTGTCTGTGGGTGTGTGTCTGTGTGTGTGTTTGTCTGTGTGTGTGTGTCTGTGAGTGTGTCTGTCTGTGTGTGTCTATGTGTATGTCTGTGTGTGTCTGTGTGTGCGTCCGTGTCTGTGTGTCTGTGCCTGTGTGTCTGTGCCTGTGTGTCTGTGTCAGTGTGTCTGTGTTTGTGTGTCTGTGTGTCCTTTCTGTGTGTCTGTATCTGTGTGTCTGTGTCTGTCTGTGTGTGTGTCTGTGTGTCTGTCTGTGTGTCTGCCTGTGTGTCTGTCTGTGTGTCTGTCTGTGTGTCTGCCTGTGTGTCTGACCGTGTGTCTGTGTGTGTGTCTGTGTGTGTGTGCCTGTGTGTGTGTGTCTGTCTGTGTGTCTGTCTGTGTGTCTGTCTGTGTGTCTGTCTGTATGTCTGTGTGTGCCTGTGTGTGTTTCTGTGTGTCTGTCTGTCTGTGTGAATGTGCCTGTGTGGCTGTCTTTGTGTCTGTTTGTGTGTTTGTGTGTCTGTGTCTCTCTGTGTCTGTGTGTGTCTGCCTGTGTGTCTGTCTGTGTGTCTGTTTGTGTGTCTGTGTGTGTGCCTGTGTGTGTGCCTGTGTGTGTGTCTGTGTGTGTCTGTGTGTGTCTGTGTGTGTTTGTGTTCTGTCGTTGTGTGTGTGTGTGTCTGAGTGTCTGTCTGTGTGTCTGTCTGTGTGTCTGTCTGTGTGTGTGTCTGTGTCTGTGTGTCTGTGTCTGTGTGTCTGTGTCTGTGTGCCTGTGTGTGTTTCTGTATGTGTCTGTGTGTGTGTCTGTGTATGTCTGTGGTTGCGTCTGTGTGTCTGTGTGTGTATCTGTGTGTGTCTGTGTGTTTGTGTGTGTCTGTGTGTGTGTCGATGTGTGTGTCTGTGTGTGTTTCTGTGTGCTTGAATGTGTGTACGTGCCCGTGTGTGTGTGCCTGTGTGTGTGTGTGTCTGTGTGTGTGTGTGTGTCTGTGTGTGTGTCTGCGTGTGTCTATGTGCGTGTCTGTGTGTATGTGTGTGCCTGTGTGTGTCTGTGTGTGTCTGTGTGTGTTTGTGTCTGTGTGTCTGTGTGTGTTTCTGTCTGTGTGTCTGTGTGTCTGTCTGTGTGTGAGTCTGTGTCTGTGTGTCTGTGTGTCTGTGTCTGTGTGTCTGTGTCCGTGTGTGTGCCTGTGTGTCTGTCTGTGTTTGTGTCTGTCTGTGTGTCTGTCTGTGTGTCTGTGTGTGTGTCTGCCTGTGTCTGTCTGTCTGTGTGTCTGTGCGTGTTTCTGTGTGTCTGTCTGTCTGTGTTTGTGTGCCTGTGTGTCTGTCTTTGTGTCTGGTTGTGTGTTTGTGTGTCTGTGTCTCTCTGTGTCTGTGTGTGTCTGCCTGTGTGTCTGTTTGTGTGTTTGTCTGTGTGTCTGTCTGTGTGCCTGTCTGTGTGTCTGTCTGTGTGTCTGTCTGTGTGTCCTTTCTGTGTGTCTGTGTGTCTGTCTATGTGTCTGTCTGTTTGTGTGTCTGTGTGTGTGTCTGCCTGTGTGTCTGTGTGTGTGTCTGTGTCTGAGTGTCTGTCTGTTTGTCTGCCTGCGTGTCTGTCTGTGTGTCTGTCTGTCTGTCTGTGTGTCTGGCTGTGTGTCTGTGTGTGTGTCTGTCTGTGTGTCTGGCTGTGTGTGTGTCTATGTGTCTGTCTGTGTGTGTGTGTCTGTGTGTCTGTCTGTGTGTCTGTCTGTGTGTCTGTCTGTGTGCCTGTCTGTGTGTCTGTCTGTGTGTCTGTGTGTGTGTGTCTGTCTGTGTGTCTGTGTCTGTGTGTCTGTCTGTGTGTCTATGTGTGTGTGTCTGTCTGTGTGTCTGTCTGTGTGTCTGTCTGTGTGTCTGTCTGTGTGTCTGTGTGTCTGTGTCTGTCTGTGTGTCTGTGTTTGTGTGTATGTGTGTCCTTTCTGTGTGTCTGCGTGTCTGTGTGTGTGTGTCTGCGTGCGTGTCTGTGTGTGTGTCTGTCTGCGTGTCTGTGTGTGTGTGTCTGTTTGTGTGCTGTCTGTGTGTCTGTCTGTGTGTCTGTGTCTGTGTGTCTGTCTGTCTGTGTGTCTGTGTGTCTGGCTGTGTGTGTCTGTCTGTGTGTCTGTCTGTGTGTGTCTGTGTGTCTGTCTGTGTGTCTGTCTGTGTGTCTGTCTGTTTGTCTGTCTGTGTGTCTGTCTGTGTGTCTGTGTGTGTGTCTGTCTGTGTGTCTATGTGTGTGTCTGTCTGTGTGTCTATGTGTGTGTGTGTCTGTCTGTGTGTCTGTCTGTGTGTCTGTCTGTGTGTCTGTGTGTGTCTGTCTGTGTGTCTGTGTGTGTGTCTGTGTGTCCTTTCTGTGTGTCTGTGTGTCTGTCTGTGTGTCTGTCTTTGTGTCTGTCTGTGTGTCTGTCTGTGTGTGTTTGTGTGTGTCTGTGTGTCTGTCTGTGTGTCTGGTCTGTGTGTCTGTCTGTCTGTGTGTCTGTGTGTGTCTGTGTGTCCGGTGATTATGTGTGATTCTGGTGATTCTGATGATCGGACACTGCTGGGCGTCCGCGCCTCGCCGCAGCCTTCGGGCCTGCAGGCTGCGGGCAGGAAGAGGAGGAGGCCGAGCAGCGCGCTCAACGGCCTGGCCGCTCGGCTCAGCACGGGCACAATGGCCTCGGCGCCTCCAGCTCAGCCCAGCATGGGCTTGCCCGTCTTGGGATCCTTGCCGCCCATGATGCGGGCGATCCTCCGCTGGCGCTCACGATCCCATGGGTCGCGCACGTCCAACCTCCTGCATGGGCCCGTGAGGTTCCTGGCCACCTGCTTCGAGTAGGAGCCGCACACGACGCACACCACGAACTCGCCGACCATCTCGATATGGTGCGGCCTGGGCGGCGGGGTGCCCGCTCGGGACGCCGCCGGCACCTGGCTGCCTCGAGGCCCTTCCGCCGAGGCCGCGCGGAGCTGGGAGCCCGCTGCCGCGCTGCCAGGGGGATGGCAGGAGCCCGAGGCCACCCCTGCACGCGCCCAGGCCGCCGTAGGAGTAGTTGGAGACTTACCACCATCTTTCAGGCTGCCCTCACGTGCAAGTCCTTGGCGCTCGCCCAAGAGGGGCGAGCACGCATCGGCTTCCCCGCGAAGCTGCGAGGCAGTGCCGCGGCCTCGGCCCGCTAGGCTGGAGGCTGCGGGCCCGTCCGCGTCCAGGGAGCGCTCCAGCTCAGCGTCGATCACGAGCGCAGGCTGGCTGGGAGGCACTGCCTGTTCACCAGAGGGCACCCGAGCTCCAGGGGCCACCTGCGCTCCGGGTCGACCGCCAAGCGGTGCTCGGTCTCCAGCATGCGCTCGCTCTTGCGAAGGTGCTTGGGCTTCTGGTGGGACCCGACCTCCAGGTGGCTCCCCTGCATCAGGTGGTGCGGCAGCTGTACGTACAGGCGGCCTGGATTAGTAGGTCGACCCTACCCTTGCCAGATCCAGGGTAGCTTCGTGTCCTTTGTCTTGCGACACATGGCTCCTGCATTTCTGTGGCAACGTGGCCCTCGGAAGGGTCTTGTGTCCTCTCGCGTGTCCTGTCCAATCGAGTCCCACTGTACACGATCTCCAGCAGATGCTTGAGCTCCTGGTGGTACTTGATCTCCCCCAAGCTCCACTGCTGCTGGTGTGGTGCCGGGAGGACTCCTGGCGGTACCCGAACCGCATGTGGAATCCGCACTCCAGCAGGTGCCCGAGCTTCAAGTGGTACCTGATCTCCAGAAGGAACACCCACTTCAGGCGGTACAGGAACTCCGTGCGGTACCCGATCTCCTGGTGGTACTTGATCGCCAGCAGGTACCCGATCTTCCGAAGGTACTCGAGCTCCAGGTGGTGCTCGATCTCCCGAAGGAACCCCCGCTTCAGGTGGAACAGGAGCTCCTGGTGGCACCTGATCTCCTGGTGGAGGCCGTTCTTGACGTAGGGCTCGGTCGCCGGGACGAGGGGCCGCGCTGACCTGGCTGAGGACCGTCTCGTCGCCATAGCCCCCGTCGTCATACGCGACACGGTACTCCACTTCAGGGTCCGCCAGACCGCTTGCTTGGTCGTCCTCGGCGGCGTCTTGGTCCTGCCGAGCACGAGCGGCCCTGACGGCCGAGCCCGCGGCGAGCAAGAGAGGCACCGCAGCGCTCCCCCGCGTGGCTGCAGCCTTGATAGCCTTGCCCTGCAGCCCTGCAAGCCTGCCACGACAATCCTGCAGGAGAAACTTCGCGCGCTGGGTCCGCACGATCTTGCCGCGACCCATACCCAGTTTCTCAGACTGAGGTCCACTCACACTCTGACTACGTAACTCATACCCATAATCCTGCAATCCTGCTCAGACCCGTTCATGCTCCGGCGTACGCATCCTTCCTGTCACCAGGTGTGTTTTTTCTGACCGTTCGAGCCCAGATTGGTGGGACCTCTCAGGTAGAACTCCCATTTTTGTTGTTTGGGGGGGGATGAACTTGTTTCTCTTTGCAGATCTCCAAGACCATCAGGAGGTAGCACGCATCGCATTCGGACCTCCCGAAGGGGTGTCGACCAGGGGTGTCTCACGGGACCGTGTGAGACCATGCGGGACCTCTCAGATACAATATTTGCTTGGGGTGGGCAGATGTGACGACGTGGTCTTTTCAGGGCCCCCAGATCCATTGCGATGCAGCAGGCATCGCATTCGGGCAGTCCAAGGGGGTGTGGGCGCAGCAATGACTGGTTGTCCCGAAGTGGGTGGTGCGAGGGGGGGCGGCTTTCCAAGACGGCATGGGATTTCTATCACAGCCTCTTGCCTTCTGAGAAGCCCTCGCAGAAGCCTCCTCCGCGCCCCTCTGAGAAGCCGCACTGCCTTCGTTGTCCGTCCCCTCGCTCGAAATGGGTTCCCAGACCTTTCTCCCCGGGCACATCCTGGCCTCTCTTTCGAGCAACGTCCAGCCGTCCCTCAGAAGAACCCCAAACTCCGAAACGACGACGTCGGCGTCGACACTCGTCCTGAGCGCTGCCAGCATCGGCGATCGACGCTCCATCCATACGCCTGCTGTGTCAGGGAACCAAGGCATGGATACGATTTTCGGCGCATCAAGAGGCTAGCGTCTGATCCATGCCCCCATTCCGCTCCTTCGTATCGGAGGTTGGTAGAACTCCCACACGGCCAAGTCGATTAGCAAGTTGCCTTATGTCGGTTCTCCAGAATGTGTGGGGCCCACAACTTTTCGGGCCTGCGCCCGCCTGGTCTGGTCCCGCGTCGTTTCCGCGAGAGCGTGGTTTGATACAGGGGCTCCTGTCCACCCCCGGTTCGTAGGTTTGCGTCACATCGACCGCGCGGCGACTCCAGCGCGGGCGTTCAAGGATGAACGCCGCCAGTGGTCTGGAATCGGTCGGTACCGAATGATCTGCGTTGTCGGAGAGCTGCCATGACTGAACTATTCACGCAGTGTCAGAAACCAGAGCCCATGTCGGCATGACAAGAACCAGCTGTATGGATGAGACGTCGATCGATCATAATTAGTTCTACTCTTACCAGACATCCGACTGCTCGGTTACTCTACACATGGGCCCGAGACTTCTCGACCACTTCCCCGGGGCCGGTGCTTCATCCTGGGTCGTTTCTCCGCGGCTTTGGCCCAAAACTGGCCCCCGAAGGCGAAAACATGCGAAACAATTGCCTTAAGTTCAAGCCATCGTCGGTCGTCGGTCGGTGGTTCGGTCGGTCATCATCATCGTCGTCGTCGTTCGTCGTCGTCGTCGTCGCCGTCATGGTTCGTCCTCGTCGTCCTCTTCTTCCTCGCGCTCTCCTCGCCGTCGCCATCGTCAGGATCGGAGGCCAAAAATCTGCCCCTGAACCTGTTCGGGGGTTTGTTCTGACCAGAATTCCGAGTGGAATCCAGCTGCAGCGAGGAGAAGCTTCCCAGATGGCCCACAGAAACGCGGAAGCATCAAAACTGCGATTTTGCGCGTTGGTTGTTTTTATTGTGTTTTTGCGAATTTGCTCTTGTGTTGTGGCGATTCTAAAACTGCGATTTTGCATCCACAAGACAGAATTTCGGATGCAACTCTTGGGAAGTCAAATTCTGATTTTGCTTTGGTCCAAAATCCAGCTTACTCTGGCATAATCCTTTAATCCCGCTTAGTGCGCGGCCTAATCTGGCGTAGCAGCTCCCCAAAGGGGTTCAATTCTCTTTGATTGTTCCGACGAAGACCTCCCAGCAGTTGCTTCCTAGCCGAACAGCCTCGGTCTTGATGCCTGCTCTGCTCGAGGACCCCTGGTCGAGCGAGAACCGCCGCGCCGCGGTCTACGCGGCCACGGTCCGCCGCGTGGCGGAGGACGACCCCCGCGGCCCGTCGCGGCGCCGCGGGAGCGCGCGGGAGTGGTGGAGAGCGCTCGCTCGACCCCCCGAGAATTGGTTTTAATTTCGGCAAGGGCCCCGTTGGAAGACAATCGCCTGAGAACCTCAACCGTGCCAAAAGACCGTTCCTGGGACTCCAGCGCCGCAAATCAACGTGACTGTGGCGTCCTGGCAATCCCACAAGGTACCAGCACGCCGTTCCTGAGACTTCGACACCACGCATCCACGTGACCGCTGCGACTTGACAATTTTGATGTTGCCGGAACGCCATCCCTGGGACTCCAACCATGGGAAATGTTGAATTTGCTGCAGACTTGTAAGATGAATGTGCGTGGTGCTGAGGCAAGAGCCACGTTTTGAAAATCATAACGCCCTCCAAAATGGATGCGGCGCTCAAGCGAGAGTCACAGTTCGAAAGTCACCCTCCCGTCAACTTTGAAACTGCTGATAAGTGAAGGCTAATGACGAATGTGTGCGGCGCTGAGGCGATAACCATAGTTTGAAAAAGGACTGCCCCCATCCGTGAATCTTCTGCAATTGTTAGCACGAATGCGCCAGACGCTAAGGCGAGAGGAACCTATTGAACACAATTTGCCCTCCATCATTGGCATTGCTACAAGCTTCTAAGACTACTGTGCGTGGTACTGAGGCGAGAGCCACGGTTTGAAAAAGCGCCGCCCTCCATCCGTGAAACTGCTGATACTTGTTCAGACGATTGTGCGCGGCGCGAGGGCGATATCCACATACTGAAAACCACCCGCCGTTCATTATTGAAGCTGTTGCAAACTTGTAAGACTAATCTGCGCGGCGCTAAGGCAAGACCCACGTGTTGAAAAAGAGCCGCCCTCAATCCATTAAGCTGCTGGTAACTTTTCCGACGACGGTGCGCGGCGCTACATAGCGAGAGCCACATTTTGAACCCCCCCCACGCTCTATCCTTGAAATTACGGCAAAGGGTTAGGACGAGTATGCGCAGCGCAAGGGCGAGAGGAACATGTTGAGAACCGCCTCTCCATCCGGAAAGCTGTTGCACGTTGCAAGTTGCAAGCTCCAGGATCACAAACGGGGAGAAAGTCTCATGCGAAACGCCTGGCCCGCCCTACCAGCACGTCTGGGAGTGCGACAAGGAGGAGTTAGTTGAAAGGAAAAGGGATGGAGAAGGAGGAGCAGGAGAGGAGGAGAGAGGAGGAGCGAGGAGGAGGAGAGAGGTGAGATGAAAGCTAGGCGCGCTCGCGCCATATCTGACAACCTGCTCATACCCCCCATGCCTTCCCACTGCGCAGATTTGTCATATCCGCCGACGGGTGTTATAGCGGACATGGAACCCCCAAATGGCCCCATCATGTTCCATCATTCCATCATGTTATGCGGCAGTACAGCGGGGATTTGTGCACATTCGGGGGAGGTGGAGGAGGAGAGGGAGGGAATCACCGGACAGCTCGCCCCTTGGCCCCCCGCCAGCCCCACGCCAAGGGGCGAGCATATATACGGGCGCAGCACCTCGCTGGAGGCGTAGCCGTCGGCTGGGCCGACCATGCAGATGATGCATCGCGTGGCGGCTGGATGCCCGGGCCGAGCACAGAGCTCTTCTCGGTTCCTCCCTCCTCTTCCTCCTCCTCCTCCTCTTCCACCTCCTCCTCCTCCTCCTACGACTCCTCCACTTCGACCTCCTCCTCCCTTCTGCCGCCTCCTCATCCCGTCCGCGTCCTCCGCCCTCGAGCTGATCTCCCCCCCCCCGTCGTCCATTTTCAATGAAATCCTCCTCCCGCCGCCTCTTGCCTTGTCCTCCGCCTCCTTCCTCCTCGTCGGCCTCCTCGTCCAGCGCCTTCCTCTTCCCCTTGCCACTCTCCTTGCGAGCACCCTTTCCACGATCTCCGTGCCCTCCTTCCACCCCTCCTCTTCCCTCGTCCTCCTTCCATCGCCTCATCCCCGCCGTCATAATCCTCATCGTCATCATCCTCATCCTCATCCTCATCCTCATCCTAATCATCATCATCATCATCGTCCTCCTCAGCATCAGCACCATGATCATCATGATCATCATGATCATCATCATCATCATCATCATCATCATCATCCTCCTGCTCCTCCTCCTCCTCCTCCTCCTGCTCCTGCCCCCTCCTCTTCGTCGTGGGTGCCATCTCTGCTCAAACTGCACAAGCCGCCCCCGTGCGAGAGCCCTTCCGCACTCTCCCGGTAGAAATTATGGTAGAAATGGCACCGGCCGTCGCCGCCACGATGATAGCGCAGCGTTTCCACCCTAGAAAGTGCTCACAGTTCCGCAGTGAAGTCAGGCAGTGACAATTGCTCAGCTGCTGTTTCGGCCAAGCCGCCGATCGTGTCCAGCACAGCTGCTTCGGGAGACCCCCGTTTCAGCAACAGCTCTGCAAGGACCGACTGAAAATGTCGAAGCGCATTGGCTTCGAGCGGTGGCCAATTCGCAGCTTCGTATTCTTTCCGTGCCAACAAAGACCGGCTCTGGTTGATCTTGGCCAACCGGTTCGTAAATTTATTAAGCCAACGTTCAAAGCTAATCTAATAGATCAAAGCAAATAAAAATAAAGGATATCCTTCATCAAATTAGGTTCTAATATAAGCCACAAACCAAAGGACCCGACAACAAAACAATACCATAACTAAGACAAAAAACAAATCACTCCAAATCAAAGGACCAAGAACACCCAACACAATCAACAATTTAATTTTCAAGTCAAATAAAAGAGGCAAAATTAATAATAACTAAAAAAAACTACACATAAAGACAACACAAACAAAAACCCCGTTACAATCATATAACACAAAAACAAAAAATAAAAATAAAGGACCAGTCAAGGCAGGCACCCGAGACAAGACGGTAACGTACCGCCCAGATGCATTTCCGTGTCGCCCAAGTTTGCAGCAACACAAGGAATTGTCATGCCCTGGGACTTGTGCATCGTGGCTTAAAACTGCCACCCGAAATATCCTCACCCGCTGGCATAAAACTGCCACCGAAATATCCTCACCCGAGATATACTCACCCGCTGGCCTAAAACTGCCACCCGAGATATCCTCACCCGCTGGCTTAAAACTGCCACCGAAATATCCTCACCCGCTGGCTTAAAACTGCCACGCGGAATATCCTCACCCGCTGGCTTAAAACTGCCACCCGAGATATCCTCACCCGCTGGCTTAAAACTGCCACGCGAAATATCCTCACCCGCTGGCTTAAAACTGCCACCCGAAATATCCTCACCCGTTGGCTTAAAACTGCCACCAAAATATCCTCACCCGAGATATCCTCACCCGCTGGCTTAAAACTTCCACCGAAATATCCTCACCCGCTGGCTTAAAACTGCCACCCGGGATATCCTCACCCGCTGGCTTAAAACTGCCACCCGAGATATCCTCACCCGCTGGCTTAAACCTGCCACCCGAGATATCCTCACCCGCTGGCTTAAAACTGCCACCCGAAATATCCTCATCCGAAATGATCTTCACCCGCTTGGCTTAAAAACTGCCACCCGAGATATCTCACCCGCTGGCGTTAAACCTGCCACGCGAAATATCCTTTTCACCCGAGATATCCTCACCCGCTGGCTTAAAACTGCCACCCGAAATATCCTCACCCGCTGGCTTAAAACTGCCACCCGAGATATCCGCACCCGCTGGCGCTTCCTTATCTTTATTTGTAAAACTGCCACCCGAAAATCCTTCTCACCCAGCCCCTCTTTGCTTTTTTTTCTATTAAAACTGCCACGCGAAATATCCTCACCCGCTGGCTTAAAACTGCCAACCGAAATATCCTCACCCGTTGGCTTAAAACTGCCACCAAAATATCATCACCCGAGATATCCTCACCCGCTGGCTTAAACTTTTCCACCGAAATATCCTCACCCGCTGGCTTGAAAAACTCTTGCATCGCTACCTCACCCGCTTGGCTAATTTTTTTTTTTTTTTTTTTTTTTTTTTTTTTTTTTTTTTTTTTTTTTTTTTTTTTTTGTTTTTTTTTTTTTTTTTTTTTTTTTTTTTGATTTTTTTTTTTTTTTTTTTTTTTTTTTTTTTTTTTTTTTTTTTTTTTTTTTTTTTTTTTTTTTTTTTTGTTTTTTTTTTTTTTTTTTTTTTTTTTTTTTTTTTTTTTTTTTTTTTTTTTTTTTTTTTTTTTTTTTTTTTTTTTTTTTTTTTTTTTTTTTTTTTTTTTTCTTTTTTTTGTTTTTTTTTTTTTTTTTTTTTTTTTTTTTTTTTTTTTTTTTTTTTTTTTTTTTTTAATTTTTTTTTTTTTTTTTTTTTTTTTTTTTTAATTTTTTTTTTTTTTAAAACTGCCACCCGAGATATCCTACCCCGCTGGCAAAACCCTGCCACCCGAAATATCCTCACCCGCTGGATTAAAACTGCCACCCGAAATATCCTCATCCGAAATATCTTCACCCGCTGGCTTAAAACTGCCACGCGAGATATCCTCACCCGCTGGCTTAAACCTGCCACCCGAAATATCCTCACCCGCTGGCGTAAAACTGCCACCGAAATATCCTCACCCGAGATATCTCACCCGCTGGCTTAAAACTGCCACCGAAACATCCTCACCCGCTGGCGCTTAAAACTGCCACCGAAATATCCTCACCCGCTGGCTTAAAACTGCCACCGAAATATGCTCACCAGCTGGCTTAAAACTGCCACCCGAAATATCCTCACCCGCTGGCTTAAAACTGCCACCCAAATATTCTCACCCGCTGGCTTAAAACTGCCACCCGAGATATCCTCACCCGCTGGCTTAAAACTGCCACCCGAGATATCCTCACCCGCTGGCTTAAACCTGCCACCCGAGATATCCTCACCCGCTGGCTTAAAACTGCCAACCGAAATATCCTCATCCGAAATATCTTCACCCGCTGGCTTAAAACTGCCACGCGAGATATCCTCACCCGCTGGCTTAAACCTGCCACCCGAAATATCCTCACCCGCTGGCGTAAAACTGCCACCGAAATATCCTCACCCGAGATATCCTCACCCGCTGGCTTAAAACTGCCACCGAAATATCCTCACCCGCTGGCGCTTAAAACTGCCACCGAAATATCCTCTCACCCGCTGGCTTAAAACTGCCACCGAAATATTAAAACTGCCACCCGAAATATCCTCACCCGCGGAAATAAAACTGCCATCTAACGGCCTGGTGGTTCAGTTCAGTCTGTCAGTGTCTACCTCGCGAGAATCAAATTACGGGCTGCGCCCGTAAATGAACAAGAGGAAGAACATCAGGAGCAGCAGGAGGACGACGAGGAGGCTAAGGAACGAAGAGGAGGATGAGGAGGAGGAGGAGGAAGACGAGGTGAAGGAACGAAGAGGAGGAGGAGGAGGAACTGCAGCAGCATGAGTCGGAGGAGCGCGAGGAGCAGGAGGACCATGGTGACGCGGAGGCGGGAAGATGACGGGGCGACACCGACGAGGAAGGCCTCGGATCCAGCCGTGCGGCCGCGGCCGCTCGGAACGACGGGGGCCGCGCGCCGATCCTGCAGGGAGGCCGGCGCTGTGCCGGGCAGCGGCAGCCGGGCTCGGAAGCGTCGGGGAGGGCGGAGGCCGTGCGCTCGAAGCGGAGGGTGCGGGGGGGAAGCTCCGTCCCGCTCCCGGCCTCTTGCTCCTCACGCCGTGAGCTCCATCCCGGTGGCACGAGGAGGAGGAGGAGGAGGAGGAGGAGGACCTGAGCTGCCTCTGGTCATCGTCGCTGCGTCCCCGCCGTGGGCGTTGCTGGCGGCCGCCAGCGCCGGCGCTGGCGCCGAGGGGGGGGGGGGTTTGAACCCCCCCCCCTCCCTGGGAGGGGGGGGAGGGGGGGGGAGGTTCGGGAGGGGGGGGTTTGGGGGGAGGGGACTCCCCCTGGTTTTGATCGACGGAGCCGAGTGTCGGGGGGTGGGCCACCCCCCGGTTTGAAACGCGCCGCCGAATGTTCCCTAGGCAAGCTCCCGTGAAACGCGTTCTCTCGACGGTCGAGGCATGAGTTCTACAGCCACTGCTGGATAAAGTTAAGCTTGATAGTAAGGACGATCGATTTCCCAAGGGTGCCTGTGTATCCTTGCCTCTTCGGTCATCTTCGGTCCATCCTCAACCACTTTTGATAGCCAGACCCGTTCGAAAAGCCTCGGCATGGGCGTCCACGGCCCTCGCATCTTTACCGCGCATCCTTACTATATGGGTTGACTGCATTCCGCGCCATGCTCCGGGGTCCAGACCCATTGCGCGGTCGAGGGGCGACATTGAGAAGAGGGCCAATCGAGACATGAGCGTCCCTCTGCCTTCATCCTCTATGCGCGTCCTGGCTTCGCCCTCCTCACCCTACTTCCTCGTCTATCCTCCCTCTCCCCTCTCTCCGCCTTATAGTGGAAACCCATGCCAAGAAACACCCTGCTTGCCTCCAGGGTGCCCTGGGTTTCTTGGGGTTCGATGGTTACCCTACAAAAAGCGTGACGTTCCCACACCAAAAGTCAATGGACGTCCTGGGGTCTCAGGGTTGGGTTTCTTGTGGAAGGTTTCTTGCCGAGCGCCTAATGGAATCCTAATCCCTGAATCATCCCCTCATGCCTCCTTGTCCTCCTCCCTCCTCCCCTTCCATCCTCCTTGTCTTCCCTCGGCTTCGTTCCTCCTCATCCATCCCCCTCCTGCTACCGTGTTGCGTGCATCCTTTGCATCGCGAATTTTTGAAATTGTGGACTCTTGCCTATTGTTCCATCCTCTTTATTCCGTTCACTCCTCCTCTTCCGCCGCCTCCTCTTTCTTTTCGCGTCTGCTGCCAGGCACCCTGTTCCTCCATGGGAGCGCCTTCCACATGGAGAATCCAGAATTTGCCCGAGCTGGATGGGCGATCGCCCAGTTGACCGTTTTGGGCGCGTGGAAACTGCTGCCTGTGGGCCTGTCCCCTTCTCGAAGCAGGCACGCGGCAGACCTCCCGGGACGGCACAGTTTCATCAGTGTTCGTGTTTTGCGACCTTGATGCGCCCGGCGCTCTCGACCTGTGAATCGATTGCCAGGGCACCGTCTCGACGCTCCAGGCTGGTCTGGGAGCGGCGCGAACGCCCACGACCAATGGCCTCACCTGCGAAGACATATTCAGTGCCTTTTCGAGGCATCAGATCTGGAGGTGCGCAGGGGGCTCGGGCACGCCACGTCCGCCGATGTGGAGGCTGGGCGCTCCACCTACTGGGAGCGGGTAGCGAACGAGGCGGCGGACAAGCTGGCCAAGGATGGAGCTCACCTCTATTCTGGTGTAGGCGCGCGGGAGAGGAGGCTCTGGCGGGGCCTCGAGGTGCTGGTCCGCGAGAGCGTCTGGTGGCTCGGGGCACACGCGGGGCGTTCGTGGAGGGTGTCGGTGCCGGAACTGCGCCGGTGTTCTGCGCGGGTGTGATACTGCCGGTGGCGCAGGCGCAGCGGCCCTGGGAGGGGCGCCCAAGCCAGAGATCCGAGGGGAAGAGTGCGATGTGGATGAAGCCCCTCTTTCGGATGCAGCTCCTGGGAGGTCAAGTTCTGATGTTGCGCCATGGTCCGACATCCGGCTAAATCCCGCTCAATCCCTCCTAATCAGCGGCTTAGTCCAGCGTAGCAGCCGCCCCTCAACGGGGTTTGATTCTCCCTCCTTCCGACGAAGACCTCCCAGTGGTTGCCTCCTAAACTTCTGCCGGCAAATGCCTGCCGCGGGATGCAAGTCCAGGGGGCGCTTGTGAGCTCGAATTGGCATGGGATCAGTATTGGGGTCGCTGCTGTGCGGTAGCGTAATTACAAGATAGGGCGGGCAGTCGTTGTTGCGCTCGCGCATTCGGGAGAGACCCGATGAGTCGATGGTATGCTGATTCTTCTGTGGAGTGTGTATTTTTTCGGTGAGGCGCCCAGCACCAAGATGAGTGGGAAATAGGGGCACCAGGGCTGGAGCGAAGTATGAAGGATCGTGAGCAGCTGCGCCTTTTCGACTGATTGCCAGTCACCGCGGCCGACGCTGCATTGTGCGCTCCATGAAGAATCCCGCGGGACGAAGAATTACGACTACGACCAGCCTCTGGTGGTCCCAGGGGACCGCGGGCAGGCAGCGAGGGAGCCTAAGACGGCCACCCCTTCCATTGCCCCCCAGGCGGCTCTGCAGCAGAAGCAGCGCTTGTGCCAAGATGCCACGGCCTACTTGAGTATGACCTCGGTTGGGTTCTCGAGCTAGGGGGCCAGGCGGCACGACAAAACGCCAGCCCAGGCAGTGACTGGGCTGCCTCAGACTGCTCGCTGTAGTCATACTGTTTTCGTTTCGCCCTCCTAGCGACCACCAGCCATTCCATTGGATTCCTCTCTCTGCCCGCACCTGTCCCCGCCGATTGTTTGTCGAATGAATTGATGGTCCGGTTCTCATGATTTGCATGTGCTGGACTCCTGCACAACGCTGGCGGCCGACCCCAGCCACTATGTTGGGCGTGCCCTCCCGCCGCCTTGTGAAGGTCCACGCGTGGCGCGATAATGTCACCCGTGCCAACTCACGATACTGTCGGACCGAGATGTAAGATCGAGGTTGATTCGGGAAGCCTACCTTAATGTCCAACGTGTTTTTTGGATGTTCTGATGCATCCTTGGGGAAGATACCCTCGAGTGATTTTAAGGTCTGGGGCGCTTTTGCCGGCGGAGGGTCTCATGTTCTTGAAAGATGTTATTATGTCTTAGGTCCGACCGTACCAACACTTGTCCATCCTACTTAGCTCTGTGCCCTTTTGATGGGCTCGTCCTCATGGTCCTCGCTCTCCCTCGCATCTTGGCTTTACTCGGGTTGGACCCGGGTGCGTTCGCAGCCCTCTGCCAGACTGGCCTCCACACACACACACACACACACACACACACTGAGGAGGGGGAAAAAAACACACAAATTAATCGTCGACTCCCAGGAAAATATGGGACAACATGGGCAGTGGGGGGGAAGACAGAAACCCAGACAATATGGGAAACATATGGGGAATCCTTTTAGTTGTGTGTATTGATGTGTGTGCCCCAGGGCCCCTTCACACACGCACGAGCATTTTCCCCTCCTTCTTTCCCTCCTCGCCTCCTCTTTTTTCCCGCTGTGCCGTTGCCTTTGGACAACGCGATGACGGTCTTGCGGCAGATTTGCCTGTCGGCTCCAGTTTCTTGTTTATTGGCTTGATGTCAGTGTCATTTGTTTTTTACGACGGCAGTCGGGGCAAGGACGGTCCTGCGGCGGGCTTGCCTTCAGCGCCTGGTGGTGCGTAGCTAGCGATCGGGTGTTGGCGCTGCCTCCCTCTCACCTCCTCCTCATCTTCCTTGTCAAAAACTGCGATTGAACAATTACAGTCCCTCCGTTCTCGTGAGGAGAATGACGATTTCTCGCCTCCTCCTCCCCTTCATTGTCCAGAACTGCGAGGCAGCAATTTCCGCCCATCCCTTCTCAAGAGGACAATGACGATGAGGACGAGGATGATGTTGAGGAGGAGGAGGAGGAGGAGGAGGAGGAGGAGGAGGAGGAGGAGGAGGAGGAGGAGGAGAGAGAAGGTTGGCAGGGGCGGCCGCCTGACAGGAGCGTGGATGCCTCTACATACCCCTATTCGAGAGGGGCTTCGCCCTGCTGCCGCTCGAGGCCGGGCTCGCTTGCCCTGGCTGTGATTGCTCGGCACCGCCGTTGGAATTCTGTGCTCGCTGTAGTCGCGAGGAAGAGGAACGACGGGATGGGGAGTGGGGAGGCTTACTTGCCGGGGGACGAACAATGACATGAACATAAAAACTCGGAGGTCCGCGTGGATTTCTCGGATCCGCGCTGGAGCCCCCTCCCTGGCACTTCGTGGGAGGGCCGGGCGCAGCTCGATCGAGTAGTCAGGGTAGGGTCGGCGAGGGGTCAGAGGATTTGCTGGGCGGAAGCAGACCGATCCATACCTCCAGTGTCGAACACATGGTCATTACGTGTTTCTCCCAATGTCGGTGTTTGGGGACATTTTGGGCCACGAGGCCCGAATAAGAGCTGCCCGCCGCGAAAGAAAGGGATAGTGTTGAGAGCTCTGGAGCCCAAATCGGTCCGATGTCTGGATGAAAAAAGAAACAATAGAACGGGTCGCGTGTTTTTTGGTCCTTCTCCCCGATCGGCGCTCGAACTGAACGCAGTACTCATTGCACTTTGGGTACATAGTATTTTGATCAGGGAAGGGGAGACGTGTCCAGCAGTCTCTTCGCAGATAGTGGCAGACTCTCTTGAAACACGCGTATGTGGGCGCTCATGGTAAACCCGCCTCAGCCACCGCAGCCTCGAGCTAATGTATGTAAGTGGGGGGTTGTACGATACGCTCGAGACAGGCCCCATGATGATGAGATGCCCACAGCATTTTCATTAAGTGATCGAGTCGGTGTATTTTCTTTTCGTGATCGGTGCAGTTCTCGTGGGTGCTCACATCAGCAGCACTCCAACTCGTGCCTCCCGCCGCTCCTTGCTTGGTCTCTCTCTACGCGTCCACACAGCAGACGAGCCCAAATAGCGCCACATTTGCATGTGGGCACGCCTCCCCGGTTGGGGCGCCTCCAGCGTGGGGCCTCTGGCACGCACGGGCCAGATCTCCCGCGAGTCGACGGCCGCCGCAGTCCCCTCTTCGTCGGGCAGGCCGCTCTGCGCTTGCGCCGGGCCGCTGCGGCGCTAATTTGGCCGCGGGCGCAATTCCATGCAGCCCGCCTGGGAGCGGCGCTTCAATTTGCCTCAGGAGAGGCGAAGTCCATACGGAGTAAGTCCATGCGGAGTGCTCGGCCTCCGTCTGGACTTACGCCGTCCAGAATTAGCCTCTCCTGTGAGGAAGCTGCGCAAGCCCATGCGGAGTACTCGGTCTCCGTCCGGGCTTATTCCGTCTGGACTTGGCCTTTCCTGAGTTGCCGCCTGGGCACAGCAGCAGTCAGAGGCCATGGGCGAATGGCCAGCAGCGCAGAGCAGCTCACGAAGAGGGGCACCAGGTGGAGGCCACGAGTGGCCCTTCCTCCTCCTCTTCCTCCTCCTCCTCCTCCTCCTCCCTCCTCCTCCTCCTCCTCCTCCTCCTCCTCCTCCTCCTCCTCCTCCTCCTCCTCCCCGCCTCTCTCTCTTCTCATCCTCTCCTCCCCTCTCCTCCTCCTACTCCCTCCTCCCCCTGGCCCTGCCCGCCTTCGCTCCGTGATCGCGGGGGCCGCCCGGCATGTCCAGCAGGGAGCTGGGGGGCAGACGCCGCCGCCCTGCAGTGGTGCGCCGCCTGCTTGGGCTCCCTGGCGGGCTGGCCGGGCTCCGCCGCCCCGGCCCTCCCGCCCGCCGCTCTCCGCTCTCTCCTCCTCCTTCTCTCCTCCTCCTCCCTCCTCCTCCCTCCTCCTCCTCCTCCTCCTCCTCCTCCTCCTCCTCCTCCTCCTCCTCCTCCTCCTCCTCCTCCTCTCCCTCAGCCTTCAGGGTGCCTCCGCGCCCGGCCTACGTGTTTACGGTCGGGAGCTTGTGCACAGCGTGTCGCGGCGGCGGCTCCGGCGACACGATGTGCCCGCCCCGGGTGCCGGACGCGCGGGGCCGCTCGCGGCCGGCCGCCGTTCGCAGTGCCGAGCGGCTCGGGCAGCAGCGGCTGGTCGGCAACACCCCAGCATACTTGTACTAGATGTGCGTCGCCCCCCCCCAGGGGCGACGCGCGCACCGAGAAATCTTACAGTATATGCGTCGTGGCGGGCGCTTTCTGGCCACACCGCTCGGGAAACGATATACTACAAGATGGGTATACTATATGTTCGGGTCGGACGCGCGCCTCCAAGGAGGACATATAGTACTAGTATGTCCATGTGCGTCCCAGCTGGGGCCCCCGCGCAAGCTGCGGGCTCGGTGGGGCCTGCGAGTATCAAGTCGGGCATGTCCTCGACAGGAGGAGCATACAAGAATAGTTCGAGGAATGGTCTGGGGACGATGTTTCTAACATGTTGGGGTCATGTTCGATTGTTTGTTGCCTATGTTTTGTTTTCGCCCGAAATCCGCCTGTAGGGGGACATGCCCGACCTAATGCGAGTACCTGTGGCACCAGTCGTGGCTCTGGCCTGGGCGCGAGTCTGCCAAGGCGCGGCTGGCTTCAGGGCGACGCTGCTCTCGCCAGGCGCCCGAGCTTCTGCCACCGCCGTCTTCGCCCACCGGGTCTCCTGCCTGTACTTCAGTCCCTCTTCGGGGCCGCGCCCCTTGCTGCAGACACGGCAACTGATCGGCTGGTGCGAGCTTTGGCCCCAGGATGCGCGCCCCCAGCAGGCGTGGACGATCGGCTCTCGGAAGAGGTCCATCCCGGTCCAGGCCTGCCCGCCCTGGATCGGACGGCTGGTGATGGAGGGTGAACCAACGGGGGGTGAAGAGAATGGCTCGGACGGGGCTAGGACAAGATAAATCCGTTCCAGAGCGTTCCGGGACGCTCTGAGAAGGCCGCGGCGCCCGAGACATCCTCCAGAGCCGCCGGATCTCAGGGATTCTCGATTTATCCCTACCCGAATTGATCCTCGTCCTTGCTTCGTCTTACATGTAGGTCACCCCTATCGAAGAAAGACAAGACGCCATAAATAGAAGGTTTTGGCGCTCCGCGCGGGTTTCTTGGATCCTCGCTGGGTCCCCCCGGCGACGTATCCGGCGCCTCCCCTGGCGCGCTCCGCGTGCCAGGGAGGGGGGTCCAGCGCAGATCTCAGAAACCCGCGCGGAGCGCCAGCAGCTGATGCGTCTGGCGTCTTTTCTCCTCCTCCTACCACCCGCTAATCCGCGCTGGCGCCGATTGTCTGTCGCGGCGAATCACGGCAGGAACCATGAGTGTCCTTGCCAGCCCACGCGTCCTTCAGGATGCATGGCCTTCTTGCTTGCTTGCTTGCCTACCACCCGCCCGATCCAGGGCGGGGACGCACGGGGCTCGCCAGGCCCAGCGTGCCCCCCCTCGGCACCGCTCGGGCGCAGGCGCGCGGCCTCGCGCGCGGGCCGGCGCGCCTCTCTGCGGTGCACGGCCGCCGGGCCGCGCCTGCGGCACTACCGTGCGCCGCCCTCCCGTGGCATGCCGGCCTGCGCTCGCGGGCCCCCTGTGGGGGCTCGAGAGGCGGGGGTCCCTGCCCTGACCTTCCAGAGAGCTATTTTTTAGCACTGGAGGCCTAAAAACCTAAAAAACTGAGCGAAGCAGCCTAAAACCAAGACGTAGAAGGGCTTTTGGATAGGTTTTTAAGTCGGGTGCTATTTTTTAGCCCTCCTGGAAGATCAGGGTGCAGGCGGGGGGTCAGCCAGAGCGCCAGATTCTGCAGGTTCCTGCAGGACCAGGGCTGCGCTGACCCGGGTTTGGGTGCAGGAGATCATGCAGGATCTTGGTCAGAAGATCCCCGACCTTGCTCGCGTCGCCATGAGTCTAGGCCTCCCTGATGGGATCGGAGCAGATGGGGTCGGAGGATCGCGCCGCATCGCCGATGCATCGGCGATGCGGCTCGATGCGGAGCCCGATTTGCTTCACGTCGACATCGCCGATGCATCGACGATGCATCGCCGATGTATCGGCGATGCGGCGCGATCCTCCGACCCCATCTACTCCGACCCCATGTAGGAGGCCTCTACATGAGGGAAGCGGGTCCTGATGGAAACGGGTCCTGAGGTTTTCCACCGTTTTGGACCTCGGGGTCCTCCACGGGCCCCGGGGCTGTCAGAAAACGACTCAGGATGAGGAACTGGTCCTGGGGGAAGGCCACGGAGGTCCAGGACCCGTTCCCCTCAGGAACCGTTCCCCCCATGAGGGCCTAAAGACGGCCCAAGAGGGCCCCCAGATGGACCAAGAGCTCCAATCGACGGCCCAAAGGATGACACAAAAAGCTCACCCGGAAGCCCAGAACACGACAAAAAGGGTCACAACGCGACACTCCATTCAAGAGCAGGGATAAGGGAAAACATAATATAATGAGATAAGGGCGAGGGGAAGATGGGATAGAGGAGGAAAAATAACAGATAAGCCAACAATCTCTTGCGCTTTGCAAGTGAATGCGTTATCCGTCCCCGTGCTAGGCAGGTAACGGAAAGAGCGAGGTACGAGTGATGACGTTCTGGTGTGGGCGAAGCCCTTTAGGGGGAGTGCAGAGGGGGGCGAGGGTTGCCCAACTGCGGTCTAATGGCCGTTTTCGGGTTTTCCCTCGGGTTTTCGTATGTTTTTTGGGTTCTCCCCTTTTCCGTCCCAGAAGGGCCCCAGACGACCCAAGAGGCCCCAAAGATCTGCCCAAGAGGCTTCCGAGACGCCCCGAAAGGCGCCCAAGAGGCGCCCCAAGAGGCCCCCTCCGTAGCCATTTTGGCTCAAGCCATTGTGGCTCCAGCCGCGCCGCTTCTCTGTGCACGCGCTCCGGGTCCGCGGGGATCGTAAAGCGCACCAGGTCTCCCGAAGCACTCGTGGGGTTCGCGGGCATTGCGCTGCCACGGGGGACCGTGCCAGCTGTGGCGCGCCAGCTGCCGCCTGGCCTGGAGACCAAAAACACTTTCCTGGACTGCCAGTCGCCATGGATCGACTACGTCACAGTAGGCGAGCGCGCGAGGTCGGACCCCACAAACGACACATCGTCTTCCTTGGTGCCCGCCGAGCTCTCCCAAAGCAGCGGGGGCCTCGGAGGCTTCGGGTGCAGTCCTGCAAAGAGGCTGCGCGACTTGAAGCTGACCAAGGCCTCTCCTGAGGCGAGCCCGCGAGATCCGAGCGGCGGGGGGGCCAGCAGCTCGGAGGGCGAGGGGGGGGCGGCGCTGACCAATGATCTCCAGGACGCAGCGGCGCCGCCTGCAGCGGAAGTCCAGGAAGGCGGCCCCGTCGGACGTCGGGGGCAGCAGCTCGACCGTCGCGCAGCAGGGCACCCCCGCCGAGATCTCCTCGTGAGCTGCCCGCCTCCGGCCCCGCTCGGGCCCGGGCGGGCCTGAGAGGCCGGCCGGAGCTCCGCCGCCGAGCTCGCGGCGGCGGCGCCCCTCGCGCGGGCTCTCCGCGTTGGGGCACGCACTCTGCGCTCCGCGCGGTTCTTGGATCTGCGCCGGAGCGCCCTGGCGGCGTCGGAGGCGCCAAGATTTCAATATGCTTCTGGTATTCCTGAAATTGTGGAGGCCTCCGACCGGAGCCGCCGATCCGGGGCGATCCCGCTGTCAGAAGGACGCTTTCGCCCCAGCGCGCTTGTTCAACCGTAAGGGGTTTGGAAACAGCTTGGAGGCATGCCGCGTCAGGGAACGGGGGGGCTTGCACCGCGCATCCTTACCGCACCGGCTGACTCTACGCGGGGATTTGCCGCGTCAGGGGACGGGGGGGCCTGCGGCCTCCGCGGGCGGAGGTGGCTCTCGAGCAGCGCGTGTTGGCACGGTCGCACGTTGGCTTGAAGTAAACACAACCAGTTTATGTGTATGGCGTTTTTCCTTCTTCTATTCAATTTCCAGGCCGCATCGAACGCCTGCGGGCTTGCACGTGTTCGCCAACGGGCCTGTTTGGATTTTTCCATAGTGTGTCACAGGCAGCCGTCATATGCTCCTTTGTAGTGCACTGAAAGCAGAGCTTGCAAGTTGCATGAAGTATTGTCTTCCCGAGCTCCGTACGGATTTGTGGGATCTGCTCACACCTTCTTGGCTGGGGCCGCCTCAGGATGCCGTTGTGCTCTCCTGCGGGGCAGGTGAACCGCGCCTCTTTATACAATTTCATGCCGGTCCCTGGTCTCCGGCCCCCCTGCTGCTGCGCGCCGCTTGCCGTGCTCTCCTCCCTTTCTGCTCTGCTGCCTCCTCTCTCGCTCGCTTTCCTGCCTCTCTCCCTGCTGCTCTTGTCTCTTCCTCGTTCCCCCCTGTCGCCTGCTTCCCTCTCCCTGCTGGTGCTGCTGCTGTCCATGTGACCCGCTGTCTTTGTAAGACCCTATCGGGGTTCTAGCTCCATGGAGAGGAGGTGCAGTCCTTGCCTAGAGGTGGTGCAAGGTGGGGACGAAGCGTCTTGAATGGTGTTGTGTTGTGCGCCGAGTGGTACACGTCCACCGCGCCAGCGCCTATTTTCCCCTGGCTTCGCCTCCTCGTTGCGCCCTTTTCGTCCATGATGAGCGATGCAGAACACTCGCGCGCCTGTTGTCACGGAGACCAGTTCTATTCCCGCTGGCACTCCAGCGTGGGCGGCCTCCGTTCTTGTGGGGCCCGCTTGCTGAGGAGCCCCCCAACAGCCCTCTAAGAAGAGCACCAGGAATCACGCATGAGCCCCCCCTCAAAAAAAGCAACCACGAAAACACCTCCAGCTCCGGCCCACGCGACCTTCCCCGGGGTGCCTTCCGCCCCGCCTCGTCGAAGACGCTCTTCCGGGCGCCCGGCGGCCTCGGCCGCCCGCCGTGGGGGCGCGACGCGCGGCATTGTTTTCCACGCGGCTGGCGGTTCGCCAGAGGCGGCCTCCACGGTGAGGGCCGTCGGTGTTTCTCGAGGGCTGGCGCGGTTGAGTCTGGAACCCTTCGCAGCGGTTCCGCAACCGTGGTCACCTCTTGGCAGCGCGCCTCCTGCTGTTGGGGCGCCGATAGGTCTGAAATAGAGTGTGCAGGCGATCCCGAGGGGAAGGAGGGGGAAGGACGGAAGCGACGACTAGAGAGGCCCAAGAAGGGAAACACCTGCCCCCTCCTCGAGTGTGAACGCTGCTGTATCTTTCCGAAACCGTTGCCTGCTGCAGTTGCAGCACTGTTCAATCACTCGATCTTGCTGCATGAGCGTTGCGCGACCGCGACGCACCATCTCCGTGCGAAGTAGTGTGCGTGCGCGGCCGGTCCATCCGTGCTCTGAGGCTGGACTTTGGCCTCGAGGCGGACAGGATCAAAATCATCACCTTTCTCCCTCTCCCTTCACCCTGCCCCTTCCTCGAGTGTGAACGCTGCTGAATCGTTCAGAAACCATTGCCTGCTGCAGTTGCAGCACTGTTCAATCATTCGATCTTGCTGCATGAGCGTTGCGCGACCGCGACGCACCATTTCCGTGCGAAGTAGTGTGCGTGCGCGGCTCATCCGTGCTTTGAGGCCAGGCCTTGACCTCGAGGCGGACAGGAGCCCCAAGAGGCCCCCAAGAGGCCCAAAAGGCCCCCAAGACCGCCCCAAGACGGCCCAAGAGGCTCCCAAGAGGGCCCCAAGGCGGCCCCAAGAGGGGGACCACGAACCGAAAAGTCTAACCTTTCGCCCCAAGAAGCTCCCAGGAGGCCCCCAGAGCCTCCCAAGAAGCCCCAAGAGGCCCCCAAGAGGTTCCCAAGAGGCCTCCAAAAGGGCCCGACAAGGGCCCCAATAGGACTCCCAAGAAGGCCCAGAGACGCCAAATAGAGAGCGATCGGTAACGCAAAAAGCTCTTCACACCAAGGCTCCCAAGAGCGAACGGTGACGTAAACAAGCTGATAAGACCAAGGCTCCCAGCAGAGAGCGGTGACGTAACAAATTCCTGACACGAAGGCCCAGTCAAGGCTCAGGAACGGGCGGCAACGCAACAATCTCTGAACACCAAGGCTCCCAAGAGCGAGGGGTGACGTAACAAGCTCTCAACGCCAAGGCTCCCAGTACGAACGGTGGTGTGAGTAATTTCGGTTTCTGTTTCTGAAGCGCTCTTTCCGTTTCTGTGCCGGGCCAGGTCTAGCGGCCTTCGGCCCATCCCGCCACCGTGCTTGGGCTGTGGTTCACAGGCCTTTTGGATGCATAGAAGGGTCTTTTGGGATGCCTCTCGGGGGACTCTTGGAATGCTCTTGGGTGTTTCTGGGGGGCCTCTTGGGGCCTCTTGGGGCGTCTGGGAGGGGGGCTCGGGAGTCTCTCGGGGGCTCTTCGTGTAATCTTAGGGCGGAAGGCTCGAAATGTCCATGCGTGTTCCCCTCATGTGCCCGTCTGGGGGCCATCCTGGTACCTTTCGGGCCGTCTTGGGGGCCTCTTGGGCCGTCTTGGGGCCCTCTTGGGGCGTCTTCGGGCCCTCTTAGGGGCCTTCAGGACTGCCCGCGATTGTCAGCTTTTTGGGCCGTCTTGGAGCGTCGGCAGCTGAAAAGGGCGAGAAGGCTAAAATCTGCCGAAAGCCTGCGGGAAGTCAATGACTTCTCAGGGCCCTTTTAGAGGTGCTCTTGGGGCTCCCTTGGAGCGTCTCGGGCGCCTCCTTGGCCGTCTTTAGGATAAATTCGGCGTCTGGAAGCGATCTTGGGGCTACTTGGGATCCCATTGCACCTTTTTGGGAGCTCTTGGGACATCTGGGCCCGTTTGGGGGGGTCCCTCCTGGGCGGGGCTGCCGTCCTGGAGGCCCGCGCGGAACCCAGAAGCGCCAAGAACGTCCAGGAGCGTCTGGGAGACTGGGGGGGTCCGGGCCCCTGAGAACCTCACGGTGGGTTCGAGTCGTGTCGACTGGCGGCGACCCCGCCGCCGGCGTTCAACGTTGAACGCTGCCGGCGACTCGGAATCGTTCGATGTTGAACGATCTGACGTTTCGGAAACGGCCGATCGTTCCAGCTGAAACGATCCCTGCGGTGCCAGGAACCAACACCGGGGTCGGCTCGACACGAACTTGCCGTACAAACCTTTTACCGCTCAGAATTGCATGAGCCTTGGGGCGCTCAACTACGTGCATCGAGGCCTGTTGGCGGATTTTTGTTCAACACATGTAGCTTCATTCGGTCCATCCCGCTAGGCCGTGGACAAGATGCATCTTAGTGGCTTCTTCGAGCCTCTTGGAAGGCCTCTTTTGAGCCGCTTGGGGGCATATCAGAGGCCGCTTGCGGGCCTCTTGAGGGCCTCTTCAGGGCCTTAGGGATTTCTTGGAGGGGCTGCTTCTTTTCCATCGCCGCGTCGATGGCGCGCCTCTTGGGCCCCTCACGAGACCTTTTTGAGGAACCCACTGGCTTGCTTTGGGGACGCTTGGGCCTTCTGGGGCCAGCACTAGGGACCGGCCTGGCAGTCTTGGACCCAGGGCCGCCAATGCGATGCTAAAATCATTGAACACTCTGGCCTGGTGGGCCGGCCCCTGGGGCCTCCAAGAGGGTCCCAAGAGAGACCAAGGACGGCCTCATGGGGCCACTGTGGGTCATGCTGAAGATTTGGATTCCGAATCGCGCTCCCGAGGGCTGGGGAAAGACCGCGCGCAAGCCCAGAAACTCCCAGAACTTGGAGATCCGTAGCTTCTCGGGGCTCAAGAGACGGGGCTCAATACAATCGGGGGTCAGTCAGAGCGCCGGATCATGCAGGATCATGCAGAGCCAGGGGCGCACTGACCCGGTCTTGTGAGCAGGATCCTGCAGGATTTTGCAGGATCTTGCAAAGCCTGAGTGACTCGGGTCCGGAGTGATCCCGGTCAAGAGATCCCCGAGTTTTGAAAGAGTTTTTACAAGCTGTGTTCAACACAGGGAGCTCGATCGGAGGGACTCGAGGACACTCCATTTCGCACCTCACGGCATGGTGATGGATATCCTGAGATTAGCAGACTGCAGTACTGTGGCCATGCGTGCTTGTTCACGGGCAATGCATCACAAGCAAACAACCCATTGAGGCGTAACAGCTTGGAGTTTGGAACATGGTTGCAGACATTCGTGTTGACGTATGTGACGCCACGCGCATGTGAACGGTATTATTCAGCTGCCTGTCAGGGTGGAATGCCATACGATGGAGCCCGCTTCTTATCTTGGATGAGCTCGGCTATCGCGGACGGCAGTGCATCTCGGAGACGCGTCTCATTAATTTCGCATCCGAGAGATTGTTCCTATCATGATGTTCCCTGTCCCTTCTCGCACGTATAATAGCCCCCAGCGATGAGTGTTTCAGCTCTGCATTGTCAAGGTTCTCCTTATGTCCCCTCAGTATGTGAAAGTATGTTATCTTCCAACTTCCTTCTCATGCCCCTCTACTCACATCGACTATCCGTGCATTGCCCTGCCATCGTATTTGCACCTGTTTGTTATCCCCTCTGGCGCTATTGCGACTGTTTCCTCGATCTCGTGCCACTGTTGCTTGCATGGCGTTTACTCCTGTGCCTTGAATTGTTGCAGCCCGCCCATCCGTCTGAGCTTCGTGCGTCGCATGTGTCTTTGTTCTTATTGTCTCCGAAACAAAGTTGGCAACACATCCGCTCTTATCAGTTCTTCTTTTACGGGCGCAGCCCGTTGTTTGTTATCCGCCAGGTCGGTTGACAACTGACTGACTGACTCGTTGGAGTGCGCGGTGCTGCGCCCGTACATATGCTCGCCCTTGGTGTTGACATGGTGCGATGTCAGATGTTGTGGTTAACCTGGTGTTGAATTGGTGCGAGATGGACATCGTGTTTGACATGCTGTTGATGTGTATGAATTGTTTTCCACGCGCTCCCCCCCCCCAGTGCCCAATATGTATCCCGCTGATGTGGCGCACGTCCTTAATACCTTCCGCTTGCGCACCCACCGCCGCCCAACACGTTGAGCAGGGAGTCGGCGAATTCGCGCATTCAGCAAACAGCGCCGTTATGCCGAACCGCGCGTGGCAGCACCATCGGCCACCAACGCGACTGAATCGGCGCCGCCGAGCTCGCCGGGGCCGCCCGCGCATGCGCCGCCCGCCAAACGGCGCACGCGCGCAGCGTCAGAGTGGGTGGCGCCGCCCCGGCGGAAAAGTGTTTCGGGAGGAAAATCGCGGGAACGAGCGCCGGTTTCTTTCAGGACTTTTTTTTTTGGTTGAATCACCCAGCGCCCGTTTTCCAGGCCACGGCCGTTCCCCCGCTGGGTTTCTTCCGCCCCGCGACCGCCACGCCAGCGAGTCATCAATCGCAAGTTGCATCCGGACCGCCCAGGTCAATGGGTTGGCCCTCGACCAGGCTGTCGCTTCGATGCTGGACGCGTTGCCGTTCACGGCCCGTGCTAAACAAAAACCCGATCGACCCTCTTTGGCGCACCCGTTCGAGTCGCTGATGCAGATGAGCTCCAGGATGGCCCATGAACCGCGACGCCTCCAGGCCGCAGGCGGGGTTGTGAGCACACCGGCGGCGTGGACCCACGCCACGGTCGGAGACAGCCGAAAGCCAGTACGGGGCCGACTTGGGCACAACGCGAAGGGCGCGGACGGAAAAAGGGGACGCCGCAGGCGGCGTAACACGCTCAGAGCATGATTTGTTTTGCGCATGTGCGTGTGTGCCAGGGCACACGCTTGCACAGCAGGATGCCAAAATAGCCCATGGAAGTGAGCAGCACACCGGTCCAAGAGACAAGACACCATGGCTTGCGATGGCAAGTCATGCAAGGGACAGTGTCGGTCAAATCCAAAACCAGGGGAGCGATCACCACACGTCGCATGTCGAAACGCGACTGCGAAACGCACGGCCCAGGGCAGCCCAGGGCACCGGGATCACAACGTCGCCAACGGCCAGGTTCAGGCTCAAGAGATGTGGGCGGCACGGCGGACCCGATGTCGGAGCACAGGGGCAATGTGGACGCGGCACTGGACACGCCGCCAGGTGGTCGAGCGATCGTCCACGATCGCGTCCAAGTCCACATGCAGCAACCTGGCCAGGCAGGGCCGCGCAGCTTCAGGGCTGCGTCAGCCGGGGCTGCAGAGGGCTATCGCGGGAGCGTGCCGAACACTGGGCACGACGTTGCGGCCCGCGGGGGCGAAGGAGGGGGGGGGGGTCAGAGGGGGAGGTGATGGGGGAGGGAAGAAGAGCGGTACCCAGGCACCGAATCGCCATTTCACAACCGGGGGCGAAAACAAGACATCCACGCGCGAAGAAACCAGGGGAGCGAAAAGCCCAAGCGACCGTGAGAACAGGACATGAAGCGTGCAAACAACAACATGCACCAGGTCCAGGTACGCAGCAGGGGGCGCGGAAAGGCAGAATATAGGAGATCCAGGGGCGTCACGGTCGGCCAATCTGCCCAGGTAGAGCGCCTGTGGGACGTGTTTAGGGGAACGAAGAATGCCATAAACATACAAAGTCAGAGATCCGCGCGGATTCCCCGGATTGGCGCTGGATCCCCCTCCCCGGCGCGCGGAACGCGCCAGGGGCGGCGCCGGAGGCTCCGCCAGGAGGGTCCAGCGCGGATCCGAGAAATCCGCGCGGACCTCCGAGTTTGTATGTTTACGTCAGCGTTCGTTCCCCCAGTGCTGCGCGGGAACTGGCTGGCGGGCGGCGGACGGCGCCGAAGGGCCACGCGTTCGCGAGGCGCCGAGACCGGGGCCGGGGCACGGAGCCCAGGCAGCCGAGGCACCAAGCGTGGACCAGGGACCCGCACAGTCGCGGGTGGCTGCGAGAGGGGGCGTCAGGGTAGCCCTGAGTCGGGCGTGTCCCTCTACAGGAGAGAAGTCAAAAGTAGTCAAGAGTATACTCTGGGGGGGATTTTTCGGAGCCCCCCCACGAGAACGCACGGCAGCACATTGTGATGGAAACACGGCGCGGGTTGCCGCAGCATCTGTGGAGGATTCCATGGCGCATTTGGGCTGCAGACGCCCCCCTCCCTCCGTGCTTGAATGGGCGGTGTGCCGACAATAGGCGATGGGTACCGCGTGCCACTGCATGTGGCCTTCTGGATGCGAGGAGGGGGCGATGCCGGTGATGATGATGATGATGATGATGATGATGATGATGATGATGGTGATGATGATGATGATGGTGATGGTGATGGTGATGGTGATGGTGATGGTGATGGTGATGGTGATGATGGTGATGGTGATGGTGATGATGATGATGATGGTGATGATGATGATGATGATGATGATGATGGTGATCGTGGTGATCATGGTGATCACGGTGATGGTGACGATGATGATGATGATGATGATGATGATGATGGTGATGGTGATGGTGATCATGGTGATGATGATGATGATAGTGGTTGTGGTGGGGATGCTGATGGTGATGAGCGTGATGGTGGTGATCGTGATGGTGATGCTGATGGTGATGTGTTTGTGATGGTGATGGTGAATATGATGGTGGTGTTGATGATGGTGATGATGGTGATTACGATGATGATAATGTTGATGGTGATGCTGATGCTGATGATGATGATGTTGAACAAGATCAACATCGTCAACATCATCATCATCATCATCATCACCATCATCATCATCATCATGATCATCACCATCACCATCAGCATCATCATTATCATCGTCATCGTCATCCATGTCATCATCATCGTCATCCTCATCATCGTCATCACCATCATGATCATTATCGTCGTCATCATGATCAGTATTGTCGTAATCACCGTCATCGTCATTGAAAACATAGCGCTCTCCTCCTCGCCTTCGTTAAGGGTGGTTGGGGGCGCTTAAGCGGGAGGTAGACTTGTGATCGCCATCTCCATCATCGCCATCGTCATCGCGTTGCGGGCAAATCGTTTCCGCTTTCGTCGTATATAGCCGACGCTCGTTATCGACGTGCATGACTAGAAGTATAGTTTACAGTTGATACGCCACATGAATATTCGCGTGGAATTTCTGTCTTTCATTTATGTATGTGTATATATATATATATATATATATATATATGTAGTATACATCGTCATATGCCTGTAAACAGATTCGGCGCAGTTCCTCTGTCAAACACTCGCTTGGATCGTCGCTGCGTCGCGCACGCGGGCGGATCGCTTTCTCATATAATTTGGTTGCAGTTTCAGTTATGCTGATATTAGAATGGCCTCCGGCCAGTGCCGCCGATCCGTTGGCGTGTCTGTTTCTTGCGCTTTTCGTATTTTCTCTGTTCTCCTCCTGCTCGCGTGTCTCCTGTTCTCATTGTGGCATTCGTTCTCATGTTGTGCCTCTTGACTCGTCGGTTCGTCTTTCCCCCCTCTTCTTTGTGTCATTCTTATTGTTGTCTTTCTTATCATCTGCATGGTGTCTTGTCTATGGTCGTTTGTCCCACACGTCTTGGATTCTGCATTCGGAGGAGGAATGAGAGGAGGAGGAGGAGGAGGAGCAAGAGGAGGAGTAGTAGGGGGAGGAGAAGGAGGAGGAGGGAGGGAGGGGAGGGAGGGAGGGAGGGAGGGAGGGAGGGAGGGAGGGAGGGATGGAGGAGGAGGAGGAGGAGGAGGAGGGGGAGGGGGAGGGGGAGGAGGGAGGGGGAGGAGGAGGAGGAGGAGGAGGAGGAGGAGGAGGGGAGGAGGAGGAGGAGGAGGAGGAGGGAGGCGGGGGACGAGGAGGACGAGCAAGGGGAGGAGGAGGAGGAGGAGGAGGAGGAGGAGGAGGAGGAGGAGGAGGAGGGAGGGAGGAGGAGGGGGAGCAGCTTGGCTTCTCCCCCCTCTTCTCCTCCCCTCTTCGGCAGCCCCCTCCTCCCTTCCCCAGCAGAGCCACCCCAGCACCCACCAACCTCCACCCCACAACCTGAATGGCCCCCCAAAAACCTGAATGGGGGCAACCCCACCCCAAACCTGGAGGGGGAGGAGGAGGAGGAGGAGGAGGAGGAGGAGGAGGAGGAGGAGGAGGAGGAGGAGGATGAGGAGCATGGGAGGAGAGGAGGAGGAGGAGGAGGAAGAGGAGGAGGAGGAGGAGGAGGAGGAGGAGGAGGAGAAGGGGGGGAAACGGGGTCAGGAGCAGGAGTAGGAGCAGCAGGAGGAGAGAGAGGAGGAGGAAGAGGAGGAGCAAGAGGTGGAGGAGGAGGAGGACGAGGAGGAGGAGGAAGAGGACGGGGGACGAGGGGAGGAGGAGGAGGGAGGAGGAGGAGGAGGAGGAGGAGGAGGAGGAGGAGGAGGAGGAGAGGAGGAGGAGGAGGGAGGAGGAGGAGGAGGAGGAGGAGGGGGAAGCATGATCAGGAGAAGGAGTAGGAGCAGCAGGAGGGAGAGGAGGAGGGGAGGAGGAGGAGGAGGAGGAGGAGGAGGAGGAGGAGGAGGAGGAAAAGGAGGAGGAGGAGGAGCAGGAGAAGGAGGAGGAGGAGGAGCGGAGGAGGAGGAGGACGAGGAGGCGGAGGAGGATGATTCCCCAAACTCCCCCCCCTCAATAACTTAATGGCGGCAGCCCTCACCCTCCCCCCCCAAACCTGAATGGCGGCAGCCCGCCTCCCCCCTCCCAAATCTGAATGGGAGGCAGCCCCACCCCCCCACTCGATTAGCTCGCCCCTTCAAAACCTGAATTGCGGCCCCCCCCTCCACCTCCAAACCTGAGTTGAGTGGCGGCACCCTCCCCCCACTCCCCCCAAACCTGAATGGCGGCAGCCGCCCCCCTCCTCTCTCCAACCCCCTCCGTCCTTCAAGCCTGAATGGCGGCCCCCCCCCTCCAAAACTGAGTGGCGGGCCCCCCCCCAAACCTGAACGGCGGCAGCCTCCTACCCCCCTCCAAACCTGAATGGCCCTCCCCTTCCTCCCTCCAAAGTTTCCAAAGCTGAGTGGCGCCCCCCCCCCAAACTTGAATGACCCCCCCCCTCCAAACCTAACCCCCCGCCCCCTCCAAACCTGAATGTGGGCAGCCCCCCCCCCCCTTCCCGGCAGAGCCACCCCGGCACCCCAAACTTCTCCAAACCTGAATGGGGGCAGCCCCACCCCCTTCCCCGGCAGAGCCAACCCGGCACCCCCCAGCGCCCCCCCCCCCCCTCCAAACCTGAATGCCCGCCCCCCCCCCCTCCAGACCTGAATGGCGGCCCCCCCCTCCAAACCTGAATGGGGGCAGCCCCCCCTTCCACGGCAGAGCCACCCCGGCACCTCCCAAACTACCTCCAAACTTGAATGGGGGCAGTCCCCCCCCCTCCCCCGACACCCCCCAAACTCCCTAAAAACCTGAATGGGGCCAGCCCACCCCTTCCCAGGCAGAGCCGCCCCGGCACCCCCCAAACTCACACGCTGGATCGGCGGATATCGTTGTGATCGCGGTTATCGTTGTGATCGTTGTTATCGTTTCAGTTATCGTTGTAATCGACGTCGTTGGTGTTATCGTTGTTATCGTTATCGTTGTAGTTATCCGTACGCGCTCTCAGGGTCATGCGCCACTGACCCCGTCGACGACCCATCCCTGTCCCCCTTCTGTCCGTGACCTGAGGCCCGAGACCCCGGTCTTCCGAGGTTCAGCAATTGCGACAAGTTGGTTTTGACTTGATTATTCGAGGCGCGGGCTGTCTTGGGAGCGCCTCCCCCTTTATATAGTTGTTTGCGTGACAGTGAAAGCAGGTTCTAGCAAGTTTGCATGCCTGGAATTTTGCTCCGCCCCCCCTCAGGCCTCCCGCCGTCGTCTCATTCGGCACCAGGAGCGTGCAAGTAGCTTCCTATGTGCATGATACGCAGTCTTCCGGAAATGGGCTTGCCAGGGAGCCCCCCCCTCCCTCCATGCAAGCGAGCTTGCCAGAGTCTAACCAAGAATAGGCTCCTGCCAGGAGCGACTTCGGCCAGGTCCAGGAGGAGCGCGGGCTTAGCGCCACGGTGGACCTGGTGCACCCGAGCGAGCAGGCGGCCTGGGTGGGCACGGGGTCGACCTCTCAGACATCAGAGGCGGAGGAAGAGTCGCCATGGGGGAAACGCGTCCTGTGGGCAACGGGTTCTGAGGTCTTCCGCCGTCTTGGGCTTCCCCGGACCCTCCACGGGCGTCGGGATTGTCAGACAACGATTCGGGAGGAAGAGCTCGTCCAGGAGGAAGGCCCCAGGGACGAAAACCCGTTTCCCACAGGACCCGCTTCCCTTTGTGCCGAAAGCCGGCGGCGGGCCCAGGGCAGAGGTGAGAAGGGGCGGGCCTCCGCAGAAGATTCGGAAGTCCCCCGGGCAGCTGAGAAGTTGTCTGAGCCTTGGCCCAAGACGCAGAAGACTTCTGAGAGGGCGCGAGGGCTTCTGAGAAGCTCTGCCGCCTTCTGAGAAGTCCTTTTCCTTCTCACTTCCCCTAGCTCGCCACCGAAAAAGAGGAGGAGGAGGAGGAGGAGGAGGAGGAGGAGGAGGAGGAGGAGGAAGAGAGATGGGAGGGCTGCGTCGGCACGACACTTCAGCCAAAAGGTAGGAGGAGGAGGAGGAGGAGGAGGAGGAGGAGGAGGAGGAGGAGGAACACTCAGACCACCGACGCCTTGACCATAATGCGTGTCGCGCTTCGGCCTCCGCGGGCCCCAGGCGTCGGGCAGTCTGGGGGAAGGTTTGGCCCCGCGGGCCAGCGGAGCCCGGGGCTGGCATTCACGGCTGGGCCTCGGGGCCTTGTTCGGGGATTTGGCGAGACTCCTCATCCGCGTGCAGTCGGCCCGGATGAGGATGCAGTTGGTCGGCTTCGCCAAAGCAAGCGTACCCTTGTGTCTTGTGTTTCGCGACCCAAGCCTGCTGCATTCCGATGGCAACGTGGCCGTCGGAAGGGTCTTGAGTCCTCTTGCATGTCCTCTCCAATCAGGTCCGACTGCATATTCCCCCCTCTTTCTCACCTCCGTCCCCGTTTCCCCTGCTCATCTGTGTCTGCTCCTTGTCCTCCTCTCTCCCCGCCCGTCCACCGCCCTCGTCCCTCTTCCTCAGCCCTGGGGGCTCCCATCGGGGACCAGCCTCCCCTGAAGGGCCCTCCTCCTTCTCCTTCTTCTCTTCCTCTCGTTCGTCCTCTCCTTTCCCTCGCTTCGCTCCTCCCGCGAAGAGGACGCAGATCGAGGATCGAGGCCTGTTGACGCCCTTGTGGCCACGGCTGGATCTGCCTCGGAGGTCTGGCAGGAACGCGCTTCAGGATAGCTTGAACTAGCGATTTTGGGAGGGACGCGAGGCAGGAATACGGAGGAGGAGGGCTTGTTTTGGATCAGGACCGCTCCAGCAAACTCAAAGTGACAAGAGCGAGCAGCAGGAGAAGCTCATCCCCTTTTCCCCATCTCCTCGGCATTACCATTGCTATTAGTGTCATGTTTCTTCCTCCTCCCCCTCCTCCTCCTCATCACCCTCCTCCTAGTGCCCCACTCGTACTCCGTCCGTAAACAGGTCTCTCAGCTGCTGGTGGAGACGGCCGCCGCGTTCGCTCGCGGCAGCTACTCGGCCGGCTGCCGCGTGCTCTCTTGCTCGTCTCAACCCGCGCATCGTGGCAGAGAGGCGGAAGACGGGGACCGAGAATCCATGCTTTTGGACTTGCTTTGTTCGACCCACGTATGGGGATATGATCGCCCCTGTAGTGTGGACGTACATGGCTAATCCAACGCATCGAGGTGCAGCATCATTAAGAATCACGCATTGCAACGCGTGAAGTTCGCAACAGCACATAGCACAGCCTCTCCTAGCTTACCATAGCATGCTGGAAACGTGTTGCGTTGAATACCAGAAAGGGTTGCGTAGCATGGGATCGCGTCGCACTGTGTTGCATGGCATCGCAGCGCATAGCATGGAATGCCATTGCGCAGCTCAGGGTAGCATACAACAGCACGGCGCTGCGCAGCTAAGCACAGCGCAGCACAGCGGAGCATTAGCGACAGCATCGGTATTATCACTAGCATGGCATGTCGTTGGCATTAGCATCGGTGTTAGCACTAATGCAGCATAGCATAGCATGAAAAAGTTTGAGCGAGGAACAGACACCCAAGTCACGAGGAATCGGCCTGGCAACTGCAACCAGATAGCTGTTCCTTTCCCACAACAATGCGGCAGGCGGTTTGCCACATATCGTGCCCGCCTTAGCGTTGCGCACATTCACCGCAAACAGCGTGCAACCGTTCCACACATTGAGGGCGCGATGGTTTGAACATGCTGTATTATGTTTAGCGGTGAGCACGTTTGTCTGGAAAGCTTACAAACGTTAAACGGATGAAGGGTCCGTTTTCTAAATGTGGGTATCATTTAGGCACCGCGTACATGTTTGAAAGTTTCCAACAGCTACACGTACGGATGGATGGTGGTTCTTTCGCAAGGCGGGGTTTTCGTTTAGAAGTGAGCGAAAATGCGCAAAAATGTTTGCCCTGACAGAGAGCGGCTCTGTTCAGCGTGGGCTCTTGCTAGATAACTTCTCTTGTCCAAAACAGGGAGACGACTACACGTGTGGAGGCGGGCTCCCTCTTCGATCGGAGTTGTCGTTCGGCATGTTCTTCAATCCCCTGATCCAAGGTCTTGGCAGTAGTGGTAGTTGCAAGGCAGGAGATTTGCTCATGTTCGAAAGGCGACGCAGAACCAAGCCTCCATCCCAGCACGGAACCTGAAGTGATGGATCGATTTGATGAGCCCACACCCCAGTTGCGTGCTCTTGCCTGCCGATGAGTCAAAGCAGAAAGGGGGGCGTCGTGGTCAACCGCGCGGCCTCGTCGCCTCGTCTCTTCATCTCGCGTTCTTTGGCGTTCCGCCTGCTTCTCTCTCCCTCCACTCGCCCTGTTCGGTTTCAAGTTATTGGAGCCTTGTGTACCCTCGTAATTATCACTCTATGGTGCCCTAGCGGCCACTATCGTCTGGTAGTCGATGATTTAGCGTCGATTAGGGTCGATTTAGCGTCGACTAGCGTCGATCACCGTCGATTCGCAAGAGCCAACAAGAGGGTATGGGAGGCCCCCATGAGTTCCCACCGAATCCCCGCCAACTCGCAGATGGGGCCCGACCAGACAGGGTCAGAAGATGTCGCCGCGTCGCCGATGCATCGCCGATGCGGCGCGGCGCGATCCTCCGACCCCGTCCGCTCGGCCGCTTCTCGAGCGGGCGGCGCGACCCCAGGCGCCCAAGGCCGTGAGGTACCAGAAGTCTGACGCGCTGCTGCAGAGGGAGGCTCGGGCGAGTGGTACCGTCGGACCGAGGTGTGATCGGGGGTGGCCAAGAGGGGGGTGATGACAAGGGGTGGGGGGATATCATGGTGGGGGCCATGATATCTCCCCAGATTTCATGGCGC
Organism: Prorocentrum cordatum; assembly: GCA_963575745.1. Lineage (NCBI taxonomy): Eukaryota > Dinophyceae > Prorocentrales > Prorocentraceae > Prorocentrum > Prorocentrum cordatum. Next base: position 338,279 of record CAUYUJ010019538.1, on the reverse strand, counting down.
CTCCTCTTGTTTCAATACGTCCCCGGCCACCCCGGGGCCGCGCACATACCGCCGTCCATGAGTTGCGTTCTCCCCCTTTTGGACGCCCCCACCCCCCCTATTGGCCGCCCCCGATATGAGATCGAGGTCAGTTTCCGTGGAAGGGTGCCCTGGTTTTCGTTCGTGGTTGTGGGGGGTGAGTGTGCATCCTGGGGAGGGTGCCCTTGGATGTTCTGCATGTGCTGGCCGACGGAGGGTCTCATGTTCTTGAGGGATGCTCTTCTGGCCCAGGACCGACTGAAATGGAGGGTGGCCTAACTGGGCTTGGCATCGCTCGGACGTGAGCAGTGATCCTCGGCGAGGACCATCGAGGAGCATCCTGGACCATCGAGCAACCAAAAAACACGCACGAAGCCGAAGAATGCACGGGGAATGGACGTCCGAGCGACAACGAGAAATGGAGGGTAAAGAAGGGCCCCCTGGAGGGCCCCTCTCCACGCCCCGCTCAGGTCACCCCCCCTGCCACCCGCCCGACAGGCGGCGGCAGAGGCGCCGGAGGTCCCGGAGGCGCCGGCCCCAGCGCGGCAGAGGCGGAGCGGCCCGGGGGCGGCTCCGCAGGCGCGGAGGGGCAGTGCCGCGGCCGCCAGCGCGCAGCAGAAGCTCACCATGCAGGGCGTCGTCCGCACCCTGAGGAGGCTGGGCGGCGCCGGGAGGGGCCGGGTGCTCAGGGGGGGGAAGGAGAGTGGCAAACAAGAAGTTGACGCGGACAAAGCAATGGAGCGCAGCATTGCAATTCTTTTGCAAAGGAATTCAACTTGGCTTGAAACCTTCCCCAGGCCAATACATTGCGATTGTCAGCGTCTGCAGAAGATGCGGGCAATGGCAGCGGGCATTGTCGCTGCTCAGCGAGATGTGAGAGTCGAAGGTGGAGCCCGACGTCATCAGTTACAGTGCTGGGATGGGTAGGCAGTGGCAGCAGGCTCTGTCGCTGCTCAGCGAGATGCGGGATTCGAAGATGGAGCTTGACGTCATCCTCTACAGCGCTGGGATTAGTGCGTTCGAGAAGGGCGAGTAATGGCAGCGGGCTTTGTCGCTGCTGAGCGAGATGCGGGAGGCGAAGGTGGAGCCCAACGTCATCATCTAAAGCGCTGGGATTAGCGCGTACGCGAATGGCGAACAATGGCAGCAGGCTCTGTCGCTGCTCAGCGAGATGCGGGACTCGAACGTGGAGCTTGACGTCATCATCTACAGCGCCGGGATCAGCGCGTTCGAGAAGGGCGGGGAGTGGCAGCGGGCTTTGTCGCTGCTGAGCGAGATGCGGGAGGCGAAGGTGGAGCCCAACGTTATCAGCTACAATGCTGGGATCAGCGCGTACGAAAAGGGCAAGCAGTGGCAGCGGGCGCTGGCACTGGTGAGCAAGATGCGGGAGGCGAAGGTGGAGCCCTGCGTCGTCTTCTTGCCTACACTGCAGGTGCACTTAGGGGACCCCCAAGAGAGAGCCCGAGGACGCAACGTTCAATGATTCCCCGTCGGTGTTCGGCCGTGTGGCGCTTCTTCCCCTTTTGGGATGGTCGACTGCTCCAGGCCACCTCGGGGGCCTTCCACGTCGGCCCCAGAGGGCCCAGGAGGCCTTGAAGGGGCCCCCAGACGGCCCAAGAGGACCCCAGCTTGGCATCGCTCGGACGTGTGCGTTTTCTTCGGCGAAGACCATCGAGGAGCATCCTGGATCATCTTGCGAATGCTAAACGCACGAAGCCGAAAACTGCACGGGGAATGGCCGTCCGAGCGATGGCAAGCCAAGGCGGCCCAAGAGGGCGCTAAGACGGCCCCAGGGAGCCCCAAGTTCGCCAAGAAGACCCCAAGGAGGCCCCAACGACGCCCCAAGAGGGGCCCGGAGGCCAGGAGGGGCCCGAGACCCCAAACGTGCCTCTGACGGCTGCCTGGAGGCTCCCAAGAGGCCCCAATCCGCCCCAGGAGAGGCCCAAGAGGAATCCTGAGAGAGGCTCAAGAAGCAAACATTCAGGATTTCCGTCAGTTTTTAAAGGGTTTTGGCTTGATCGCCTTTTCGGGTTCTTGATCGCCAAAGACGGCCTTAGGAAACTTTCTCATCGGCCCCAGACTACCCAGGAGGCCCTCAGGAGGGCCCCAAGACAGCCCAAGAAGACCCTGTCCCAAGAGAGCCATAGAGCGAGGGACCCCTGGAGGGCTCCGAAGTCCGATCTTGAGATGATTGGTCGTCTATCCGCCCCCGCGGGTCGCGCGTTAAGATTCTGTCCGTAGCCCGCCCGCGGACATGGTTTAACCCGCGGCCTCCGTACTCGACACTGCCCCCGCGGCCCAGCTTTGTCCCAGCGCTGCGTCTGGGCAGGAGCGGAGGCGAGCCAAGAGAGACCGACGCCGGCCCCGGCAGGCCCCACGCGGCCCAGCGACCCCCGTGAACGACGAGGTTGCGACCCCCGCGCACCAAGAACATGTCACGCCCGCTCCAGCAGCAACCGCCTTCCCCCCCCCCCCCCCCCCCGATCACCCTCCTGGGGCACTTGGGCGAATGCCCCCCCCAAAAAAAAATCAACCGACATCTCATGCCCCTACTTCCCCTCCCCCACCCGCTGGCCAGACGCGACGGGCAAGCCATCGCACCTGGCGCGCCCGCTGCTCAGCGGCATGTGGAAAGCGAGCATGGGACACATTCTTAGCGAGTGAGCATGGCGGCACCACCCACTCCCCTCGCAAGTGAATGTAGTCCACGGGTCATCCATAGTCAGCTACAGTGCTGGAATCAGCGCGTGCGGCAAAGGCGAGCAGTGGCAGCGGGTTTTGGCGTTGCTGAGCGAGATGCGGGAGGCGGAGCTGAAGCCCAACGTCATCAGCTGCAATGCTGGGACCAGCGCGTGCGATAAGGGCGAGCAGTGGCAGCGGGCTCTGGCGCTGCTGGTCGAGACGCGGGAGGCGAAGGTGGATCCCGAGGTTTTCAGTTACAGCGCTGGAATCAGCGCTTGCGGGAATGGCGAGCAGTGGCAGCGGGCTTTGTCGCTGCTCAGCGAGATGCGGGAGGCAAAGCTTCAGCTCAACGTCGTCAGCTACAGCGCTGGGATCAGCGCGTGCGACAACGGCGAGCAGCGGCAGCAAGGCTCTGGCTCTGCTGAGCAAGATGCGGGAGGCGAATGCGGAGCCCAACGTCATCAGCTACAATGTTGGGATCAGCGCGTGCGACAACGGCGAGCAGTGGCAACGGGCGCTGGCGTTGCTGCTCGAGATGCGGGAGGCGAAGGTGGAGCCCGACGTCCTCTATACCATGATGCCATCCCCCCGCGCTCGCGGGATGGCCCTGCGGTGGCAGCGAATTGGTCCCCTCTGGGCCGCTTCGAGGCGCTCCGGGTCGGAGCTCCTCCGTGCCGTGCCGCTCCTAGCGGCCGTCTGCCTCGCCGCTGAGCGGTTCTGGCGGCCGTCTGAGTCGCCCATGAGCGGTTCGCAGTTGCTCCGATCGCACAGAGGACGGCCCAGACGCCCCCGACAGGACCCCCTCGAAGCCAATGTCGTCCCATACCCCGAGGGAAACATGCGTGTTGGCCAAACTCGCTTTGGCCTCCGCAGCGTCCCACACTGCCGCAAAGGTCCCCCTGGCCGCTTCAAGACGGCACCAGAGGCTGCCAAGAGGGCCCCAAAACGGCCTGAGACGGCCCATGAGGCCCCCAAGACGTCCCAAGAGGGTCCCAGAGGACCCCATGACAGCCCCGAGGCAGCCAGAGGAGGCCCACAAAAGACCCCAGGACAGCCCCAAGGGGGGCCCAAGAAAGCCCGAGCTTTCCAAGACGGCTACACAGGGCCCCAGGATTGCCCACGAGAGCTTTCAGAGGCCCCAAAGAAATCCTAATGTACCCCCGAATTGACTCCCAAGATAGCTCCAAGAAGCCCACGGGATACGCCGCCCAGAAGGCGCCAGCAGATCAGACGGTGTCACCCTGCCATCAGACGGCATCACCCTACCCAGCTGCAAGTAAAGCCTTAGGTTTTTGCTAATCGCGCCACGCGCGGGCGCGATGAGCGAAAACCCGAAGATGTTCAAGCCCTGCCCACTCATGCGGAGTTGGAGCCTCAGCATGTCCAAGAAGTTCGCCCAACCCCACCAGCCCATTCAGCACCCATGTCCAGAGGAATTGCACTGATCCGGGAAGCGGGAGAGTATCTATATAAATATATGTATGTATGCAAAATTGCAGTGACGCTTCGCGCCATGCACCTTTGTCCTTCGAGTTTCGCACACGGGCAGCGTGAGTGCGCATGCACATGCGCGCGCGAATATCATACATGTCATGCGCGCACGTGGATGCACGCCGTACATATGTAGACATAGACGTGCGGCTATATTGATGTACGTAGGTATGTATGTGTATATGCATATATATATATGTATATATATATATGTATATACAAATATGCGCATGCATATGTATCCTGTCTACTTGGGCGGATCTGCGTGTGCACGTAGGCATGTCTATTTATATTTATATATGTATATATATATACATATACATGTACGCGGTCGTGGCCACAGAGGGGGGGGCAGAAACGCAGTGAAAGGCTCGCGAGTGCCGAGAGACTTGGGTAGGAGACGGCATGGAGGACACGGCACAGTGTGAAACGGCGACCTGGGCCTACCAATGAGCGTGTCTTTGGGACTATGGATGGCGCCGTGTAAGGGCCTTGGGTGACCTCGGGACGTGTCGCAGCGGGGCTCCATTATCTCGACGCTGAAGTTGTTTTGCGCCGCCGTTCGCTCTTGGGAGGCCTTGCGTTCAGAGTGTTAACGTCACGTGGACCCTATTGGAGCCTCCCGGAGCCTTCTGAGGGCCTCTGTGGGACGTGGTGTAGTCCTTTTATGGCTTGGGCCCGTCTTGGGGCGCGTGTTGGCTCTGTTGGGCTGTTTGGGGGTCATGTTTGGGCTCCGTTTTGGGCCTGCCGCGGGGGCCTTTTTGGGCGTCTTCGAATTTTTCTGTGGGGTCCTCGCGGGATCTTTTGGGACTCTTCGGGACCTTTTGGGGCTTCCTGGGGGCCTTTGGGGGGCCTCTTGGGGCCTCTTCGGAGCCTCTTGGGAACCTCCTGGGGCCTCCTGGGGCCCTGTCGGGACTGTCTGGGGGGCCCTCTTGGGCCGGTTTGGGGCCCTCTTAGGCCGGTTTTTGGCCCTCTTGGATCTTGGGGTGCTCGTGGGCCGTCTTGGAGCGTCGAAAACAACAAACCACCAGAAAATCAATGAGTTGTGCCTCTTGGGGCCCTCTCGCGAGTGCCCTTGGAGGCCTCTTGGGACGTCTTGGAGAGATCACGAACTTCTGAGAGGTCCTTGCGGGATCTTTTGGGAACCTCTTGGGGCTTCAAGGGGGCCTCTTGGGAGCGTCCTGGGGCCTCCTGGGGCCCTGTCGGGCCCTCTTGGGCCGGTTTGGGGACCTCTTGGAGGTCTGTCGGGCCATCTTAGGGCGATCTTGGGTCCTCGTGGGCCGCCTTGGAGCGTCGGGAAGCTGAAAAGGGGAGAATTCTCAAATCACCTATAAACCAACAGAAAATCAATGAGTTTTGCCTCTTGGGCCCTCTCGGGAGTGTTCTTGGAGGCCTCTTGGGACGTTTCGGGCCGATCTTTGGAGGTATAATGGCTCCTTTGGGGTCGTCGTCGACCGTCTTGGGGCTTTCTGGAGCCGTTTCCAGAGCGAGCCGGAACGTCGGGGGCCCTTTGGGGCCGTCTTCGGGCTCTCGTGAGGGTCCTCACAGGTCGTCTGGGGAGCTGCCCGAAAGGCCCGGGGCGGGCCAAATTCTTTTGGGGGGGGCGCTTTTTCCGGGGTCCCAGGCCTTATAAAAATATACGAATAGAAATTGATGCACATACATACACGAAACGACGGGCGTGGGAAACCGGCATAGCCTGACGGGGGGGGAGGAGGAGGAGGAGGAGGAGGAGGAGGAGGAGGAGGAGGAGGAGGAGGAGGAGGAGGAGGAGGAGGAGGAGGAGGAGCAGGAGGAAGAACACGAACCATACATGTCGCATTGCAAAATAGCGTCGGTGGAGAACCACGTGTTTTTGCTAATCGCGACCCGGCCTGGCGTGATTTGCAGAAGCCCCATGTTTTTTTTAGTTTGCAGCTCGGTGCCCTCGGGATTTTCTGGCGGCTTGAGGGGAGCCCTCAGAGGCTTAATAGCCCAACAGTCAGTCCCCATGGCTCAAGAAGCCGACTCGGGGCCATCTCAACTTAAGGCAGTTAGGCAGTCTTGGGCTGGAGGTAGCGCCCGAAGGTGGATCGGTCCCAAAAGAGCCCGATCCAAAAATCGACCCGGACAAAATGCCGCGGCATCTTGCTCACGGGCATTTCGGGTCCCGAAAGACCGCCCCGAAACCCTCCACAGACTCTCAAGAGGACCCGATCATACTCCCACATCGGCCCAAAACGACACGACGCAGGCCCCAACAAGAGCCCAGTGGCACTTCGACAGCTTTCAAGAACCAAGTGGAGCGAGATGCCACGGAGCGAGATGCCGCGGCATCTCGCTCACGAAAAATACTAGGGGTTCCAAGAACCCCCCCGGACAGTTTCCCCGAGGTTTCCGAGAGGTCCCCACCAGATTCCCCAAAGAGCTGCACGGCTCCCGAGAGCCCCCAGGGAGCCCCCAGACGGCCCCAGGGCGGTGATCCTCCCGTGCACCGTGCGTTTGAGCGGCCCCAGTGCGGGCCGTCTCGGCGCCATTTTGCGGGCCTCTTCTGCCGTCTACATTCCAGACGAACGAACAGGAACATGCCCGCGCCCACCGGCCCTATTCTCACCAGACTACCAGATAGAAAGATCATTCGGACCCGGCGAAGAGCAGATACAATTCTCACGGCGACCCGCCCCGCAGAAGCTATGATGAACACAGAGCGCGGCGTGAGAAACAGCTTCTGTCCACACCATGTCGTGCCTACATGGGTGTGCTTCTATTGACACCGGCTCCACCACCGCGTTCCTGCCTTCAGGCCTGTTTGCCTGCATCCCTCGCCCACCTCCCCCTCCAGCGGCCACCTCCTCTATCCACACCGTCCCCTCCAACTCCTCTCCCACGCACACCATGGCGGGCAGATTACGCGGCCGGTATGGCCGGAGGAACCGCGTGCCGGAAGGAAATCCACCCAAATGATTCTACAGGCTTCCACATCCGCCGATCCCTTTTATTCTTTGGTCGCTCAGGTGTCAATTCTTTTGTATTTCCCTTCCCCAGGGGCTCTTGGGGGGTCCTGGGTGCCTCTGTGGGGGATGAGGCAGAGGAGTGGAAAGATAAATAGATGGAGGAAGGTGAGGATGAGGACACGGCGTCAAGCGGGCTCTGGTAGGGGTCCAGGGATTCATTTGGAGGGGATATCGTCTTCACGCCCCGTCGGTTTTCGGGGGTCCTGTCCGGCGCAAGGAGAACGTCTACAGCCCCAGGGCCGATTTTCCTAACGAATAGATGCATTTCGTCCGCCTCCTCCTCCTTCTCTTCCGCCGACATTATTCGCCTACTCCTCCTTGTCCTCCTCCCCCCCCCCCACGTGAGGAGGAAGAGGAGGAGGAGAATGCGTGTGACCCCGTCTTTTCTATGCAGTGGTGTGTGTGTGGTTCGATCTTGCTGGTGAGGTCCGTCCGGGACCTGCGGGGGTAGTCCTGTGTCGGTTTGGGACTCCTTGTTGTGGCTTCTGGCGGCAGATTTTTCGCACGCCTAGAGGCAGACAAGGGGTCGGTCGATATAAATGGTCATTGTGCTTATGCGAGCAGGACTAGCGAGCTAGTAGAAGTAGTAGTAGTAGTAGTAGTAGTGGTAATAGTACTAGTAGTCGTAGTAGTAGTAGTACTAGTACTAGTACTAGTCGTACTCGTAGTAGTAGTAGTAGTAGTAGTAGTAGTAGTAGTAGTAGTAGTAGTAGTAGTAGTAGTAGTTAGTAGTAGTAGTAGCAGTAGTAGTAGTAGAAGTAGTAGTAGTAGTAGTAGTAGTAGTAGTCGTAGTCGTAGACGTAGTCGTAGGCGTGGTAGTAGTAGTAGTAGTAGTAGTAGTAGTAGTAGTAGTAGTAGTGGTAGTGGAAGTAGTAGTAGTAGTAGTAGTACTAGTACTAGTACTAGTACTAGTACTAGTACTAGTTACTAGTACTAGTTCTAGTACTAGTACTACTAGTAGCCGTAGTAGCAGTAGTAGTAGTAGTAGTAGTCGTAGTAGTAGTCGTAGTTGTTGTTGTAGTAGTAGTCGTAGTAGTCGTCGTCGTCGTAGCCATAGTCGTTGTCGTAGTAGTGGTTGTAGTAGTAGTAGTAGTAGTAGTAGTAGTAGTAGTAGCAGCAGTAGTAGTAGTAGTAGTACTAGTAGAAGTAGTAGTAGTAGTAGTAGTAGAGTAGTAGTAGTAGTAGTAGTGTAGTAGTAGTAGTAGTAGTAGTAGTAGTAGTAGTACTAGTAGTAGTAGTCGTAATAGTAGTAGTAGTAGTACTACTAGTAGTATTAGTAGTAGTAGTAGTAGTAGTAGTAGTAGTAGTATAGTAGGTAGTAGTAGTAGTAGTAGTAGTAGTCGTAGTAGTAGTAGTAGTAGTAGTACTAGTAGTAGTAGCAGTAGTATAGTAGTCGTAGAAGTGTAGTAGTAGTAGTAAGTAGTAGTAGTAGTACTAGTGGTAGTAATAGTAGTGTAGTAGTAGTAGTAGTAGTAGTAGCCGTAGTAGTAGTTGTAGTAGTCGTAGTAGTAGTAGTAGTCGTAGTAGTAGTAGTAGTAGTAGTAGTAGTAGTAGTAGTAGTACTGGTACTAGTAGAAGTAGTAGTAGAAGTAGTAGTAGTAGTAGTAGTAGTAGTAGTAGTAGTAGTAGTAGTAGTACGAGTAGTACGGGTAGTACTAGTAGTACTAGTAGTACTAGTAGTACTAGTAGTAGTAGTGGTGCGAGCTCTGCCTGCTGTCGGCCCTCCGCCCTCGGGGCCCCGCCCCCGCTGCTGCTGCTCCCGCTCCCGCCCCGCCCTGCCGTGACCCCGCCCCCCAGCCCTCGCCTTCGCTGCCAAAGCATAGCAAGGCATGCCCAGAGCAGACCTCCGCGTCTTGGCGTCGCTCGGGCGTTTCTGTTGCACCTTCGGGGGGCCTCGCCTGTCCCCAAAATTGGTGTCTCTTTGGGGGCCCGACGCGGGCTCGATGCGGACTCGACGCGGATCTGGCGTGGATTCGACGCGGATTCGACACGGATTCAACACGGTTCCGACGCGTCCGACATGGATCCGACACGGATTCGACGCGGAGAGGGCCGCGACGGGACAGACAAGGTCTGACGAGGATGCAACATAAGGACGCGTGCATTTTTTCTCGGCGAGAACCATCGAGGACCATCCTGGACCATCGGGGAAACAAAAACACGCACGAGACCGAACAATGCGCGGAAAATGGGCGTCTGGGAGCGTTCTCGGACACGAAACATTTGAAGCAAGCACAAGTGGAACACCATCGAAAGACGAAACAACTCAAAGTGGCGCGCGGGGGCTGTGAGAAACTCGGGTTCACAGCGCGCAGTTGCCGAGCGTATCGGTGCAGCGGCGCGTGCGAGAGGAGACTACCGAAGTCGGCGTTTCCCAGGAGCCCTGCCCATGTCGCGCGCGACGAAAAGAAGGGCACCCTGAAGTGCAATACATGCAAATGATGCCCAATCGGGCGCGCGTGCTGGGGAGGAGAAGGAGGACGGGGAGAGAAGGGGGAGGGGGGCGGAGGATGGGGGGGAGAATAATCGGAGAGGATCGGGAGAGGAGGAGGGTGGGGAATGAAACGAAAGGAGAGGGGAGGGGGACGAGGAGGAGGTGGAGGAGGAGGAGGAAGAGGAGGAGGGGGATACTGAGATGAGGCTCTGGGTTCTGGGTTATATGTTAGAGGCTTCTTGTTTGTGTATCGGGGTATCGCGGCACGGTTCTCGGGGGCCTCTGGAAGGCAATGCTGAAGGCACCTGGGGGCCGAGGTGGAGGGGGGGGGGCGAGGGGGACACAGAGAGAAGGCTCTGAATCCTGGGTTATGGGTTAGAGGCATCTTGTAGGTGTATCGGGATCTCGCGGCACAGCTCCCGGGGGCCTCTGGAATGTAGTTTTGAAACCACTTGGGGGCCGTTTCGGAGCCTCTGGGTTTTTTTTTGGAAGTTCTTTGGGGCGTCTGGGGAAAGTCTTGGGGGCCTCTGGCGGCCTCTGGGGGCACACTTGGGGCCGCCTGGGGATCCTTGGGGCGGAAAGCTAGTTTTTTTTTAATGTTTGGTCGCCCTCTTGGGCTTCTCTGGGTGCAGTTTTGGAACCCTCTTGGGCCGTCTTGGGGGCCTCCGGGGCCGTCATGGGGTCATCTGGGGCCGTCTTGGGGCCGTCTTGGGGGTCTCTTGTGCCGTCTTGTGGCTGTCTTCAGGGCCTCTGGGGCCGTGTTGGAGCGTCGGGAAGCCGGAGAGACAAAAAGGCAAAAAACACAGAAAAACACAATGGAAAATCAACAATTTTAGCCTCTTGAGGCCCTCTTGGAAGGCTTGTTTGGGACCTCTTGGGCCGTCTTGGAGGCCTCTTGGCCAATCTCGGGGCCATCTTGGGCGTCCTGGAGCACATGCGTGGCGCCCCGGGGCCCTCGTGAGCCGTCTTGGAGGCCTCTTGGGACCTTCTTGCCCCGTCTTGACGCCCTCTTGGGTCCGGAGAAGCCTCGTGGTGCGCTCGGGCCGGGCCGGGGGGGGGGTCAAATCTCCGGTTTGGGGTCCCGGGGGGGGGGTATGGGGGGGGGAACTATCTCACATGCCTAGAGACCCACAAGGGGTCGGCGGACTAGAAACGGCTCCGAGACGCTCCGGAGGCCGCCCCGACGGCCCAAAGACGGCTCCGAGCCGCTCAATAAACGGCTCCGAGACGCTCCGGAGGCCACCCCGACGGCCCAAAGACGGCTCCGAGCCGCTCAAGATGCCCCGAAGGCGGCCCAAGAGGGCCCGAGACGCGCAATGATCCGGCCAAGACGCCCAAGATTGGCCCAAGACGGCCCAAGAGCTCCCCAAGACGGCCCAATAGGCCTCCCAAGAGGCCTCCCAAGAGAGCCCCGAGAGGCCAAAATCGTTGATTTTCATGTGTTTTTTCCTAGATTGTTTGCTTCCTCGCTTTTTCGGCTTCCCGACGCTTCGAAACCCCCCCAGAGGCATCCAAGACCGCTCCAAGACGGTGGAAGAGGTCCCCAAGAGGACCCCAAGACGGTCCAAGAGGGCCCCAAGATGGTCCAAGGCGGCCCCAGGACGGCCCCAGAGGCGCCCAAGACAGGCCAACGGGACCCTAAGATGGCCCGAAGAGCGGCCCAAGATGGCTCCAAGACGGCCCGAGGACCGCCCAAGAAGGCCCTAGGGAGCCCCAAGACAGCCCAAAAGGCGCGATAGACGAGCCCAGAGAGGCCCAAGAGGCCCCCAGGAGCCCAAAAGAGGTCCCCAAGAGGTGCCACGGGGCTTAAAAACTGCTTCGAAGCGAGGGGGGCGGACGAGGGGACCGCCTCAGGAGGTTTTGGACGGTTTTGGGCCTCAGAATCATCCGCTTCACGACGGTTTTGGAAGGATTTTGGCCTTCTCGCCTTTTTCGCTTTCCTACGCTCAAAGACGGCCCAAGAGGCCTCCAAGAGCGCCCCAGAACGGCCCAAGAGGTTTCCAAGAGCGCCCCAAGACAGCCCAAGAGGGCCCCAAGACGACCCAAGAGACGCCCAAGACGGCCCACGTTGGCCCGAAGACAGGCCCAAGAGGGGGCCAAGAGGGGGACCACGGACCGAAAATCCAAGCCTTCCGCCCCAAGAGGGCGCCAGGAGGCCCAAATAGGCCCCCAAGAGGCCCCAAGGAGCCGCCAAGAATCCCCCGAAGAGGCCCCAGGAGGCTCCCAAGGAGCCCAAACGAGGCCCCAACAGAGGCCCCAACAGCTTCCAAAATGGCCCCAAAGAGGCCTCGAGCCCGCCTCCGAGCTTCCTCGCCGCGAGGGTGCCAACACGGCCCCAGACGGGCCCAGGACGGCCCAAGGCGCGCTCAAGACGGCCGAAGACGATTCCAAGACGGTCCCAGGAGGGTGCGCCCAGGACGGCCCAAGGGCACGCCCGGTCGGGGCTTCAAGACGGGCCAAGATGGCAAGAGAGACCCAGCTGGCAAAAATCGTTAATTTTCCATTGTTTACTGTTACACCCTTTACGTTTCCCGCCGTTTCGGCGGTCCGATGCACCAAGAGGCCCCAGAAAGTCCCAGGAGGGTCCGAGGAAACGCCCAGGAAGGCCCCAAGACGGGCCAAGACGGACCCAGCACAACCCAAGGCGCGCTGCGACGGCTCAAGACGGCTCCAAGACAGCCCCAAGAGGGTGCCAACACGGCCCCTGCTGGGCCCAGGACGGCCCAAGGAGGCGCACAGGAGGGGCCCAAGACGACTCCCAGGCGGCCCCCTCACGGTCCCAGACGGCTCCAAGACAGCCCCACGAGGACCCTGATGGGCCCAGGACGGCCTACGGACGCGCCCAAGAGGGGCCCACGACGAACCAAGACGGCCCCATCACGGCAAACGGCGCCCTCAAGACGGGCCTGGACGGCTCCAAGACGGCCCTTTGAGGGAGCCACCGCGGCCTCACACCCTTCGGGCGCACACTTGGGGGGGCTGGGAGCTTGCGACAAGTCTCCCACATTCATTGTCCTGCGCCATTCTGTTCGCCTGGAGGCCTCCTCCAACCCTGTGGGCGAACAAGAGGAAACCCAGCGGGCCGCCAACCCTGGGGCCCGTGGGCCCCGCGCCGCTTGGGCAGCAGACGAACGCCGGGTCTGACAGGCCAGCTACCGCCCCCCTTCGCCCAATATGCTGTGCCATTATGTTCCCCCAGGGGCCTTGGCAAACTCTTCGGGCCAAGCAGACCGGACCCGTGGGACAGCAGCCAATTGATATGACCCTGGGACCTTTCCGCATTCTTCGGACGAGCACCTGGGGGGCCCAGGAGATTCGGACGGGTCTTCCCCTTTCCTTACCCTCTCCCGTTCTGTTCGCCCGAAGGCCTCCACAGGCCCTCTGGGCGAACAGAATGGGACATGGCGAACAAACCCTCCCGTTGGCGGTGATGCGACTGTATCGCACCATCAAAGCGCGCCCGGAGGTGATGGCCGACCCAACAGCGGTTTCTCTAAAGATTATACAGAATTTCAAATTTTCTTGAAGTTCTCTTGGGCCCTCCTTGTAGATCCTTGCGAGCCTCCCCGGCGCTTTCGGTGGCTTTCCCCGATGGCCTCCCGAGCCCTCCCCCGAGCGCTCCTGAGACGCCTCAGATGGGCTTCGACTTCGACGCACATCCCCGAGAGACTTCGAAACTGTCCTCAATAGGAGGGGGGTGAACGAGCAGTGCGCTGGGCCAAGCTGCTGGAGCGCTGCAAGAGCTCAGACACGAAGGCGCGGTCTCGCTGCCGCCGCCCGAGCTGCCGCCGTGTTTGTAGATTTTCGGTACAATCTGCGCCGTTCCTCCGAGAACCATTCCAGAAAGATGTCGTGGACGGAGTCCACGGGTCAGCACTAGTCAGCTACAGTGCTGGGATCGGCGCGTGCGGGAAGGGTGAGCAGTGGCAGCGGGCTGTGGCGCTGCTGAGCGAGATGCGGGAGGCGAAGTTGGAGCCAAGCCTCATCAGCTATGGCGCTGGGATGAGCGCGCGCGGGAAGTGCAAGCAGTTGCAACAAGGCGTTGGCGTTGCTGAGCGAGATGCGGGAGGCGAAGTCGGAGTTGGGCATCATCAGTCACAGCACCGTGATCAAACCGCGCGGGACGGGCCAGCAGTAGCGGTGTGTCTCAGCGCTGTTGAGCGAGATGCGGGAAACAAAGCTGGAGCCCAGCGTCATCACTGCTGTACTTTCGATCGCTGAAAACGTAAATGAGCCAGCCCTGTGTGTCGGGCGGGCTCGCCATCTTGTTCGTCCCACGGGAGTTCACGTCAAGCGCCGCAGCGGCAAGAAGCACCTTTCTGGTATTAACCATATGCGCTGTGGTTGCGCAGCTACCACAGCCGAGTTCGCTATCTCGCAGCAGTGGATCCGTGAGAGATCCCCTGGCAATATGCAGGATGCAGCGGGCGTTTGCACTGTGGGCGGCCTCACCTTCTTCACCGATGTCGTCAAGTCCCGCGTAGATGAGAGCGGCGCCATCCATCACCCAGAATGAGTTGGTGAAGTGAAGCCTGGCGCCTCTACGAAACATATGAGGCAGGCTATGGGTGCGCCTCTCCTTCATTAGTTGAGCGCTCCGGGAGCACCCGCCACGCTCTCCGATGAAGTCTTTCCTTGACCTACCAGAAGACGTTAGTGAGCGAGCCATGGGGTCGCTGAGCGAGGTGCGGGAGGCGAAGGTGGAGCCCGACGTCATTTGCATTTCAATGGGTCCAACGTGTGCGAGGAGGACGAGCAGTGGCAGTGACCGTGCCCATGTGGCACGTGGCAGGGCGATCTGACGCGGCCCGGCGGCCCCTGAGATCCGTGCCAGGAAAGCTCGCGGCGGGGCGCGCTCCCACCCACCCCAACAAAATCCAACCACTGGAACTTCGCAAGCCAAAAGGCAACTCGGGTTGGGTTGGGGTGGCGTGGTGGGTGTGCCGAGAGGTTCGGGGGCGACGGCAAATGGCGAATGGCCCAGGGGCGGGCATGACACGCATTCGCCCGAGAGCCTCGCCGAAAGCACGGACCATCGGCGCCCTTGGAGACATGTATTGCTGCCTCCTGGGCTCTTCGCCCCCATCGCCGCCCATGAGAGGTGCCGATGCCGCTGCCGTTCCCTCGCCGCCGCGGCCGGGTTCTCCCCGAAGTCCTCTTCAGAACGCAACACGGGAGGCGTCCGAGGAACAGCGGTAGAAGCATCGTCTTGCTTCCCCAGGTGCCGGTGGCGAGCTTGCGGGCGGAGTTCGAGGCTCTGTGGAAGGTTCAGGGGCAACCATAAGGGGGCATAGGCTCAGGGTGGGAAGCATTGGCCCCCAAACGCCCATCATGCATCGCCGATGGGGGCCAACACGCACCCCGGCCTGGATCGTGAGGCTTCGCTATCGAGGGCCTATCGCCAGTCCCCCCTTATCATTTCCCTTCAAAGGTGCCCTTCCCCCTGGAGGACTCCGGGGAGGCGGGGCTCGTCGCGTTCTTGCGGGCCTGGCCGCGCAAGGTCGACGTGATCGACGTGGACGGCACGCCGTGCGTCCAGCTAGCGGGCGCGCACGCCGTCCCGACGCGGCTCGCGAGGAAGGCCGCACGTGAGGCTCGCCATGAAGGAAATGCGTCCTGAGGGAAACGTGCCCATAGTGTGGTGCTGTTTCTGGTTTGTTGATGCTGTTGCTGTTGCTGTTGCTGCTGTTGCTGCTGTTGTTGTTGTTGTTGTGGTTGTTGTTGTTGCTGTTGCTGTTGCTGCTGCTGCTGTTGCTGCTGTTGTGGTTGTTGTTGTTGCTGTTGCTGTTGTTGTTGTTTGTTATTTGTTCCCTACCTAGGCTCTGCCTAGAAGGGTTCTTACTCTCTTTGCTTAAAGGGGCCGGGCAGTGGAAATCGCCCCGGGCGGTTCCCCTGGCATCCGCCCCGCGGATCCCCCAGTTACGTCCCTTTAGCTTAGCGTTGCTTCTCGGGTTTCCTGTGCCTTCCACGGGCCCAAGGGCTGTCACAAAACGGCTCGGGATGAAGAGCTGGTCTGGTCCAGGACCCGTTTCCCTCCGGACCCGTCTCCCCCGTGCCAAGAGGCTGAGCTCCGGTGAGGAGAGCCAGGAGTTGGCGCGCGCCGCGGGCGCGCGCGCGCGGCCAGCTTGGCGCCACCGCCGCCCAGACCCTGAATGCATCGCTTGGACGTGTGCGATTTTCTTCGGCAAGGACTATCGAGGAGCATTTGTTGTTCACCTTGCGATAAAATGCACGCACGAAACCGCAAAAATGCACGGAACAGACGTCCTAGCGATGGCGAGATGAGGTTGCTAGCCGCCCCAGCGACCTGTTCCAAGCGCAGGCCCCACCCCCCGTTTCAGAGGCCTGCGCGTCCGTGCCCAAGCCCAGGCACCTGGCGGCCCCAGCGGTTGTCGCGGCTCTTGTTTGAAATGTCAGCGCCGGACCCTCTCGAGCCGTCCCTGGGGCCGGCTCGGCTTTCCCGCCGATTCTGTTCCGCGGAGTTCAGGGGCCAGAAGCGGGCCTCCGCGAGGCCCGAAACTGTAGGAAAGCGACCGTTCCGAGGCGGGGGCTCATCCAGAACCACCGCCTCGGGAATCGATCTTCTGGGGGCTTCGGCAGACGGTGGATATGTATATACTCGGGCCCTGTGGGGGGGGCGGCAAATCTGTGTCTATATGTATATATAGATATATGCAAGTATATATATATATATATATATATAATATATATGATATATATATATATATATATATATATTATATATATATATATATATATAGGGTCCAGTTTTTCAAACGTTAGTGCTCTAAGTTGTAGCGCAGCCGCCTCGATAAACTGATGTGCATCCATGGACATCGGGCTCAAGTGCATTAATTTGCGGCCAGTCCGCATGCAGCTTGCCCTTCTTTCCAATTCCTGGAACATTCTCTCCAGAGGCTGGACAGCCTCGCAGACGATCAGAAGTGTGTTGGCGCCCGTGGTCGCGAGTACGGGCGAGTGCGTAGCAGTGCTGGATCTCTTCGGTGGCACGCGGGGCCTGGCGAGCACCTCGTTCATCCTCGGGTTCCTCCTGGCGAGCGCCTTGTGCTGTGGGTGTCCCCATGGCCGTGGAGGCCGGCAGGAGGCTGCTCGTGCAGTGGGGGGATGGGCAGGACTGGCAGGCCCGCGTCGCCATCGCTCCCGCCACCGCCGCCGATCTGCAGGCCATCATGGAAGTTCAAGCGACTCCCGAACAGATAGCAGCAGGGAAGATATGGTGGTGCGGGACCCCGGACGGCGACGCCTACCCTCACTGCCTGGACGTGGGCCCGCTCAGCGGGTTGATCCTGTGCGACGACGAGGGCCGGCCCGATCGGGCGACGCTCCTCGGCACACGGTTCACCAACCGCACGCGCGTGTATGGCTCGGACTGGAGCGCCACGCCGCTGGAGTTCGCCAAGATGATCAAGCTGTGCATCGGCGACCAGTGGCTGGAGCCCCGGCTTGCAGTAGTGGCAGCTGGGGGTGGAGCGGTGGCGAATCTGATTGAGGTCGGATCGCGGGCGCTGCCGCCCCCGACCCCCGACGGCTGGCAGGTCGTCTGGAGCACGGGCGGCACCCCGCGCAAGACTCTGCTGGGCAACCTGAACGTTGACGAGTTCGCTGTCTGTGACGTGGGCGCGCTCGCCGTGAAGGGCTCAGAGGTGCTGCTGCTGCGGAGGAGCTCAGGTGTCGATGATGACTTGGACTCGGACGCCCGCGTGCTCAGCATCATCCAGAGCCCGAGTGGTGAGCGACGGCGCCCATTCAAGGATAGTGTGAGAGAGATGACTGAGACAAGCTGGCCGGCGTGGCCGATCCTCGGCCCCAGGACCGCCCGGTGGTGTCTCGACTTCATCGCTGAGCAGGACACCCACCCCCGCGCGCGACACACGAAATGGAGACATGAAGCGGGGGTGGGTGGTCAGGACATCGGTTGTCAGGACCATGAGCTGGCGATGAGAATGATAGAGCTCGCCGTGGTGTATGACCAGCTCAACATTCACAGAGCTAGCGAGTTTCGAGCTGCTCTTGAGGAGGGCGCAGCTCGCGGAGATGCGGTATCGCGACAAGATCCTGGGGAAGCACGGTGGAGACGAGTTCGCGGAGGATGAGTTCTTGTACATGGGGACCGGCCTCACGCGCGGCCTGGTGATGGTGAGCCCAGACCTCTCGGATCACATCACCGAGCAGCTCCACAAAGAGGCCGCCGTGATGAAGGAGCGCAGGAAGTTGAAGGAGGAGAGGCAGGCTAGCCGCGCCCCCGGCGGAGGGGGCGCAGGTGGGAGCTCATCCGCCGCGGCCCAGGGGCTGCAGCAGAAGGTGAACGCCCAGGCCGCCGAGATCCGCAGGCTGATGGACAAGGTCGGTGAGACTGCACCTGCTGGCGACGGAGGCGCCGGCGGGGGACGCGGCCGCGGTGGCGGCCGGGGGGCCAAGTAGCCTACGGCGCTCCCATGGCGGTCCCGCGGGAGCTGCTTCCAGTGGCCATCCCCGCGGGCCCGCCGCCCTCGCCCCCTGTGGGCGCCTGCAGCCGAGCTGCGAGGAGCCGCCTCCGCAAGAAGGAGCACCTCCACGCCTGGATGCAGGAAGTTCTGGTTTCAATTAATGAGCTGTATGGTCACGGGTCGCTGCCCGCCGACGGCAAGTCTTCGCTCGCGCAGGAGTGCGGGCTGGAGCATGTCAGGCGCGTGGTGGAGGACGCCGGGCCACCGCCAGCTTGCACCGCCGCGGCAGCCCACCGAGAGCTGTGCGGACCTGGGCACGGCTACGTCTTCGAGCCGGAGCACATTGCGTCCCACGACCGGTCCCTGGTCTCTCTGCCGAAGGGGGGCGGCCTCGCTGATGGGAGCCGCATCCTGGAGGGAGAAGCTTTGCAGCAATGGGTAGGATGGAGGCAGCTGTTGAAGCGACAGCCCGAGGGCGGCAGCCAGGCGCCCAAGCCCCACTACGACGGCAAGTTTCGTTCCCGATCTACCTACGCCCAGTTCGTCGGCGACCTGTTGGATGCCGGCGTGGTCTCCCTGACGCAGCAGCGGGAGGAGACGGTGGGCGCCTTCTTTGTGCACAAATCGAATGGTATGCAGCGTTTAATTATTGACCCTCGGCGTGTCAATGACTTGTTTGAAGCTCCAGCGCACACAGTGCTCCCGACAGCGGGGGCTTGGTCAGCGTTGGAGGCCCCCATGGACCAGGAGTTGCACCTCGCCCAGGCCGACGTGGACAACGCGTTCTACAGGATCGGCTTGCCGCGGGGGGCGCAGGAGATGTTCGTTTTGAGAGCTGTCCACCTTCCCACCCTGCTGAAGCTGAGGCCTGACCTGTCAGACCAGCTGCCGCCAGGGATCGAGGCGTGGGCGTCACCTTGCCTAGAGGTGCTTCCCATGGGGTGGACATGGAGTCTCTACTTTTGCCAATGCATGGTGATGGCTGGTGTTCAGGCTGCTGGCTTCGCCCTCTCCGATTTCATCCAGGATCGCCGTGCAGCCCCTTCGGTGACGGACCGCAGCCGTGTGGCCGTCTACGTGGACGGAGTTGCTGTGGTGGGGCTGGAGGCTAACCTGGTGACCTCCGACTGCGAGCGGGTCGCCGCGAAGCTGGAGGCGCTGGGTCTGAAGTGCAAGGGCGTGGAGGCGGCTGGCTCGGACACCACCTTCACGGGCCTGAGCTTCGAGGTGGCCTCTGGCAAGATACGGCTTTCTCGGTCACGGACGTGGAAGTTGAGGCTGGCCCTCCTGCACACGGCCTCCCGCGGGTGGGCCTCGGGAGACGAGCTTCGGCATCTCCTTGGCCATTGGTGCTGGGCAGCGATCCTGCGGCGTGAATTGCTGAGTGTGTTCGCGCAGACGTACAGGTACATCGCCCTGGCAGGCTCCAGGAGGTGGAGGCTCTGGCCCTGCGTGGAGGCCGAGCTGCGGCGTGCCGCGGCCTTGGTGTGCTTCGCGTTCGTGGACGCCAAGCGGCCCTACAGCACGGTCGCGACCGCGTCCGACGCTTCGGGGGCCAGCCGCCACGACTTCGGCGGGCACGGCGCGATGGAGACGGACTGGGACCTGGAGAGCGTGAGGGCCGCGGCAGGCCAGGCCGAGAAGTGGCGGTGGTGTGTCTCAGATGCCATCGCTGCTCGCGCCCAGACGCTCGGCCTGCCGCAGGAGCAGGGACCAAAGCGTCCAATGTCTCGCCAGGCAGGAGTCACTTTCGAACATATCACGCCCAGCCAGATGGGCGACGACAGCAGCTGGCGCCTCTGCGCAAAAGGTCGTTGGCTTCGTCATGAGAACATCCTGCGTACTGAGGGGCGAGGGGTTGTACTGGGGCTTCGGCATCGTCTACGTTCCCGGGCGTCCCAGGGAGCTCGTCACTTGTTCCTTTGTGATAACATGTCCATGGTGTTGGCCCTCAGCAAGGGCCGGGGATCTACTTCAACAGTCAATCGTACGTGTCAAGAGGTTCTTGCACTCAGTTTGTTTGCCAACGTTCACTGTTGTTTCAGATGGATAGCGTCAGAGATAAACCCAGCAGACCGACCGTCGAGAGCGTGGCCATCTCGGCCCGAGCCGCGGGACCCTCGGTCAGATCCACGATCGGCATGGCACCTTGATGCTCACGCGGCCGCCGCCCGCCTCGACCTGGCGCTCGAGGGGGAGATCGACAACCACCTCCTCCGCCAGCCAGGCGGGGCAGAGGCGGCCGGCCTCTGCGGCCTCGGGGACACCTGGCTGGACGAGCCTGCTGCGGCCTTCGGTCGGCGGGTCGAGCCAGCCGAGTCGCCACCAAGTGGAGCTGCCGAGGCGGCGTGGAGCAGCTCTTCAAGCAGCTCAGGCGAGGAGGAGCCGACGTGCGACGCTGAGGCAGACGCAGAGAGAGGCAGCTCAGGAGGCGGCGGCCGCGGGCCTGGGCTATATGCAGGCATCGCGGGCACAGCCGCAGACGGTGGCCTACTACCGGGTCATCCTGAGCGAGTTCGAGAGGTGGGCCGAGGAGCAGGACCTCAAGTTGGAGACGCCGGAGGAGATGGACCAGGCCCTGTCCGCCCACATGGACTCGCTCTTCTTCGAGGGCTACAATCACGATCAAGGAGAAAAGTTGATAGCAGCCGTCAAGTAATACGACGTGCACGGGGTGTACCAGTCCGTGGAGGCGCTGCCCAGGGCCCGCGCGGCCTTGAGAGGCTTCCGCAAGCGGGCCCCCGGCCAGTCGCGGGCGCCCCTGCCGCGGCCAGGGCTGGCGGCTCTGGTGGGCGCTGCGCTGTTCTTGGGGATGCAGGAGCTGGCGATGGCCTTGGAGGTGGCGTGGTGCGCCTACCTTCGGCTCCCCAGCGACTTGATCTCCATGACCGGCTCTTCGCTCATCCCGCCCCAGCGGTCCACGGGGGTGTCTCACTGGGCGCTGCTCCTGTACCACGAGGAGAAGCAGCCCAGGAGCAAGACCGGCCAGTGGGACGAGGGCTGCCTGCTGGACAGCGACAGGGTGACGGCGATGGGGCCGCTGCTGCAGGCGCTGGTACGTCGTGCCGGACCGAGTCAGCCGTTGTGGTCCTTCTCAGCCGCGCAATTCCGAGTGCTGTTCCGCAAGGTGGCGCAGTTGGCTGGCCTCCCGGACTTGAACCCCTACCAGGTGCGCCACGGAGCCGCCAGCGCCGACGCTCTCCACCAGAGTCGGGACATGAAGACCATCCAGGAGAGGCTGAGGCACGCTCAAGAGTCGTCAACACGACGGCACAAAAAGCACACGAGGTATCTCCGCGAGTTAGACCAGCTGGCGGCCGACACGAAGCAGTACGGAGACTACGTGGATGCCAACTTCGAGGCGCTGATCAACAAGCGCAAGGCCGTGGCCGCGCCTCCAGGGGCAAAAAGGCCGCGGCGTTGGCCGCCGGCCAGCTCTGGCGCTCAGGAGACACTCTTGCCTCTGCCCTCCAGCTGTCGGCCGCGTCGGTCAGACGCAGGCTCAGGGCCGCGCTAGACCAGGCGCTAGGCCGCCAGCCTCGGAGGGCACAGACTTTTCTGGATCTTTTTGCTGGGACAGGCCGTGTCGGAAAATGGCTGGAGAGGTTGAGCGGATTGCCGGCCCTCCGTCTCGATGTCAAGGCTGACCCTGCTTTTGATCTGTCATCCGACGCAGCTCTTAAAGTAGTTCGAGGTTGGATCGGGAGTCGTGTCGTGCGGGCCGTGTGGCTCGCCCCCCCGTGTTCAACGTGGAGCGTTGCCAGCCGAAACACATTCCGCACGCTTCAGCATATATATATGGTCGGCCCGACCTCTCTGACAAAAACGCAGTCAAAGTACAGTTCGGCAATGCAACAGCTCTCTTTTCCGTATGTGTGATTTGTGCGTGCTTGAAGGCAGGGATCCCAGTGGCCATGGAGAACCCCCAGTCTAGTCTCCTCTGGCAGTGTCCCGCCCTTTTAGATCTCACGCGCCTAGACAATTGTAAAGAGTTTGTCACACACACGTGCCAACATAATCGCGCCTGGAAGAAGCCCACTAAAGTCGTGGGGTGGAATGTAGGGGCTCCGCCTAAAGCACTGTGTAAACGGTGTTCTGGGGTCCTAGGGATGTGCAGTCGCACGCTCCGGCCTCATGTGGCCCTCCAGGGCCGCGGACCCGGGGACCCCAGGAACCTTACCGCCCGGGCCGAAGAGTACCCTGACTCCTTCGCCCGGGGTGCCGCTTCTCTGCTTGTGCAGGCTGCCGACCGAATCCAGCTCAATCATCTCGCGTCTCTGACTTTGTGAGCAAGCTCATGCGGCTTGGCCAGAATAGATTCGGGAAGATGGGAGCGAGCGCGCTCTATTATAAGTTCCGTTCGCAGCAAGCACCAGTGTCGTCCACCCTTGGCAGCCCGCTACCTCTCTGGAAAATCATCTGCGTTGGCAAGCGGGAGTTTTCAGAGCAGGGTCCAGTTTTTCAAACGTTAGTGCTCTAAGTTGTAGCGCAGCCGCCTCGATAAACCGATGTGCATCCATGGACATCGGGCTCAAGTGCACCGCCTCCCACCCCTCCTCCTAGTTTCCTTTCTTTCATTATATATGTCGTCAAAGCTGGGGAGCGAGCGCGCTCTATTATAAGTTCCGTTCGCAGCAAGCACCAGTGTCGTCCACCCTTGGCAGCCTGCTACCTCTCTGGAAAATCATCTGCGTTGGCAAGCGGGAGTTTTCAGAGCATATATATATATATATATGTATATATATATATAGATGCATCTCCATATCCATACCCACCGCCTGTCGGGGACACCTGAGATCGATCCCCCTGGCAGTGGTTATTCGGGACGATCGAAATAGGTGTGTAAAAAAAGGATCCAAAGACCGACAGATGTCCTTGTTCATTTCGACCAAGACTCGCTGTCGGTGTCGCCGCGGACGTTGTTCGTTAGAGACAGAAGGCCGCCTCCCTCACAGCGGCCATTGTCGGTGTTTGGACAGCATGTGGTGTTGGGCATCGCAACTGCCTAGTTTTCTGCTAGCCTTGCCAGGCGTCCAAAGTTCTGGACAAATCCCCGCCTCGCAACCGCATCGGTTTCTGTTGGTCGGGGGCGGCCTGACCGACCCCTAGTACACCGTCTCCTTCCATGACGTCCCCCTCGCCTCGCCCCAAGACGCGTGTATGCCGGAGGGGAGCTTCAAAGGCGAGGATGCAGTCACGGGAGGGGATGGTTTGCTGGGGGCCCGTTCGGCCGCACCCGAGCTGGAGCCGTCCGATGTCTGCGCGTCCGTGGCTGAGGCATAATTCGACGACCTGTTTCAAGGCCTCCTAGATGGGGTCGGAGTAGATGGGGTTGGAGGATCGCGCCGCATCGCCAATGTACTGGCGATGCATCGTCGATGCGGAGCCCGCTTTTCTCCACGCCGACGTCGGCGATGCGGCGCGATCCTCCGACCCCACCTACTCCGCCCCGATCTACGGGAGGCCTCCACTGTTTGCAGCGACCGTGGTGGGGCAGCGTCCGGTTGGACCTGGCGCTCCCCGGCCGCGGGTGCCCCCGACGCTGCGCTCCACTGGCAGGCGGCGTGCCCCCCCCGCCGGTTTAGGCGGGCTGCGTTTTATCGGGCCGCTCCTCCGCGGGGTCCGCGGGCGCCTGCTTGCCAGCGCGCAGCCTCCCAGAGCCCGTCCGCAGGCAAAGCCAACACCAAAAACAACACTACGAACATAGTCGAAAAACACTGCAGCCAAGCTCGCCCAAAGACGGCCCAAAGGCCTCCAAGGCGGTCTCAAGATTGCCCAAGAAGGCCTTCAGACGCTCCAAGGGGGGCCCCAAGATGGCCCCACGTGGCCCCAAGACTGCCCAAGAGGCCTCCAAGACGGCCCAAGCGGGCTCCAGGAGAACGCCCACCTTCTCCGCCGAAGGCACCTGTGCGCCACCGTGCCTGGCCAGATCCCACGCCGTCGTGGCAGGGATGTGCCCGGGCCGCCGACGATTCGATTCGATTCGCCGGCGTCGGCCAGAGACAGGCATCGCGAATCGTTCTGGACTCGATTCTGAACACAGTTAGCTGGCGATCCGATCTGTTTCAAATCCGATCGGTTTACTCCGTTCGATCCAGCTCAGGCATGCTTGCAAGGTTTGCCGTCTTGCGCGCCCTCTCCCCGTGCCCCCGTTCTGTCCGCTGCATCGTGCCTCCTCCCGTCGCTATCATTGCGTTGGCCCCTCTTCTTGTCGCATCATTCCCGCCGCTCCCTTCTGCCCACCCTGATACCCCCCCCGGCGATCGTCACCTGATGCATCGGAGTGTTTTGCTCCTCCAGTTGCGGATGTTCGGCCACAAGCGCGTCGTCGTTTAAGCGCGTGGTCTTTTTAAAGTGCAGTGCACATTTAAGTTAGGGCAGGACGGCGGAAGGACTCCTTGCCTGCGAGGATATCGCGTGCGCCGCTCCTCGATCTTCTGACTGATCGGCCAGGTCTTGTGGCCATCCTCTGGCGTTGACCAGCCCACCAGGTCCACACTGCTCGCTCTGCTCGCAATCTTCAGTGATTCCGTCAGCCTGGAAGTCGCGGAAAGCAGCCGCCTGAGATCGTGAGTATTTGCACGTTCTTTGCTTTCGTGAATGCGGTAAGAAACGCTCCGAGGTCGGCATCGTTGTAACCTCGCAAACGGATTCATTGCTCCGCTGCGCAGACGCGGATCTGGGCCGCCTCGCAGCGCGTCATTAATTGCCTCCCAGGTCTCAAAGGGAGGCAATGAGTTGCGAAGAGTAGGGGGCGATTGGAGCGCAGCGGAGACGCCGCCAGAGACTCGCAAGGGCTCCGAGAGATCTCGTCCAAGTCCTTGTGGTATGGGCTCATGTCGCCCGAGCTTCGTTTCGCCCTGTCCACGTCGTCTCGCCCGCTGATGGTTTTGCTCGCAGCTCGTTTCATTCGTGCGCGGGCGACACCCTCGCGCGCGCGCGCCAGTCCCACCGTGCCACCGTCGCCCGTCCGCCCGGCCCGCCCCCGTTGTCCATGGGAATCTTCGGGCCGTCCAGAAGGTCATGCAGAGATCTTGTGAGTTGCTTGCGTCGTCTTGGAGGGCGTCTGGCCAACCAGAGGACAGGGGGTTACATTACGATATTGCGTACCCGTGGGCAAGGATTGCGGATCACTTTCAAGGGTGACAGTGGTTGGGGCATTCCCACTCTATGTTTGTTCCCCTCCTCCCTCCTCCCCGCTCCCTTCCGTCCCCGTCTTCTCTCCCCTCCCTTCTCCATTCCTCTCCCTCGTGCCTCCCCTCTTCTTGGCCACTTCGGCCCATGAGCTTGTCACCCTGTCCATAGCGCTTGCAGGCGCACCCAGTGCGCAGCTCCATACTACCACCTTTCAAGCGCGCTCCGATGGCACCGATGCGGCTGCTGATCACTGTGGCCCTCTTCGGCACCGTCGCCGGGCTCGAGCTCGAGGACAACGTCAACAAGATCAGGAGGCTCAGCCTCCTCCAGAGGAAGGACAAGAAGAAGGCCCGCACGGCCCACAGGGTGCGCGGCGAGGACATCTCGGGCGCGTACGCGGACCCGAAGCACGAG
>CAUYUJ010019538.1:265163-305163 GCA_963575745.1 Prorocentrum cordatum | reverse complement strand
TGACGGCGACGACGACGTCGACGACGCCGACGAAGACGATTCACGACTGGCCACCTACGAACGACGAACCACGACGTCGAACGACGATCACAAAACTGCTGGTGAAACATACCAATCCCGTTTGGCCAAAAGCCACAAGCGACGTATTCTCATCCCCTCGGGCCTGAGGCCGCCAGCGAAATATCCTCAGCCCCACCCCCTGGTTCAAAAACTGTCAGGGGAAATGAGCCCGCTCACTTGGGATAATACTGCCAGTGGAAGATCGTCTCTCCACGAACCTCTCGCGAGGCCCGGAGCACGAACGAGGCCCTCGAGTCGAGAGGCGCCGGGGGGGCGGGGGCGGGTCCCTGCCGGCAGACAGGCGACAGCCTCCCCCCCTCACCGCACAGTCAACCCGCACAGCAAGGATCGGCAACCTTCCAGAGGGTACCCTTGCAGGGCTCGTTTCGATTCCTCCGATTCGATTCGATTTCGATGGCTTCCGATTCCGATTCGATTCGACATGGGATTCCGATTTGGTTTCCGATTTCTTATTGGAGGCATGCTAGCCTGCCAATTTCCGCCGAGTCGACGTTTCCCAACTCGGCCGCCGATTTCTGCCAATCCGATTCATTTCGATCGCCGATCCGACTTATCGATTCGGTTCTGGGCGCTAGTGCCCTTGGCATCCGTGCCTCCTCGGTCCATCCTTGGCCACTTTTGTTGGCCGCGCCCTGCTCGACAAGCTTCAAAATGGGCGTCCAGGGCCCTTGCATCCTTATCGCGCATCCTTATAACACGGGTCGACTGCATTCGTCGATGCAGATCCTCCGGAGCACCCCTGGCCATACAAACACCCATTGTCCACACAACAGCCCATCTGACCTTCCCTCGTCCCTGGAGGGGAGGGGGCGCTTCTCCACACGCACCGATCCTGGCTCGGCCGACACCAGGCCCAAGATCGGTGCACGTTCGAGGAAGGAGAAGAAGGAGAAGGAAGAGGAGGAGGAGAATGAGGAGGAGGAGGAGGAGAATGAGGAGGAGGAGGAAGTGGAGGTGGATGAGGAGTAGAAGGAGGCAGAGAGAGTGGGAGGAGGAGAGGGAGGAGGGCGTGGAGGTGGAGGTGGAGGAGGAGACGAGGGTGGAGGAGAAGGGAGGCCAGAAGGAGTAGGAGGAGGTGGAGGAGGAGTTGGTGGAGGAGAACGCAGAGAGGGGGAGGAGGATATGGAGGAGGAGTAAGTGGAGGTGGAGGTCGAGGAGAGGGAGGGAGGAGAAGGAGGGTGGAGATGGAGGAGGAGGAGGAGGAGGAGGAGGAGGAGGAGGTGGATGAGGCAGAGGGGGAGAAGGGGGAGGGGAAGGAAGAGGGGGTCGAGGGTTTTGAGCATCGGTTTGGGGCATCGCTGTCCCGTCGAGGCCCCCCCCTGGAGGCCAGGGGCCCCCTGCAAGTCCCTGGAGGCTTCCAGGCACGGGCTATGTGAGAGTGGGCCCCGCCACTTCACAGAAGTCGCGTCGGCTTCGCAGGCAAAGCGTTTGAATCATGGTCCAGGAGTTTGGAGGTGTAGCAGCGCCAGGCGCCACAAGCCGACACAGCCGGCGAGTCGATGCAACCTGTACCCCACGAGTTGGAAGGGAGAAGGGCTCCATGAGACCCCCTCGGGTTCTCCAGGTGCGCTTCCCAGGCCAGGCCATGAGGGCGAGTATCCACCGATCTTGGGCTCATGGATGACATTCTATCAGTCGGTGTCCCAGGCATCCAGTGGGAAGACGGGAACACTTGGACGCTGATGAGCGCGAAGGCCTCCAAGGGAGTCACGGTGCACACTTGCAAGACGATGTGCCAGCGCTGGGGCATGAAGGCGCTGGGGCGCGCATTCGACGGCATCAAGATGCCCCAGCCTTGCGTCGCAAAGTGCGAGGAGGTCTATCCCGAGGACGTTCCCTCCTCCATTCCTCCTCCTTCTCCCTTTCTCCCCATCCTCCTCCTCCTCGTTCTCCTCCGGCTCCTCCTCTTCTTTTTATCCTCTATTCTTCCTCGTCATGTTCCTATCCTCACCCTCGCCGTTCTGCGTTCACTCAATCCTCTTCCTCCCCAACATCCGGCCCTCCTGTCCCCCCCTCCTATCCATCAGCCCTTTCTCGCATACAGTCGGACTTGACTGGACAGGACACCCGAGAGGACACAAGGCTCTTCCGACGGCAGTGTGGCCCGAGAGCACCAGAGGACACGCGGGTTCCATAGACCAGGATAGACGGGACACGAGAGTACCCTCGACTTGGCATGGTCGACTTGCCAATCGGGGCCGACTGTAGGGGGAGAGGGGAAGGCTTCTTAGAAGGAGGCTGCTTCTTAGAAGGCGCCGGCCCTACATCTGTTGAAAAGGCGCGCGCCTTCAGGAAGCAGGGGTGCTGCTGGGAAGCCGTCCCCCCTCCCCCACACGCACGTCTGCGCGGGGCTGACACTGACCAGGAAAGCGGTGCAGGACAAGCAGTCGAACCGAGAGCAGGGGCAGCCGTCGAGCCGAAGCTCGGCATGGTCGACCCACCAGTCAGGGCCGGCTGCAAGCCGCAACCTCTCGTCGCACCCCCGCGCGTGCCCCGGGAGCGCGGCCTGGGCGGTCCGCTCCGGACTGCCCCACATTGCGTGGCCCTGAAGCCTCTGGCAGTCCCAGAAAGGCCTCGGTGGAAGCGAGGTGCAGGATCGAGGTCGGCTCCGGGAGGGCAGGAAAGCTCTTGGCGTTCCGCGCGGATGTCTCGGATCCGCGAGAGGGCCCCCCTTGGCGGCGCCTCCGGCGCCGCCCCTGGCGCGCTCCGCGCGCCAGGGAGAGGGGTCCAGCGCAGAAGCAAGAAATCCGCGCGGAGCGCCAAAAGTTTCTGCTTATGCCGTTTTCTGCGTCTTCTCATTTTGGTTATTACTCGCATGTATGGTGCGCGTTGGTTGGGTGTTCTTGTACATCCTGGGGGAGTGTACCCTCGGTGATCTCATGGTCTGGGGTGTTTCGGCCGGCGGAGGGGGTCACGTTCTTGAAGGATGGTTTTCTGTCCTCTGTCGAGCATCACGCCTCCCAAATGCTGGGAAAGTTGGTATCGAACGACCTCCGTCCTGCCCCGCCACCGTGCCTTGGGGGCCTCTTGGGAGTCTCAGCCCCAACATCTGATCCACATCCATCGAACATGTCCGAATACAGTCAACCGCATGGCATGATATGGATGAGCTCTTTTCCAAGCTTGTCTCAGCATTGGGTTCATCCTCGGCCGCTTCCGCTGGCCGCGCCCCGCTCGCAAAGTGCCGGCATGGCCTTCCAAGGCCTTGCATCCTTGTAGGTGTGTCTTTTGTTATATGGGTTTCAGAGCCCCGAGTCATCAGGGGTAACTCGGGTCAGGGATAACTCAGGTTCGTTTTTCGGGAATCCGAGCCCGAGTTACCCCGGACCCGAGTTACCCCGGATAACTCGGGCGTCCAGAGCCCCACATCATCAGGGGTAACTCGGGTCAGGGATAACTCGGGTTCGTTTTTCGGGAATCCGAGCCCGAGTTGCCCCGGACCCGAGTTACCCCGGATAACTCGGGCGCCCAGAGCCCCACATCATCAGGGGTAACTCGGGTCAGGGATAACTCGGGTTCGTTTTTCGGGAATCCGAGCCCGAGTTACCCCGGACCCGAGTTACCCCGGATAACTCGGGCGCCCAAGGGTTGGCTGCACTCGCCCACCCAGACGGCGGCAAGCTGCTCTCAGGAAAGGAGATCCCATCCCCAAACCTGCGGCCGCCGTGGTTTCTTCACCACGCCGGCCCCCCGAGCCTTCCACCCCATCCCCGATCCCAGGGGGGCTGCTCTGCTCCGCCCGAAGATGGCCTCTGGAGGCCGAGATCGGGAGGAGGAGATCGGGAGGTGGCATGGCGCTCTCGCGATGCCCAAGGAGTCGGCCAGGGGGCCCCACAAGCCTCCCGAGAGCCCAGAGGTCCCCAGAAGCCCTCGAAGGCCTCCAGAGGCCCTGCGCATGCCACGGTCAGTCTTGAGCATGCGCAAACCTCGATCATCGAACCTCCCTATCCTTCTTCTCCTCGCGGTGCTTCTCGAGGCCTCCCGAGCCTAGGATGCCCCCTATGAGCGACGAAAGTAAGCGGGTATTACGCGAGATGACCCAGAGACCTTACGCGGTGGCTTGCGCGGGCCACCAGCGCGGCACGCTACACCGGAAGCGGGGGCGCGGACGCGCGACCTCAACTACGCGGGCAGCCTACGCGCCAGTGTCGGCGAAGGCGACCCCCTTTCGTTGCGTCGCTCGTGTGCCTCCTGAGCTCCCGATGCGTCCGAGCCCCCCAGAAGTTCCAGGGGCCCAAACGCGAAACAGAGACGCACGAAAAGCCAGACCCTCAATCCTCGCCCTCCTGCTTCTGCCAGGCCCAGGAGTCCGGGTTCCCCTTCCCTCCTTTCGGGCGACGCGAATTGTACATTTCGGACGGGGCTAGGACGAGGATAAGTCCGTCCCCGAGCGCTCTGGAACGCTCTCAGAGCGTTCTGGAATGCTCTGACAAGGGCCGCGGCATCTCAGGGATTCTCCGATCTTGTCCTCGCCCTGGCTTCGCCCCAGCATCGGCACCAGCTCTGACCGGGCCACTCCTGGGGCCCCAGGCCTGGTGAGCACGCCGCGCCTCCCTGCCGAAGCCAGGACGGCTTGGCCCTGCCCGGGCCTGGGCCTGCCCAGGCTCCGGGCCTCAGGGGCAACGATGGGGGGGGGGATGGGCATAGGGGGGGGATGCATCGATCCCCAGTCGCCCATTGATCGCCGATAGGGGTATGACAGCCCCACCCCGCCCTGGAAGGTGCGGATTCACTGTCGGGGACCTATCGCCGATCTGTCGGCGACGTATCGCCGATTCCAGGTCGATGCATGCCCCCCTCCGCCAGTCCCCCCTGTCGTTGCCCCCCAGGGCTGGTGCACCTCGTGCCGCCGGCGCCCTCCCGTCCCCGAGGACATGACCCCCGCGGCCGGGTCGATCCCAGCGGGCGAGGAGGGCGACAGCCCGAACACGCTGTGAGCGGCCCGCCGCTCGGCGGCCCTCCGCTGCCCCGACCTCGACCGTTGCTGCTTGCGTTTCGAATGCAGCCGAAGACCAACCTGCAACTCTGGAGGTCGGAAAGGGTGTAGCATAAAGTGGTGTGGTGCCAACGTTGAGTCTGGCGATGCCGTTCATCGTAGAGAGCATCTCGATTTCCACGCTTGGCACCACACCCCTTCATGCCACACCCCTTTTCCGACCTCCAGAGCAACGTAGTGCAGGCGCAGGGCAGATTCAAGCCTCTGCTTCGTTCCGACCTCGACCGCCCCGCGGCATCTCGCGGCAACTCCGAGCCAGCGCCGCCGCCGCCGCCGTGGCCGTCGCCGCCGTGGCCGCCGTCGCCGTGGCTCGAGGCCCGAGTGGCCGAGGCTCGGGGGCGTCCTTGGCCGCCCCCAGCGCGTGCCTCCCAAGGTGTCGCCGCCGGGTTGCCTCCGAGGCCCGGCCTGCCGCGCCGTGGAGCCGTCGTCTCCATCGTCGTGCTGTCGTCGCGAGCGGGGTCGGGTCGCCCTCGTCGTCGTCGCCGCCGTGGTCGTCGACGTCGTGGTCGTCGTCGTCGCCCGTGGGAGCCGCCACCGCCCGGAGGGGCGGCGGGGTGTCTCGGGGGCGGCGGTCGTGTGCGCGGAGCTCTGTGGGGGCACCTCCGCGGGCCATCGTCCACGTGCCCATCACGAGTCGGCAGAGCATGCTCTCCCCAGGTTGTGCTGGTGGTCGGTTTCTTTCTCGAACTTGATGGGGATCGTTTTCCAATCTCCCGACTGCAAAAAAAACAATGTTTCTCACAGTTGATTGAAACGTGTGGAGTATTTTGGATTGTGTGGGAAGGGGAAGGAGCAAGAGGAGGAGCAGGGAGTAGGAGGAGGAGGAGGAGGACAGGGAGAAGGAACAATCAGAGTGAAGAGCAGAAAGCCGATGATGGAGGAGGACGAGGAGGAGGAGGAGAAGATCTGTATCGCCGACGAAGATGCCTGCGGCGAACCACCGCCGCCGCCTGGTTCCCCCAGCCGTTGTGGACCCCCTTGGGGAACACTTGATAGAGAGAAAGAGAAAGGAGGACGAGAGGGAGGAGAAGGAGGACGTGGAGGAGGAGGAGGAGGGAGGAGGAGGAAAAGGATGCTTCTTGAGGCCGTGTGGTGAATTCCTGGGGTCTTCTTGGGAGCCGGCCTCCGAAGGGCCGCTCCAGGGCTTCCTGGGACCTCTTGGGGGCCGGCGGGTGCCTCCTGGAGCGTCGGACCCTGCGGTGCAGTGCAGCCCACGGGCGCGTGCCCGCGTGAGCGTTGGGGTGCTCTGCCGCCCGGAGATATCGGCCCGAAAACTGCACAGAGGTCCCAGGCCTGAAATCGTCACTTTCGCTTCTGTTTCTGTGTTCCGCTTCCGCTAGGAGCTTGCTCTCTCTTTGTTGCAGGTTCCAGGCCGAGGCCCGCCTGCACCAGGGATGCGCGTTGCGGCGGTAGTACCACACAAAAGCGGACACCCTGGTGCCACGCTCAGTCAGGGGACGACGATGTCTAATCTCCAGACGTCGCTGGCCAGGACGGACACGTGCGTGCTCCGCAGCACGCAATCATCGCTTCTGTCTGGCACCGATCCCCTGGCTTCTATGACAGTTTGCCGTTAGTCGGCCAGCACACCTGAATGTCGGGCAGCCCACCGATCCCACAAGTTATTTGTGAGGCGAGCATGTTCATGCATATCAACACACACCATCGAACGCACTTGTAATACCCACGCGCCTCCTGACAGCGAAATCCATGAGGTCAATGTGCACTTCCAACGACCCGGTCGTAGGGTATACTGGTAGCCGGATGGCCGAACGGGCGCCCAGGCACGAATACACATGTGCCTTCTTTGGCGCTGTTGCGTTCGCCCGTGCTCTTGGCCCGCCGAGGTCAGAAGGTAATGATTTCAGGTTTGGGGTTTCGGCGATGTGGGAAACATTGTATTGCCACCTGTGTTGCCATTCACCCAGCATCTGCTGACCTCCTCGTCGTTCAGGAGGGCGTTCCCCCGCTGCCTCTGCGTCGCGTCGGGGACGTCGGCAGCCAACTGCATCACAATTTTTCCAAACTGTTTCAGCGTCTTGGAAACACATTGGCCACGAGTGAGTAATGTCTGGGGCAAGATTTTCAAACCGTCGCTGACCATGTTTCAGAAAATGAACGAGTATATTTGGTAAGGTATCTGCCCAATGTGCCCAATATGCAGCAGGCGCCGTCCGAATTGCGTCTCCCAGCCCTGTCCGTAGGCGAATGCGCGCATGTTTGACCCACGTTTCAAACGGTATCCCATGCAAGTTCCTTATCCAATCCGCAGCGCTTAGAATCAGAAATCATGTTGTTTGGATTGCTTGCTTTGCCCGATCATCATGCAGTCGTGTCGGGGATGCTGTACGGGCTGGCGGTGTGGTGCGCAGGAGGGGTGGTCGGGGCGTGGCACGGCGCAAAACAAGAATATCAACCGTGCGGCTTTCAGGAGTGTGAATGTGTTAGCTCCTCGGTATCTACCACGAGTTGTGTTGCAAATTGCTCCGCAGATTCGTGTATCTCGGTATCGTTTAACCGATCCCCATCCCCATCCCCATCCAGACCCCCACCATCTCATCCCCCCAGTTGGGGATATACCCTTCGAAATCTGACAGAAACTGCCTACATCTCCATCTAGGGGGGTTAACTGGCCAGTGGGGCCCAGGACACGCGAGTGGGGATGGGGATCGGTTAAACGGTGCTCAGTGTCCCTAATTGTGAGCCTACAATCTTCTGGCCCCTCTTGTTCACAGGTCCAGTCGCCTTCCAGATGTCGTTGCCGAGTTCTGGCGGTCCTCGCGGGCGCGGGACTGCATTGTTATCACATCTTTTCAGTTTGCCGATGTTGATGTTGATGTGGCACAAGTGTTGTCCGGATGTCAATGAGCGCAGTGTACAGCGCGCGACAGAAGAGTGCAAACATCAACGCATGTTGAATGGAGTGTAGATGGTCGTCCGTACCATTGCCGCGCAAATTGCATTAGTGATGATAGTGCCAGAGTCACAAAGAATTGTTCCAACATTCTTGCGTTGTGGACGTGGTCAAACGCGCTTTTGTTATCGATGGGGAGCACAGCATTGTCGGGATGTCCGTCCGTGATGTACTAGAGCACGGGCACGGCGGAGTCAGCGCCACTATTTCGAACAAACATTGAGCGGCCCCATGCAAGCGTCGAAGGTCTTATCTACATGCACTTTGGGATAATCGGAGAATTGCCGCTTCGCGTACCCCCTCCCAGGCTACCCAAAAACTCTCATTGGGCGATTTGTTCTCGTCAGGGAAGTGGGGCTGGGAATTCGGGATATCTAGGGAATCTTTCAGGGTGTTTTTGGGTCTTCAAAATACCATACATGTTATGACCAGCCGCGGAGGTACGATTTGAAAATCTGTACAGCAAGGTAAGATTGGCTTCTTTTTGATTCGAATATCAGATGTTTCCGGCTCCGATTCCGCATCGAACGCCCGCCCCGGGTTTGACGGTAAATCTATCACAAAACCAATAGCATACGGAAAATAGTTGGGAAACAGGCTCGCAACATTGAGAGTGAACGTCGAAGGTGGGATCTTCGATATCATGACGGTCTACGTTCCGCACGTTGGAAAGAATTACGAATCGAGGGAGATGTTATTCGATAAGGTGGGTAATGCTTGGACTTATTATGGAAACTACAATTGCACTATTGCACTTGGGAATTTCAACACACGACTCGAAGAAAAATTGCAAATAATAAATGGTAGAATGAGGGAGTACATGATGCGGACCAGGGCCAATACTAACCGAGAATGTTTGATAGAAGCGGGAGACAGGTGCCATCATCGCGAACACATGTTTCGATCATCCACAAGAGTACATGGTTACCTCACCTGGAGTCGGGCCAGAGAGCGACATCACGAGAGATTTCAAAATTCATTTTGTAATCTAAGTATTATTTACTGAGCATGGGATCACATAGCGCTTGCTGGTCAAAGTTTCAGGGTTGTATCTGCATTAATTCTTTCTTTCTGATAGAGAGACAACAAAAGGAAGACTGGAG
This sequence comes from Prorocentrum cordatum, assembly GCA_963575745.1. Taxonomy (NCBI): domain Eukaryota; class Dinophyceae; order Prorocentrales; family Prorocentraceae; genus Prorocentrum; species Prorocentrum cordatum. The sequence continues at coordinate 296,069 of CAUYUJ010019538.1, read as the reverse complement.
AAAAAAACAAAGAACAACAGCTAAGCAAATCAATCAAGAAATCCATACGGCAAGACAAGCGGGGATGGTTGATTGGTGTGACGGCCATGGCAAGCAATCGAACCATTACGAAAAACGCCGGGAAAGAAATATACCGATTACGGTCAAAGATAGGTATCCAGTGGAAAACAGCCAATGCGCAAACATTGTTGCCCATTAGTTTTAAGAAGATCACTGGAAAATGAATTATGCAAATGTACAAGGTGGCCGTTAATTCATAGGCATGTGCAAAGAATTTCGCGATGGACGAAATGACGCATGCATTGAAATACCTGGCGATGAGGAAAACAGCAAGACAATATGGGGTAACGTCAAAAATGTTGGTAATTGTTCTGCACGACGAACGTCATTTGTACGCGCATGTTGGAATTATCCTAAAAATGTCGGGAATCAAACATTATCCCGGCAAAGCAACCTAACAGCGATGTGTGGGAGCATATCTGGAAGCATTCCCCTTAAGATTCAGATGAGAATCCAGTTGTAGAATTCTGCTGTTCTCGCAGTCGTAGTCGCATTCGCGATGACAGTCGCAGCGGCAACGGCAGTCGCAGTCACAGCCTCAGCCTCAGCCTGCCTCAGCCACAGCCTCAGCCTGCCTCAGCCTAAGTCAGCCTCAGCCTCAGCCTGTTTCGGCCTCAGCCTCAGTCTGCCTTCAGCCTCGGCTTCAGCCTCAGGCTGCCGCAGCCTCAGCCTGCATCAGCCTCAGCTTGAGCCTCAGCCTGCCTCAGCATCAGCCAGCCTCAGCCTCAGCCTGCCTCAGCCTTAGCCTCAGCCTGCTTCAGCCTCAGCCTCAGTCTGCCTTCAGCCTCGGCTTCGGCCTCAGCCTCAGCCTGCCTCACCCTCAGCATGCCTCAGCTTCAGCATCAGCCTGCCTCAGCATTCAAAATGTGGCCCGGGAATGGACTTGTGGGAACTCGAAGAACACGAAGTGGCCTACAGTTGGCTCCGGGCATTCAAAATCATGCCCAGGAATGGAATTCAGGAAACTCGAAGACCACGAAGTGGCTTACAGGTGGCTCCGGGCATTCAAAATGTGGCCCGGGAGTGGAGTTTTGTGAATTCGAAGATGGTTCCGGGCATTGAAAATGTGGCCCGGGAATAGAGTTCTGGGAACTCGAAGAGCACGAAGTGGCCTACAGTTGGCTCCGGGCATTGAGAATGTGGCGTCGCGAATGGAGTTTTGGGACCTCGAAGACCGCGAAGTGTGTAACTGTTTGCTTGAAAAGACTTCCGCGGATTCTCCCCAGCACCCGTCCGGCATCTGCCCAAACCCTTTGTGGGGCGTCATGATGTTTTCTTTTGAGCCTGCTAGAAACTTATCAGTCTTCGCTGTTAAATAAATACCATAGCTTTGGAGGATTATTACGGTGGTTTTTTTGAGCAAAAAAATACCGCCCACCCTCTCCCCCCCCCGCAATGTACAATATGTCGGTGTGGATGGTTTAAAACATAGCTTTCCGTGTTGAGGTGTTGAAAGCAAGATACGCCCCACGCAATTTGGTTTCATATTGCAGCAAAATGCGTTTAACCTTATTTCAATCGCATACTAGATGATCGATTCTGCGTGTTGCACCCAACACTTTGGGTTTATATCTGGATTTGGAGAGAGGAAACAACTTCGACAAAGTTGAACACGACGAATTTTTTACAACCATCGAGAAGGTTTATAATACCAGAGCTTATGTTCGCATTGACTAGAGCAATATATATATATACATACATATATATACATATATATACATATATATATATATAAATAAACTATCATGTGTAACAATATCCTACAAGATAATGAAAGATAAACGACGATGGGCAGACATTGCTCAAAGAAACCATTTGTCACCGCATCTCTTCATGATTTTCGAAGCCCTCATTCTACGAAGCCGACCGAAACTGGAACAACATGGCGACAAAGTGGCAAGAACCGGAGTATACAGTACGCAGTGCCATTTCACACGCTGACGACACCATGTTTGCGAGCGTCAACTATTTGGAACTCTGTGGGGGAGAGGGAGGCAAAAATGAAACGAATACCCATAACAAAAAATACGTAATACATGAACGGCCCGAAGACAATTCAACCGATCATCAGGCTTGCAGTATCAAATTCGAAATATTAATGCGTGCTACTTTGGATGACAGAGCAATGCGCATCATAGAATTCCCGAATGCAATCGGAAATTATTTTGTCCTTGAGAAATCATGTTAATGTTTGCATCATTTGCCCCGGACTTTTTTTCTTTCAGCGCTGATTTTTGTCAGTTCAAAAGAATCCGGGAACCTGAAAAAAAACAGCAATACCAAAAGAAATGTTCAGAAAAACAAGCTGGGACATTAGATCAATGTTTTTGTTACCATTTTATGGCAATCAAAATTCGTAAGTATTAGAAGCATTTTTCGTAATCATTGACATCAATGTCTGTTCAATTATTGAAACTGCTCGCTTATAGAATCCGCTGCCGCTGGAGATCTTCATTGCCGCAATTGCGTAAATTCAATGCAACCGGCGGCGAGACAGCGCTGGAAGGCCAAAAAAGAATGAAACCCAATCCAAATCGATCAAAAGTCGTGCGATTTGTTTCTAAACTTCTACATCGCACGGGCTCGAAGGTTTTCGGCGGCTTGCATCGTCGGTGGCCGACAAATCTACAAGGTTCAAAATATGTTCCGAAATGTCAAAACCCGAACACGCGGCAAACTATTTCATTGGCGCACATGCGCAGGGTCGACGGCAGTCGGCAGTTTATTCAAAAAAAAAAAAAAAAAAAAAAAATCCCCCCCTAATTTGCTACCCAATCCCAGGCGCACCAAGATTACCATTCGCGCAAATGCGCGGGTTCGATGCGCCCACGACCCCTTGATATGTTCGATAGCGTGCGTGTCAAGATGACCTGAGATAGACCACGAACGCGTGCGCGTTGAGAAGTCGCGTTATCGAGATATTAACAGATTGAATTCTCGCCTGGCCCCGTCCCCAATGCTGAGATATCGAAATCCTGCCCAGGTACGCTACGAATATCGATCTTATGAAAATATCGGATACATTCGACCTCCGCTGGGACGTTTTTCGATCATAACGAAGAGGAAAAATTGCCTAGAAATCTTAAATCAAATGGCAACACCAAAAAAACAGAACCATTAAGGAAATCAACCGCCTTCAATGGGAGAGCGGAAAAATGAAGGATTATTTTTTAAATTCACCGGGCACAAATTTGATTGAGCTAGCAGAGCTTCGAAATCAAGAAGCAGAATTTTTGATTCAATGAGAGATGTCTCCGATTCGGCAAGCAGGGTCCTTGATTCGGCGCGCGGTTCAAAAAAATGCACTGGAATCAAATCAGATTCCGAAAGAGCTCATGATGACGCAATACGGATTGTTTTGGAAATGGCTGGCACCAACGCTCAAGAAAATTATGGATGTATCATATTCCGCAAAATACTCACCAACGCATTACTCGATTTGTGATTAAAAAAAAAGATGAAAACACTTCCTGCAACAAGAATATATCATGAACGGTTCTGAAACTCCACCAATCGGAGCAGGGCGTTCAATGTAACACAAGAGAAGTCGGATTTCAAGGTTGCCTGTTCTCGACATGATATGCCAGCCCCACAAAATTAGTCAATAACAGCATGCGCGCAAATCAGAATTTCTATTGAACGTATCAACGAACATATTCTTTGTGGTGCGGCAAGGAATTGTGATAAATCATGGTCGCAGGAATCGAACCCAACTTGTAGATTCTTGATCCGTTTCAGAAATTGTCCAACCTCTTATTAAACAAACGTGATATTGTGGAATCTCATCAATGCACGAAGCTTTTCCCGCAAAAATGGCCAAATTGGTTTTGGAGCGAAAATTTTTTTAATGCCGAAAAAGATTGAGCTCATGCGAACGATTAAAAAAAAAACTATTCATATTACCAAAATCACGTGATAATATTTTGATCATGCCTTTAGACTTGTCTTCTTCGCCCTTACGGACACTCTCTTCCCGCCCGCATTTTGCCACTCATCTATTCCGGAATAATAACAATTTACGGATGACCCGTTTGGATGACCAACATGAAATGCGTGATCCATAGAGAAGGGCCCCCACTTGAGACTTTTTCGCACTTTAGTCACAAATCAAATTCCCAGTCCAAATTCAGTTTCAAAAACACAAGAACGACGACAATTACAAATTGCCGATGACCCGCTCGGATTACCAACATGAAAAGCGAGACCCACAAGAAGGAGCTACAGCCTGAGACTTTTATCAACACGACAATTACAAATTGCCGATGGCTCGTTCGGATTACCAACATGAAACGCGGGACCCATACGGAGAGCTCCCTTTCGGTTTAGATTTTTGTGCAATTCGCTCAGAGCCGAAGATCCCGGTTGATATGTTTTCCAAATTCAAGCCTGAAGAGCCTAACCTGAAAAACGGCCGCGCAAAGAAGTCGAATTTTTCTGTCGATTTGGGCCGACTTGGACACAACGCAATATCGCAATTTGTCGCTCGGTGCATCGCTAAATTTCCACCGATGAATGGCGCGCGTGGGTCCGTAATGCATACATATTTTTCCAGACCTCGCCATAGCATTGGGATAGGTTGCCTCATCCGCTTAGAAATTGTCATACGCTGCCACATCCGCCCAGAAATTGTCGACGATATCACCGTCCGATTTGGCCTCAAATTTTGTTTCTGAATTTACATCCGATTTACGTCCCATTTTGCGTCCGATTTGCGTTCGGTTTTTGTCAGATTTTAAATCCGATTTGTATCTGATTGATTTGAGCATTTAATCGTCAAGGTCGCAAAATCGGTCGATTTTGAGCGCATTTCGGGGCGCATCTTCGGGCGCACTTCCAGATTCGCATCTGCGCCATATTCTGGGCACTCTTGATAGCGCTTTCTTGGGCGATGTTTTCGGCATTTTTCTGGGTTCGCTGGGGCGCTCGCCCCAGCACGCTCCCAAGCGTTTTTCCGGGCGTTGTCCTCGTCGGCCTCCGCACACCTCAGGCGCGCCCCTAATTTGCAATCTAAAAATCGGAAACCTCCAAAAATCATAATCAAATCTGCTCTGCTACGGCGGCGAGATCAAGAAACCCAAAAGTAACGACAAACATAAATTGCAGATGACCCGCTCGGATTACAACATGAAGTGTGCGACCCATAGGGAGAGAGATTCCCGCTTGAGACGTCCTCACGCTTCACTCACAGGCAAGGTTCTCACTTGATACATCTCAAATTCAACTTTGAGGAGCCGAAAACGGGCGAAAATTACAAGTGCCAGTGGCCCACTCGGATTAGATATGGGATCGTGTGAGGTTGATTTTGATTAGTAGTGACGAGGATGACGAGATGATGAATGAGCGTGTAATGATGATAGTGATGCTGGTAATCGCGCGATGTTGCTGATGATGAGTGATCGTGCGATGTTGATGGTAGTGATAATGATAACTGGGGAAGGATGGTGATGGTGGTGATGATGATAATGATGATGAGGGAGCAAGGAGGAGGAGAGGTGAGAAAAAAGAAGGATCCTGCGGGGAGGGTGTGGAAAGGAATACACCTGCGTTTCCAACGCAATCGTACTACAACATTTGCGCCTTACCTTCTCGTTCGGAGCCCTGCCATGGATGACACGTTCGCATGAATTCGATTGAGAAACTCATTTGCAAGCCCGATACCCGATCAACAATGCATTGCGATGCTTGCGTTTACGTGAACATGGAAGATACGTGGATTTGAATGGCCCCCCCTCTTCATTCCTTCCTTTCTGTTTTGTTGTGCCGTTTTTTGTTCCTCAACAAGACATGTGTATTCTATTCGCGCCCAAAACAAACATTATTTAAAATAGCACAACAAATATGACATCGGGATTTCTAGGCATGGCCACCCAAAAACTACCAGTAATTTCCTTGGGGTATCAAGTTCGTGGGAACATTTCACGAATGTAGATGCAAACTGCGGTGTTGTATGATAGAGATGTTCAAATCATGTGATGCCAACAATAAAAGAAATGAGGAGAAACATAACGCGAACAAGCAATATTTATGCAATTGTGAAACACAGACACACACATACACACACATATATATATATATATATATATGTATATATATATATATATATATAAATAACACGAAAAATGGAAAGTAACGTATCCCATGGGGGAAACAAATTACAAATAAATTCTTGACGCTTCGCGTATCCCCACCAACCCATCTTACACCAAGCACTCGAACGATGAGCGCCGATGATCGGCAGCTGTTCTCCTTCCCTCTTCCTCCTTCTCCTCCGCCTTCTCCTCCTCCTCCTCCTCCTCTCCTCCTCCTCCTCCTCTTCCTCCTCCGCCTCTTCCTCCTCCCTGGTGGCGTATTGGAAGTGTCTTCGAACGTTTTGGTGGGCAACCCTTGTGGGCGGGCGGGCGGCGTTCCGCCCGCCCGCGCGCAGGGCCCAAGAGGGGGCCCAAGACCTCTCTCGGAGCCATCTTGGAGGAGATCGATCAACGAACGGGGGTTTCTAAATTTCAACCTGACATTTAGCCCTCCCCTCAGGAGCCACGATCCTCGTGGGGGTGTAGAATTTTAGCCCTCCCAGGGGTCGATCTTGGACGCTCTGACCGATCGCGGCCCCCCCTGTCCAGGTCAGTGGGGAGGGGGTAGAGGGAGGGGTAACCCCTCCCCGAAGGGGAAGAAGGAGGGGTGGAAGAGAAAACGCTCTAAACCACCGACGCCCAGAGGGTTGGTGGGATTGAAATCATCAAACGTGCTGGTTCGCCTCAGACATGCTAAATAGCTCCGTCCAATTGCACAAATCCCGTTCGCAGATTGGGCGACAAGTGGTCCAAGGAGGGTGGGTATCTTTCCTCTTCCATTTCCCCTTCCCGTGGGAGAGGGGCACCGAGGTTTTCTGAGGGGGGTCGCGAAATGTCGGAAGCTCTTTTTTCGGCCGCTTTGGCCGGTGGGAGGCTCAAAGTTTGACATCATTCACGAGGATTGTGGCCTCCGAAAAGAGAGGGGGAGGAAATCGAGTGCCCCCACACAAGATGCACCCAGAAGGCTCCCGAGGGGCCTCAGAGAGCTCAAAAATGGTTCCCCTCCGTGTCACTCTGAAACCCCTTCCGTGAATTTCGTAAATATGCTGGTTTCTTTCCACTGCGTTTCGCGCTGCTAATTTATTGCCAAAATACCCATGTCACACCTACGAACTCGTAAGAACCGCATATTTAATTACCCACGCTACTGGCAAGAACCTTACTCCGAGCGTGCTACCTTGTTTCATGGTGGATTGCACTTATTTTTGCCAATTACGCTGGACACCTCATTGCAGATATGCCCACTCGCACTTGATACCACAATACACGCTCTAATCGTGCCGGCTTGCGGGCACCGCGCATAGTATGGCCAACATTATCGGCAAGAACCTCTTTCCGAGCATGTCCGTTCGCTTGTGGCGCATATCGCTTGACCAGCATGTCTACCCAGAAACTCACTCCATGTGTGCCCGCGTGCGCGAGATACTCATTGCGCTTCCCACGTTGATGCGAAAATTTCAGTCCGAGCGTGCCCACTCACTTTCAACACGCCTTAGATTGCTTAGATGGGTTGCCCGTAGATTGCTTAGATGGGTTGCCCGGGGTGACCCGGGGCGCTGTCGACGGTAATTCTTCATGTGTATATATATATGCAGTAATTACCAGACAAACCGAATAAACTTATTGAACAAATATCCTATGTAGCACCTGACCGTAAACTCACCAACAAATCATTGGAAACACCATCAACCGCGCCAAATGAATCATTTCGATCCGGGTGATCGCGATACTTTCTTGGTGCGCGCATGTCACTTGGGGCGGTGAATCTATACTGGGACGATCATCAGCGGACCATGCGTGCATAGGTGCATCTTGAAGAGTGGTCCGCACATAATTTTCCAAACATTGTTCAACTCGGGATTGTTGTGACTGTCTGTTGCAGAACCCCATACTTCCAACGTAATGGGAATGCAACTTGACCATGGATGTCGTAACTGCGCTTGCCGTATTATAAAACTTGTCTGCTATGTCCATAGACCCAAAATCGCGATTCCACGGCGCTTGCGTATCGTATAAGATATATGCATACCACGCGCGCGCGACCGCAAGTGCTATAATCCCACCAGCCCTCTGGACGGTGGTGGTCTGAAGCGTTTCCGTTTCCAGCCTCCCTGATATACCTCCCCCCCTTCTTGGGTCTGGACGGCGGGGGACCGATGGGGTAGAGGGTCCTTTTTGGTCAAAGATGGTTCCAAGAGGGCCTCAGAGAGCGCAAGATGGCCTCCAAGATGGCCCAATATAGAGATGGCTCCAGATAGCCTCCGACACACATCCAAGAGGCCTCAAGGCTGCCCCAAGACGGATCCAAGTGCCTTTCGAGCCTTCAACGGCACCCTCCAAGATGCCAAAATCCTTCAGAAGCCTAGGGAAAATCAATGTTTCAGGCATTCTCGCCTTTTCGATTCCGATGGGCTTTGGAAGCCTCAAGATGGCACCATGATGGCCCAAAAAGACCCCAAGAGGGGCCCAAGAAGGCCCAAGACGGCTCCAAGATCGCCCAAGAGGCGCCCAAGAGCGCTCCAAGACGGCCCCAAAACGCCGTTTGAGAGCCTCTGAGGGGGCGATGCTAATTAAGGAACCTCCTCTTTTTGAGCCATGGGGCCCAAGATGGCCCCAAGAGGCCTCCCAGCCTCTCCCAAAGACCCTCCACCCCGCCCTTTTTGGCCCAAGATGGCTCCAAGAGAGCCCTAGATAGCCCAAGATGGCCTTCACAATGGCCTAAGATAGCCAAGCATGGCTCAAGATAGCCTCCGACAGACCTCCAAGAGGCCTCAAGGCAGCCTCACGATGGCCCAAGATAGCCGAGCACGGCTCAAGACAGCCTCCGACAGCCTCTAGCCGAACATGGCTCAAGATAGCCTCCAAGAGGCCTCAAGAAAACTGGCAATCAATTATGGTTGGGCTGATGGGCTTACGGAGTTTCCCCATCTTTTTGAACAGTGGGTCCCAAGACGGCTCCAAGAGGCCTCCCAGACTCCCCCAAAGAGTCCTTCCGAGGGCTCCAAGACTTCCCCAAAAATTGCTCCTGCTCCTGCTCCTGCCCCTGCTCCTCCTCCCCTGGAGACGCCGCTGCGCCATAGCGAGCACAGAATGGCGGGGGAGGAGGGAGGGAGGAGGAGGGCCAGAAAGGCGACCCTTGTCTTGGTAAGTTTTCGAGTCACGATACATCAAGATGGCTCAAGGTAGGCTCCGTCAGACCTCAAAGAGGGTCAAACAATCTTGAACCCAGACGCCTGCGACACGCGAACTCCCTCGGGTTTAAGATACACATCAGTGCAAGAGCTAAAATCAAAGATGTCCATCGGGGAAACCCTAATCTGCGCACAACACTGATGTCGGATCGTACATACAGCAACCTGCGCCAGAGACACTTACCACAGAGAACACCATGGCGCATCCTGCACTGATTTCTGTCTTAAACTTCACTGCGCCGAACTATTTGTGATCCTTGTTTTCTGGCCCAAGGTACTGCCCACCCTGTTATGACGCTTCCAAAACAGCTGTGCGACCGCGTGCTTCTAGGCGTCCCTGACTAACCAACTCACCTGGTAACCGTTTTCTGGATGGGCTGGTGGGGATACGCGAAGCGCCAAGAATTATAGAATAAGCATGAGATGGTCTTCGAACTCGTGCTGGACAATGTCGTCGTGCTGGTGGTGCTCAGTGTCGTCAAATCAACAATGGTAATGCTTCGCAACGTCGGCGAAGCTAGTACGGGAACCCCTCTCGGTTGCTGCCGCGTCCTGGACACTAGAGGCAGAACTAATAATTACCTATACGACCACCCTGCGGGTGATAAGGAAGTTGGGGGGGAGGGGAGGGTCCCAGCAATGGGCAACAATTGTGATTGTTGTTGTGACGATGCCAATGGAAAGTGTTGCGTCGCCGCTCGGTCTTGGGAGCGTCGGTGTCGAATTGTTTACATCACCCTTCGTTCTTTGGCGCCTTGGTACCATTCGTCCCTCCCGCTGGGAACCTGCCCAACCTGCCCAACGGCAACCAACGGCAGCATCTGGTCACAGAATACTGGAGCCGTCTTGGGGCCCTCTTGGGGTCCTCTCGGAGCCCCCTGGGCAAGTGTTGGGGCACCGACGACGACGACGACAACGACGACGACGATAACGACGACGACGTCGGTCGACCACGACGATGACGACGCCACGAAAACGGCCCGGAGCTTCAAGCAATTGTCACTCGGCACCCAGTCCAGCAACGACCAACGACCCACGACGACGACGACGACGACTACGACGACGACGACGAAAACGGCGCCGGAGCTCCCGGCAATTTTCACTCGGCACCCCGGTCCAGCAACGACCAACGACCGACGACGACGACGACACTCGATATCACCGTCGATCTCACAATCGATCTCACTATCGATCTCACTGTCGATCTCACAATCGATCTCACTATCGATTCCACTATCGATCTCACTTTCAATCTCACTCGATCGATCTCACTGTCGATGCCACCATCGATCTTACACTCGATCTCACCATCGATCTCACACTCGATCATCATCATCATCACCACCATCACCATCACCATCACCATCACCATCACCATCATCATCAGCATCATCATCATCATCATCATCATCATCGTCATCTTCAGCACTATCATCATCATCGTCACCATCATCACCATCACCATCATCACAATCACCATCACCATCACCATCACCATCACCATCACCATCACCATCACCATCACCATCACCATCACCATCACCATCACCATCATCATCATCATCATCATCATCATCATTCACATCATCATCATCATCATCATCATCATCATCATCATCATCATCATCATCATCATCATCATCATCATCATCATCATCATCATCATCATCATCGGGACACCGAGGGGACACGGGCGGGACACCGGCGGGACACCGCGGGGCCCCGCGCCCCGGAGGGGAGTCATTTGGTCCGGCCGCGCCTCAGCGACACGGGACACCAGCGGGACACCAGCTGGACACCGCGGGGCCCCGCGCCCCCGAGGTGAGTCATTTGGTCCGCCCGCGCCTCAGCGACAGGAGACGTTTTCTCGCCCGCCCACGCAGCTTCGCCTCGCCCGCACGCACGGCACGCACGAACACGAAACCGAAATCGATTTCCCGGTAGGGGGGCTCTCCGTTCCACTTCGATCTCACCCCCCAACCTCCGACAACCACCGACGTCGTTGAAACATACTTGACGGTAATCGTCGGCCCCAACGTTGTCCCGCAGTTGTGCCACATTGTTGTGCTGTTGGTGCCGTAATCGGTTACAGAACATGTGGTCTTGGTACTTGTGCTACTTAATGTCATCGTGCCATTGGTGCTGGACTTGACTGCCGGATTGCCCCATCCCTGGTCCTGGGATTTAGGGTCACAACCTCATCCGGAGTCAGGAAACAACCAAATGGTTCGGAGGTTGGAGATGGAAATAGACGAGCAGATACAACTACTTTCTTTCAAGAAGGGGTGGTGGTAGGAACCGTTAGGATTATACTCAACTTTATTATCATACGCAACTCTTTGAGGGAGTAGAGCTCAGAAACGATTCATACCCCGTCCATTCGAATTTTTTCGGGTCCGTTTCGCTCAGGACATCCTCAAACTTCTGAAAGTCGGTGGCAAGACCACAGCCGTCACAGTCCAAGAACATAACCGTTTGCAGTCATTGTACCAAACAGCCTTCAAACATAAAATGGCATCAAATTATTTTTCTTCGAGAATTGCAATTTCGCCTGAGACATCCTCCCAAAATCGAGCCTTCTTTGACTACGACTCTTGGAAACACTCCTTCGCATGAGACATCCTCCCAAGACCGAGCCCTGACGCACAACACAGACACACAGACACACAGGCACACAGACACACACACACAGGCACACACAGGCACACACAGACACACACACACACATCACACATAGACACACAGAGACACACAGAGACACACAGAGGCACACAGAGACACACAGAGACACACAGAGACACACGCAGAGACACACACAGAGACACACACAGAGACACACAGAGCCACACAGAGACACACCGAGGCACACAGAGACCCACAGAGACACACAGAGACACACACAGACACACACAGAGGCACACAGAGGCACACAGAGGTACATAGAGACACACAGGGACATACAGAGACACACGGAGACGCACCGAGACACACAGAGGCACACAGAGATATACAGCGACACACACAGACACACAGAGACACACACAGACACACAGAGGCAAGCAGAGACAAACAAAGGCACACAGAGACCCACAACGACACACGAAGGCACACAGAGACAGGCACAGATACACGCAACCACACGCAGAAACACGCAGAGATTCGCGGAAACACGCAGAGAGACACACAGAGACAGACACGCAGAGACAGACTCACAGAGACAGACACACATCGAGACAGACACACATCGAGACAGACACACAGAGACAGACACCCAGAGACAGACACACAGAGACAGACACACAGACGCAGACACACAGGACCAGACACACAGACACAGACACACACAGGCACACACATACACACATAGACACACAGAGACACACATTCACAGACACACACAGACACACACGCAAGCACACACAGAGACACACACAGAGACACACACAGAGACACACACAGAGACACACACAGACACACACACACACAGACACACACAAGCACACACAGGCACACACAGGCGCACACAGGGACACAGGGACACACAGGCACAGAGGCACAGACACAGAGAAACAGAGACACAACGACACAGAGACACAGGGACACAGAGACACACAGACACATATATACAACGCCACAGAGACACATAGACACGGAGACACAGAGCAGAGACACAGAGACACAGAGACACACAGAGACAGACAGAGGCACACAGAGACACACAGGGACACACGCAGAGACACACAGAGACACACAGAGACACACAGGGACACACAGAGACACACATAGACACACAGAGGCACACCGAGACACACAGAGACACACCGAGACACACAGAGACACACAGAGGCACACAGAGACACACAGAGACACACACCGAGACACACACCGAGACACACGGAGACACACGGAGACACACGGAGGCACACGGAGACACACAAAGACACACAGAGACACACATGGGCACACAACTCACACAGAGAGACACAGAGAGACACAGAGAGACCCAGAGAGACACAGATACACAGAGAGACACAGAGAGACACAGAGAGACACAGAGAGACACAGAGAGACACACAGAGACACAGAGAGACACAGAGCGACACAGCGAGACACACAGAGACACAGAGAGGCACAGCGAGACACAGAGAGACACAGCGAGACACAGCGAGACACACACAGAGACACACAGAGACACACAACGAGACACAGAGAGACACACAGAGAGACACTCAGAGAGACACCCAGAGAGACACACAGAGAGACACAGAGAGACACAGAGAGGCACAGCGAGACACAACGAAACACAGAGAGACACAGAGAGACACATAGACACACCGAGAGACACAGAGAGACACGGAGAGACACGGAGAGACACAAACAGGCACAGCGAGACACATATAGACACAGCGAGACACAGGGAGACACAGAGAGACAGAGAGAGACACAGAGAGACACAGAGAGACACAGCGAGACACAGAGAGACACAGAGAGTCACAGAGAGACACACAGAGACACAGAGAGACACAGAGAGACACAGCGAGACACACAGAGACACAGAGAGGCACAGCGAGACACAGAGAGACACAGCGAGACACAGCGAGACACAGCGAGAGACACACAGAGACACACAAAGCGACACAGAGAGACACACAGAGACACACAGAGAGACACAGAGAGACACAGCGAGACACACAGAGACACAGAGAGACACAGAGAGGCACAGCGAGACACAGAGACACAGAAAGGCACACAGAGACACACAGAGCGACAAACAGACACAGAGAGACACAGAGAGACACAGAGAGACACAGGGAGGCACAGAGAGACACAAAGAGTCACAGAGAGACACACACAGAGACATAGAGAGAAACAGAGAGACACAGAGAGACACAGAGAGACACACAGAGACAAACAAAGACATTTAGAGACCCACAGGGACCCACACACCCACACCCACACACCCACACACCCACACACCCACACACACACACCGCACGCACGCGCACGCGCACGCGCCCGCGCCCGCGCACACGCACACGCACACGCACACAACACACAACGCACAACAACACACACACACACGCAACACACACAACACACAACGCACTCACAACATACACACATCATACACACCTCAAACTGCCCCGTGGCACACCTACAAAACTCCTGCATAATATGCGCCCATGCACAGACCTCCCCACGGAAACGTGCTGGTGACGTTCTATACCCATGGTCTTCGTACCGTTGATCGCACACTGTGCCGAACTTTGTGAAGGCATGGGTCTTTTTGAAGGCAGAAGCATTGCGCGATAGGATGCTGGTATGGTCTGGTAGGCTTCCGTCTGGGCCGACCCCCCTCCGACCTCGAAGCGTTGACCCGAAGCGTACCCTTTGCTGCGTTGACCCGAAGCGTTTCGATCAGCCTTTCCGCGGCTTCGCATACAAAAGAGTAACTGCGAGGAGGGGCAGGAGGACGACGAGAAGGGAGGGAGAGATGGGGACATGAGACTTCGGCGGCGGGGGTGACTTTCACAAGGACGTTATCGGAGGCGGCTTCTCCAGGGAACGCATGCTGGGAGGGATGCGATGACGTGGGGCATGACCAACATGAGGATGGCGATGGGGTTGGGGACACTGGGGAAGCTGGTTTTCATAAGGACGTCGGTTTGGTTTCATTCTGGGGCGACCTCCAGGGCAGCCGTGCTGACGTAGGGAAGGCGAGATGAGATGATGAGGGCGCAAAGGAGATGAGGATGGGGGCAAGCGGCGGGATGGAGGAGAAGGAGAGGATGATGACGAGGAGGAGGAGGAGGAGGAGGAGGACGAGGAGGAGGAGGAGGAGGAGGATGGGAGCAAGCCTCGCTGCAGGCCATTTCGGGGATCTTTGGGAGTTTTCTGAGGGCTTCTTGGGTCATGTTGGGGAGATCTTGGAGCTCGTTGCATCTCGCTGGGCTGCCTTGGAATGGTCTTGGGGCGTCGTGTAACAACTTCGCCTTTATAGCTTTCTCCTCCCATCCTCCTCCCCGTCTCCCGTTCGCCCCCCGCTGGCCCCTCGTCTACATCCGCATCCTCGACCCCACCCACCATCATCCTCATCCCTGGCACGCCCTTATCATCATCGCACCTCTAGTCTGTCCTGGACAATCTGCCACCGAATCAAAGCAGACCAGAGTCTGCGTGAGAACTAATCACCCCGTCCGCATCCTCAACTCCGTCCACATCCTCATCCCCCTTTATGGTCTGAAACGACGGACCACTGGGACGAATATTTCGTCACTGACGTAACTTCCGCAAATGGCAAACTTTGTGCAAATGCCTCCCCAGGACTGGCCCAAGGTGGGCCGAATGCGCACGATAGACGGCCTGAGGGCCCTACACTAACCACTCTCTCAGTGACCCCCCAACGGACGGCAGCAAGACGCCCAAAATGGCTCCGAGCTCCCTGGCAGACACCCACTAGACCCTCTAAGCCTCCGAAGAGCTCTCCAACAAACTATGGGAGACCAGGTAGCTCTCGGTAACACGGACACTGAGCCGCACCAAGATGATGGTGAACTCCAGCATGCTCTGTATACATTGTCCACGTGGGCTACAATCTCCTTGCTCTCGTCCCCCCCTTCCCCAGAGCCCTCCCCCTGCTCCTCCACCCAACCTCTGCTCGTGTCTACCATCCCCTTCCGCCCTCCTCATCATCCTGCCCCTTTTCTTCTTTCCTCTACGTCGTCGTCGTCGTCGTCGTCCTCCTCCTGCCCCCTTCTCTCCGCGCGCTCCTCGTTCCCTTGCTCTCTCTAAGCTTGTTTCTCATGGAAGTGACATGTTGAGATTCAGCCTTGTGCGAAGACTGCTGGCAAACGAACCGCTTGGCTCGCCTCCGATCGCCTGCGGAAAAGCCCCCTTCCACCACAGACAGTCACAGGGCCTGCAGAGTGGCGCGCACACTATTCTGTGATATGTACCTAGCTGTAGCGAAAGGTGCCTCGAAAGGTCCGGACGATGGTCCTCAAGGCGCGTGTTCATCGGTCAAACACCGCATTGCGAATTGCATGGAAGACGGGCGTCTCTGACAGCCTCATCGCCTGGACGGCCAGGGGGTCACGCATGCGCACTTCGCATGCCCGGTGCAGAGCTGCCCTGACCACGCGGAGTCGGGTAGAAGTTGAACCAAAGGAGAACTGTCTGCGGAATTGACTGATATGATAGATGCCTCCCAAATGGTGTCGGAGTAGATGGGGTCGGAAGATCGCGCCGCACCGCCAATGCATCGCCGACGCATCGGCGATGCATCGGGGGTGCACTGGCGACGCATCGTCGACGTCGGCGATGCATCGGCGACGTCGACGTGAAGCAAATCGGGCTCCACATTGAGCCGCATCGGAGATGCATCGGCGATGCGGCGCGATCCTCCGACCCCATCTACTCCGACCCCATCTAGGAGGCCTAGAGATGAGAGAGGTACGTGGGTCGGCTCGCAAGGATAGAATATTCAAAAATACCCCCAGCGTCGAAAAGTATAACCACTGGGCTTTCGCCGAGGACTGGCAGACTCGCTCGAGCCTGACTGGTTCAAAAACCTTGCGAACGCGAATTGGCTGACCAACACCTCGCGCAATGCTGAATGTTATATTGTAGCCATGCCGAGCTCAGCAAAATTTAGGCGTGTGCGCCTCAGACAAAGCTGGTCGAATTGCAAGTCTGTGCGGAAACGACAGCCGGGCGGAGGCTGAAGTCTCGGTCCAAGATTACACTGTACACGTGCACGCACTCCGCGGATTCCCAACCTGTCCTGATCATTCCTGGCCCGCCTCCTTCACTTCATGCTGACGCTTGGCGTCCCTCGAGCCAACAGCACCGCCCCCGCGGGCTCGAAAATGCCCTGTCAGGGAGGGGGGGGGGTCGAGTGGAGCAGGTGCGCCGACGATGGGGTGTCCGAGGTACTCGTGTAACGAAGATGAAGAAAAATACTGATCAAAAGAAAGCTAAGATAAATAATTCTACCAATAAGAACAATACTAATAATAATAATAAGACGAAGAAGAAGACATAAAGAATGGGCAGCGCAACGGGGGGGATTTCGTTGCCCTGCCATGATCTCCTCACCCCCAGTAGTCCTCACCCCACTCTTGGGCGCCACCGAATGGAGGGGAGTCCCTCCCAAAGTTTCCCTGGTGCAGCCGCGTTGGCTGGCCGCCGCCGCCCCTCAGCGCGCCAACGCCGCGAAGAATAGGACCTGCCGGGTCGGGCAAACGAGTCCCCCTCCATATTGTGCTGATGAGTACTCATGTCTAGAAATTTGATGTTGATCTACAGAAGATGGATAGAACGCTCTCGCTCTCGCTCGAGCGTGGACAGCATTTTCTTGGAACACTAGGCTCACGTTCGAGCGAGGCCTTCATTCAAAATATTGGTCTTTGGCACCAGGACTGGAACAACAACGACAACAACAACAACAACAACAACAACAACAACAACAACAACAACAATTACTAGCACGTGGGGACACTCCGTTCTCACCAGTGCCAGGGTTTTCATAGGAGGCGGGCAATACCCCCACTTTGTGGGGGGGCCGGTTCAAGCTCTACCAAATTTCCAAACGACTCTTCGCCACCACCCACACCCAGCTTCCCGCCCTATGACGTTCGGACACTTCACTTCGTGGCATGCGGACGACCGTGGCTACTATTCAGGGCCCCGCGGCCGACGACGACGGCGTGCGCGCGCGAAGAAAAAACGAATGTGTCCCGCATGGTATTATTTGACAGGGATGATGGCCCTGGCAGGTGCGCAACCGTTGTTGCAGAAGTTCGAAAAAGTTGCTCGCAAAAGCCCGTTTGACAGAAATGTTTAAAAAGTGTTGGGTTTCCTACGAATCCGCAAGAGCGCGCGGGATGAGATTTTGACAATTTTTTGTTGAAAAACCATTGGTTTTTTGATGTTTTTATGTTAAAATCGCTGCGAACACTAAGGTTTTGGAAGGATTTCGTCTTGCGCGCGCGAATGTCCACTTTACCTTATTTTTTGCAAGGGATTCTTGAAATTTGATTATATTAGAACAAGAAATGTCATTTTCTATTGTTTTTTGCAAGGGAAAGCGGATTACAACAAAACAACCGGATCCTGTACACACCCTCTTTTCTGAGGCTTCCTCACGAAAATGATGAAAATGTAGCTGCGGCCTAGGCGGCGCAGGGGGGGCGCGCACCAGGGGGCCCAACAATAATTATTCTTTAGAATAAATAATGTTCAACAACAACAACAACGACAACAACAACAACAACACAGCAACACACCAGCAGCAACAACAGCACCACCACCAACAACACGACAACACGACAACACGACAACACCAACATCATCATCATCATCATCATCATCATCATCATCATCATCATCATCATCATCATTAACCGCACCACCAACACCAACACCAACAACAAACACATCAACAACAACAACGACAACGACAACACCAACAACACTACCAACAACATAAGCAACACCACTGACGATAATCATTGTAATATTGTTCGCTCTTACCTGCTCGCATGTTATACACAACGTATATCCCAAACCCTCGGTACCCGCCCTATTCGTCTTCGATCGTAACCCCCTCAGGGGTATATCTTCCCAACCTGCCGCGTGTAGTTGGCGCAGTCCCTAAAACAGGGGAAGAGAGGACGGATGGAAGGGGGGGGAGAAGGATGGAGCACGAGAGAGATTAGCAGGAGGGGGCTAGGACAAACCGATTCGGGGAACACATGGTCCGATAGCTTGGCAGGTCTGGCCTCAACGTTCGGCCACATGGGCGCTTCCAAAAAGGCAGGGGGCGGCGGTGATTCGCCGTAGGCGTCTTCGATCCGCCGCCACCTGTTGGCTTGCCACAGGGGTGCCTGGCGTGCTGAATCCTTTCGGTTTTGGTTCTTTTAGAAAACTCTCTGGGGCTTCGGCCCGTCCTGCCGGCCACCCGAAAGGTCCGGAAACCACTGCAAACCACCCCAACGTCCAAAAAACAAATCCAAGACGCTTCAAGATGGCCTCTAAGATGGTCAGGTTGGCCCACGATGGCATCCAAGATGGTCCACTATGCCTTCAATTTCGTCCAAGAAGCCTCCAAGACGGCCCAAGACGACTTTAAGATGGCCTAAGACTGCCCGAGAGGTCCCCAAGAGGCCTCCAAGAGCTCCTCCAGGAAGGTTCGACAGGGTCAAAATCAGATTATCGCATTTTCTATTTTTCAGCTCTCCGATAGCCAAAGACGGCCCAAGAGGTCCCCAACATCGCCCCAAGAGGCCTCCAAGATGGCCCCATGACAGCCCAAGAGGTCCCCAAGACGGCCCCCTCCAAGACGGCTAAGATGGCTTCCAACATGCCTCCAAGACGGCGAAGATGGCGTCTAAGACGGCTAAGATGGCCCGAAGATGCACCCAAGACGGCCAAGATGGCCTCAAGACGGCCCCAAAGGCCCGTCTGACGCCTCCAAGACGGCCCAAGAGCCCTCCGAAACGTTATCCAGGAAGGCCCGAAAGGGTCAAAATCTTTGTTATTCCTTGATTGGTCGAGAAGTTCTCGCATTTTCTTCTTTTCAGCTCTCCGACGGCCCAAGACAGCCCAAGAGGCCCCCAACATCGCCCCAAGAGCGCCCAAGAGGCCTCCAATTTTGTCCCACAACAGCCCAATAGGTCCCCAAGAGGGCCCCAAGAAGGCCCCAAGACGACCCAAGAGGCCCCCAAGACGCCCAAGATGGCCTCCGAGACAGTCAATATGGCCGCCTAGATGCCTGCAAGGCGGCCAAGATCGCGTCCAAGACTGCTAAGATGGCCCAACTATGCACCCAAAAACGGCCCAAGGTGGCCTCAAAATGGACTAATAATGCCCAAAAGGCCCGCAAGAGGCCTCCAAGATGGCCCAAGAGCCCTCCAAGACGTCCTCCAGGAAGCCCGAAAGCTCGGAAACCACCTGGTCCGATAGCTCGCCCGACTCGGTATTCCCCGAAGGCTTTCGAAACCCACTCGGGGGACGCGTGGCCCGATAGCTTGGCCAAGCTTAAACCCAACTTTCGGCCACGCAGGCGCTTACAGAAAGGCAAGGGGCGGCGGTGATTCGCCGTAGGCATCTCCGCCAACGCTAACGTTTCAATATGCGCTGATGACTCCTATCCGCCCCCGCAGACTGTTCCCAGATTCGCCAAGGCAGCGCCGAGATGCACCGACGCGACTCTGTTGTCTTCCATTCTGATAGAGGAGGGGGCAGCCGGCAGGGGGCGAAACCCTTACGGATAACAACAACACCAACAACAACGGCTCCCGCCGAAGACTTCTTTTCAACTTATTCAGGAGCCCTGGTCCCGTCAGAGACGTCCTTGCAATTCCCCCATGAATCGCGCTCTCGCATGTTAGAACACTTGACGACCCGGCTACAACAACTACCATGTTACGACCATTTGACCGAAAAAACCCGTTTGCCTTTCATGCGATTCTCCCTCTCCCTCGCCGCACCCGGACCAATGGTTATTCAACGCAGAGATCGCACACTATGTGCATCTCAATTGCTGGTGCTTCCGTCTGTGAGTGTCCGAGTGAGTCTTAGCCTGTGGCGACTGAGCGATCCCTTGCGGCTACCCCTTAGACTGCACAAGTGCTACGACTGCTGTATCGGGAAGCGCGTTGGGCTCTGACAGGCGAGGGGTCGGGGGTACCTAAACCAGTGGTCCGTCGGACTCGCTCGAGACATCCTCACGACCTGCTCTAAGAACAAAGGAGTCCCAGCCAGGAAACGAGCGCCTCGCTCGAGACATCCCAGCAATCTGGCAGCGAACGGGCCCGCGACCGACCCCCTGGCAACTCCCCCATGTGGATGTTGAAATCATTGCCTCGCTCGAGACATGCTTACAATCTGTTCTGAAAGCAAAGACAAAAGTCCAAGCCACCAAATGGGTCAACCGCCTAAGACATCCCCACAATCTGGGCGCGAACGGGCCAATGAAATACCCTCTGGCGCCCCCCCCTTGGGGCGCTGAAGCCAGCGCCTCGCTCGAGACATCCCAAAATTCGGTCCCGAAAGCAGAGAAGGCCAAGCCACCCAACAGGCAAGCCACCTAAGGCATCCCAGCAATCTGGGCCCGAACGGGCCGGTGCAATAACACTTGGCGGCTGCCACCTGGGGGCTGGAAACCAGCGCCTCGCTCCAGACACGCTCGTAATCTTTTCTGAGGCACCGACGCCCGAATCACCACATAAGCACACCGCCTGAGACATCCCCACAGTCTAGGCGCGAACGGGCCCGTGCAATGCCCCCTGGCGGCGCCCCTTGGGGTGCTGAGGCCAGCGCCTCGCTCCAGACATCCTCACAATCTGGTCTGAAAGCGCCGACGCCCAAGCCGCCACCCAACAGGCAACCCGCCTGAGACACCCTCACAGTCTGGGCGCAGGAGGGCCCGTGCAATACCCTCCGGCGGCTCCCCCTCAGGGTGCTGAAACCAGCGCCTTGCTCGAGACATACTCACATGTTGAATGTGGGGCGAGCCTGGGTGTGAGCGCTCTGTGTGAGCGAGTCTGAGTCTGAGTGTGTCTTAGTATGACTGCATCCGAGTATGAGTGAGCCCGAGTGTTGAGCCCGAGTGTGAGCGAGTCTGAATGTAAGTCTGAATTTGAGTGAGTCAGAATACAAATGAGGACGAAGGAGGAGGCAAGAGGAGGAGAGAAGAAAACGTCATACGAACAACAAGAACCCCCCACAAAAAGGATTCCAGATGGGGAACAACAAGAAGTAACAGAGCGAGGCCCCCCCTCCGTGAAATGGGGCGCTAGCTGCCCGGTCTACACTGGCCCCTCCTTCTCTTCGACATGCTGTCGGGTCGATCTGGCCCGTAGCGTCAGGAACGCGGCCTTCCACCTGCAGCAAGAATGCGCCATGCAAAATCAGCACACCGGCCCTGACCAATTCCCAGGCACGGCATGCGGCACACCGAGGAGACAATGGGCCGAGAACGCCAGGACAACAAACGTTGGCGTGCTTGAGCCGTCGCATCTTGATGGCAGCGATCCGAGAAAAACTGTTCTGAGCGCGGCGCTCGATAGAATCAGGGTCCAGCCCTGGCACTGCAGCAGCGTGCGTCGGCGAGAAACAATACAGTTGGGAGCAGCAACAATTCAAGAGTATGCTGAAGCGCCCTCCTCCTCTCCCCTCGGACGCTCATAAGGACGCCCTGGATTCTGCTGTTCCCATCGTACTTACGGACCACATCCCAGAAATAATTTCGAGCAAACAGAAAAGTATCGAAACAATGTCGAACGAGTATCGCCTGGGCCGAACACGCGAAAATCCTCCAGTTTCAGTACGTTGTTGGTGCTCGAAATACGTTCTCGTGGTCAATGCTAAAACAAGTTGGAACATCATGAGCCCTGGAATCTCCCTGGGCCCCTGGGGGGTCCCACAGGGCCGTCAGAAGATCTCTGGCCCTCGCTCAAAGTCGAGTGTCGCTAGCAGTGCCCCTGGCCCACGGTGCCCCCGGGACTCTCGGGGGGGGCCCAGACGGTCGCCAGAGCACCGCTCACGAGGCCCCGAGGGCCCAATTGGGGCTCCCAAATGCAGCGAAAAGCCAGGGGCATTTTTTGGGGCCAGGGGGCGTTCCTGGCTGGCAACACCCGACAGAGACCTCCCCCCCCCCACGCATCCGATGCCCTGCTTGTGTCTCCGCTCGGGGTCCCCGCACGGCGGCGCCGGGCGTGCCTCCGCCGCCGCGCGGGCCCCCAGAACGAGCCCGCCCTCGGGCCGCGGGTGCCCCCCCCGCCGCTTGCATCCCCCGGCTGTCTCTCGATGGCCCTCGGGGGCCCAGGCAGCGAGCGCCTGGGCGCCGAGCTTGGAAGGCCAAGGTCGCGGGCATGGGGCAGATCACGTCGGAGGTCTGGGTGCACGTCGTTCGGCGGGCAGCGGAGGACTCGGACGTCTGAGCGCACGAGGCAGTGCGCAACGTATGTTCGTCCGCCATCGGGGGCGCCTGTTCCAGGGCAGCTGGAAAGCATGTGCCCCGACGCCCTGGGACAGGTGTCCCCGATGGTGGGCACATGTACATTGCAGTCGGACCCAGGACAGAAGAGAACATTGGCGTACCCTCCCTGAGCCGACCTCGATCTTATACCTCGGTCCGACCGTACGCAATTTTCGTCTGCTAAACGTAATGAGCGAAAGGCTGCTTTGCCATGGGGCCAGCGCCCCCTCCCTTGGCCTGCAGCGCCAGCACGACTGGCATCGCGATCAGAGGGACGACGCCCCTCATCAAGATGCTGGAGTCTACTCCTTCAGAGGGGGCGGACGAAAGAGAAGGAGGCGGGCGAGGGATGATGATGAGGAGGAGGAGGAGGATGATGAGGAGGAGGAGGCTTTAGGCAAGGGCGCCTAACTTCGCGCTTCGCGCTGCGCGAAGCGCGAATCATTTCGCGCTCTCGCGCCGCCCCCTCGGGGAGAAGAGGAGGATGAGAAGTAGGAACCGAATCACGAAGCGCGAATAACTTCGTGCCCTCGAGGGCGACCTTGCTTTGGGGGGTGATTGAAGGCTCGAGGATGTTCCTAACGAGGGGGGGAGATGATGGGATAATGAGGAGTAGAGGGGGGGAAACAGGTGGAGGAGGGAGGATGAGAGGGAGGAGCGGGGAGCCATTCGGGCAAGATCTCGCGGAGTCCTGGTGCGCACCCGACGATGACAGAGGAGAAGCGGCAAGAAGGGGAGGGAAGCGGAGGAGAGGAAACGGAGAGGATGGAGAGGAGGGGAGAACGGAGAGGGATGGAGAGGAAGGTCGAGGCGGGTAATGGGGGAATGCAGAGGGGGAGGACGACGAGGTATTGGATGATGAAGACGGGGGACATGATGTCAGAGAACAGGGGAAAACAAGAGAAGGGGGATGAGGAGGATCAGGAGGGAGCAGAAGGAGGGAAACTATGAGGAGGACGACGAGGGGCGAGGACGAAGATGGATGAAAATGGAGGTGGGGGAGGAGGAGTATGAGGAGAAAGCAGAGGATGTGGAACGCGACGACGGGTCAGCACGATGAAGAGCAAAATGGCAGTGGAGAAGCAAGGAGGAGCAGCAGAGGAGGGGCGCAGGGGCGGATCGTCTGTCCGATGGCTGGCAGACGCTCCACGGCCGCCGCGAGGCCTCCGCTGCACGCCGCCTGCAGCTCCGCGTCCGTGCAAACCATGGCCGCGAGCACCTCGTTGAGGGACACGGCCAAGAAACTTCCACAAAGAGCGCTGCGTACGGATCGAAACTCGTTTGGGCCCCGGAATGCCCGGGTGCACGGGTGGGCGCTGGAAGAACAGCCGTGCAACGCCCCGGGGAAGAGCGAACTGATTCTGCACCCGAACCGTTCCTCGTTTCAGCGTCTTGGCCTTAAGAATGTAGTATCATTCGACATTTGACCCCTGAGGGAAAGACGACCCGATTCAAGGAAACCGATCGCCCGTGACGGTGGGATAACTGAGCCTCCCTCGGGAGGAACGCTTACTCGCCGCGGACATCCCCATCTGTGCATTTAGATCTCCTGGCACGTCTTGAGGAGCGCGTGTCTGTGAGTGCCGTATCTGGGCGCGAGAGCGAATCCGAATGAACGACGGGTGCGGCGACGACGGCGACAACCACGACATCAGTGATGGACAGCGAAGAAAACGAATACAACTCACATGCAGGCTGTGACCAGGCTTTGCGCTGCGACTTGGATACAGGAAGGAAGCGCCCACCATGCAGCAAGGACGGTGGCGAGGAGGAAACACTAATGCGGACATAAGTTAGGAATGTGGACGCATGAACGGGGTGGAAAAGCACGGAATAGCGAATTTGCTGCGATCCGCAGAGGCGCGGCGCGAACTGAGAGCCAGCGCGCACTCGGCGTATGGGTGGTGCGTGCGCTGGCTGCTGGCGCAGCCCACGGCCGCACTCGGCCTCAGACCGATCGGTCCGGCGACCGTCCGCAGTTTACATCGGGCCGAGGCCAGAGGAAGCGTCGCGCCCTCCTCCTCCTCCTCCTCCTCCTCCTCCTCCTCCTCCTCCTCCTCCTCCTCCTCCTCCTCCGTGCGTCCCACTGGGTACGCGCCGGGGCACCGCCCAGAAGAATGACGCGTTCTCCTGGGCCTCTTCTGTGCGTCCCGGTGGATACGCGCAGCCCGGAGGACATTGCATGACCAAGAGGAAGCGTCACGTCCTCCTCCTCGTCCTCCTCCTCCTTCTCGTCCTCCCCCGTTCGTCCCAATGGATACGCGTCGTAGCTCCATCCAAAAGAATCACGCGCCATTCTCGTCCTTCTGCTCGTCCTCCTCTGTGGGTCCTAGGGCATACCGCTTGCGCGCAATAGCACGACCCGAGGAATCACCCGTCCTGTCCAGCTCATCCTCCTCCTGTTCGTCCTCCTTCATGCGTCCCAGTGGGTACGTGCAGTCCGGAGGACATTGCACGACCCAGGGGAAGCGTCACATCCTCCTCCTCCTCCTGCTCTTATTCCCGGCGGCCTTCCTTCGGAGTGCTGAGGCCAACGCTTCGCCCGAGGCATCCCTTGCAGTCTGCTCCGACTGCAAAAAGGAGCTCGGGGGGCCGAAGCAGGTAGACCGCCCGAGACACACCCACAGCAGGGCCGCGAACGAGGAGGACAGCGAGGAGGACGGCGACAGCGACGGCGACGGCGACGACTGCGAGGACGACTACCACGACGACGAGGACGAAGAACGAGGAGGACAACGAGGAGGACGGCGACGGCGACGGCGACGGCGACGGCGACGACGAGGACGACTACTACGACGAGGACGAATAAGCCTTCCTCCCCACCCCTGGCGGCTCCCGCCTTGGGGTGCTGAAAACAGCGCCTCGCTCGACATCCACACAGTCTGCTCTGAAAGCAAACAAGTCCAAGCCACCAGACAAGCCCCCCCTGGCGGCTCCCCCCTCAGGGTGCTGAAATCGATGCCTCGTCTCATGATGTTCCAACCTACTTTAGCCTTGATCACCGGAAAGAATTTCGAGCACCAAAGAAGCACCGAAACTCGAAGGTTTTCACGTGTCGGGCCCTGGGAGACACTCGTCCGACACTGTTTCGACACTGTTCCGGGTGCTCGAAATTATTTCTGGGATGTGGTCCTTGAGTACGATGGGAGCAACATAAGCCTCGCCCCAAACATCCTCACGATCTGCTCCGACAGTAAAGGAATCGAGGGCGCCGAAACCAACAAACAGCCTGAGGCATCCCCACAATCTAGGCGTGACCGGGACCGTGCGTTTTCCCCCATGGGGTGCTGAAACCAGCGCCTCGCTCGAGACATCCTCACAATCTGCTCTCAAAACACATCAGTCGGGGGCGCCGGAATACGCAACCCGCCCGAGACATCCCCACAACCTGGACGCGAATAGTCCCGTGCAATGCCTCCTGGCGGCCCCCACTCAGGGTGCTGAAGCCAGCGCCTCGCTTGAGACATCCTCATCAACAACTACGAAAACAAATATGTCGGGGCGCCAGAACACGCAAACCGCCTGAAATATCCCTACGATCTTGTCGCGAACGGTCCCGTGCAATATTTTCTGGCGGCCCCATTGGGGTGTTGGATAATGAATCTAAGCGTGAGAAAATTTGAGTGGGAGCGAGTCTGAGTGCGAGTGAGTCTGAGTGCGAGTGCGTCTGAATGTGAGTGAATCGGAATGGGGAGACAGGGAGGGGGAGGAGGGGCAGGAAGGAGGTGAGCGAGTGAGGCGGAGGCGTCGGAGTAATAAGAAGAGCCACACCTTAGGATGTGGGGGATAGAGACGCGATGCCATCAACTCTATCTCGGTGGGGCGATGCACTCCCCTTCCCTCGAGTCTTCCTTGTCAGCTCACGGCCTTGGCCACCCGAGGCCTTCGGCGAGGGGGCTCCTGCTCTTGACGCAAAGACTCGAGGCCATGCCTCGACAGCATTTTCAGGCATCACGTGTAGCACAGGTCATGCACAAACAATTGCACACAAGAGTCGCAACGTCTGCGTGGGCTGCCCTTAGCTTTCCTGGACCTCTGTTTGGAGGGGGGTCAACAAACAATCCGGCTTCTTCTGGCCATGGCGGGCCTCGGCCACTGCTGAATCTGAGAGGGCGGCCCGGAAACCCCAGCCTTCAACGGTACCCTCATCGTCTTCGCTGTTTTTCGGGGGGAGAGGTCCCGCGGCCCGAAGAAAATGCCCCCCCAAACCACGAGGCAGAAACAGCGGGGACAACACCCGCTGTCCCCTCCTTCCCCCTCACGCCCCAGGCGGTCTGGACAGGCTATCAACATCAAGGTGACCACGACAGGTCATCAACATCACGATGACGCAGGCGTGGGTTTCTGGCACCGCGTGCATCTCCCAACCTTCACCTGGAGCGGTCGTGCTTCTCCGATCGGCACCGACCGCTTGGTGTCGGCCGATTCTGGGCGCCACTCGCAATGTTCAGCCTCTTGAACGCCCGCGCCGGGGTCGTCGCCGCGTTAGCACTGCGCGGAGAACAGGCCGCACCCATCTCGGCACTGCCGATGAGGGAAACGACAACAGGCCTTTATCGCCGATAGATCGGCGACAGGCCATCGATAGCGAAACCGCGCGTTGCTGGGCGGGAACAGGGGACCCGGGCCCCGATTGGCGATGAGTGGGCGATTGGGGGTCGATGCGCTCCCCCCGAGCCCATTCACCCCTGGCGATGCACGGGCGATCGGGGTCGATGCTTCCCCTCCCTGGTGCCAGTCCCCACCTGTCGCTGCCCCTGAGCCGCAGGCCCGCGCGGGGGGATCCGGGTCGGGTGCGGCGGGTACGCCCCTGGAGTTCGTCGCCGTCCGCGCCGTCGCCGCCGCCGCCGCCGCCGCCGTCGTCGTGGTCGTCGTCGTCGTCGTCGTGGTCGTCGTCGTGGTCGTCGTCGTGGTCGTCGTCGTCGTCGTCGTCGTCGTCGTCGTCGTCGTCGTGGTCGTCGCGGTCGTCGTCGTCGTCGTCGTCGTCCTCCTCCTCCTCCTCCTCCTCCTCCTCGTCGTCGTCGCCGCGGTCCGCGCGGGGGGGCACCGCCAGCACTGCCACGACGCACCTGCGGTCGGCCGAGCTCCCCGGGCCTCGGGGTGCAGACAGGAGAGGGTGGCCCTGGCCCGGGGTGTCCCCGGCTCAGAGAGCATGAGCAGCACCAGCGCCACGCCCGTCGGGCGCCCCCGTCTCCTCGTTACTGTGGCAGAGGTGCGAGGCTTTCGCACACCAACCGGTCGAGCAAAATGCTGAATTTGGAAGACGGCGCGTGTATCGTTGATTCGTTTTGAATCCCTCCTGGCCAACGTTGTCAGAAATAAACGTTCCGGGAGGTGGTGGTGTGATCGAGGGCGGCTGAGCCAGATTTGGGGGGCATTCAGCCAGGACAAGGTCAGATTAAGCCCCACATGAATACGGATCAGTCATGATCAGCACTAGGGAAGCACCAAAACTTGCGTTCTCACGCAGTGGCCTTGTTACAGTAGGTACGTGTCGTGACGACTTGAGCTTTGGTTTCTGACACCGCGTGCATCGTTCAAACTTGAGTGTTCGCGGCTCTCCGACATCGCCGGTCCCTCGACATCGGCGGCTTCTGGGCCACTGGCGGTATTCGATCTTGAGCGCCCGCGCTGGGGTCGCTGCCGCACCGACACCACACGAGCCTGCCAAAGACGAAGCCACAAACGGGGGGCCGGGGACACCCCGGGCCAGAGGAGCGGCTGTCCACATCCCATCATCGCCGTGGCGCCCGTCCGGCTGCGGGTCGGCGGCGTCCACGGGCCGCTCCTCCACTACGTCGCTGAAGCTGACGTTCCTCCTGATCCGTGGGGACCTGGCGGGAGGCCGCCCTGCGGCAGGCTGGTACAGTCGGGGCGTTGACCTAAGGAACCCTAAATAAGGAACGAGGCGCCTTTTGTTTCCATGAGCTAAACTTCGATTTCGTGTCGAAAACCTGAGGAACATCTGAGGCAAGCTGCGAAACAATGAAGGAACACGGAGCCCCTCCCCAACGAAAAGGGTTCCTTCTTCAGGGCCCCGACTGTATCCCGACGACTCATCACGAAGGCTTCGGACACCGCGTGCGTCGCTCCACCTTTTGAATGATCGCGGCTCTCTGATAACACAGATCCCTGGGTATCCGTCGGTGCTGGGCCACTGGCGGTATTCAACCGTGAACGCCCGCGTCGGGGTCGCCGCCGCATCGACACGACACGGACCTACCGCTAGGGGCAGTGGGCGAAACGACAAGCAAGTAGACCCACCAGTGGCGGCATAAGGATCCAACTGGATTGTTTTTTTGTTGTTGGTGCATCCAGATGCCAGGCATCCGACAACGTTTTTTGTTTTGAAGCTCGTGGCCCCCAGACCTTCGGAGAATCCAAGGGGGGGGCGTCCAAGAGGGGTATCCGCAAATCATGGCCCAGCGCGGCCCAGGGGGGGGCAAGAGACTTCTTGAAAGGAAAGGGGACTGGGGAAATATCATGGCCACGGTCACGATCCCCCCCTAGTCATCGCATGTGTCTTCTAAGTCGAACGCAGAATCGAGAAAACATCGGATCGTTATACATGGGGAATATCTGAGAATCCTGTGTCGGGCGCCGCGGCCGTTTCAGAGCGTTCCGGCGAGCGTTCCGGAAAGCTCTGGAACGGATCTATCTCGATTCTAGGCATGGCCATGACTCACCCCCAAGTCATCACCCTCGTCTTGGCCACCCCCGAGACCTCTCGGTCCCTTCACCCGGGCCAGTTTTCCGCCAGGTTTGTTTTCTGGCCCCGTCGCCAGGAACGAGCTCCAAGAGGCCGACGTCGCAGAAAGACACACCACCGACAACGCACTGCCCTGCAAGTCTGACGGCAACATCTTGAACCACCTGTCAACACGAACGGAAGCCCCGAGGACTTGATGATACTACGTACCTACCTCTTCCAAAATGCTTCAATTACGCCTCGAAAGAACTTCAATATGATGATGCATGCACCGTGATCCAAAGAAAACCTCCTGGATCCAAATCGCCACAGTGCAACGCACGACCACATCATCGCGCAATGATCGAAGGCGTGCACTCGAGCTGTGCCAGCCCAATGTGTCAGGGCACGTACTGCAGAAACCCTCCTCCTCCTCCTCCTCCTCCTCCTCCTCCTCCTCCTGCTCCTCCTCTCCGTTCCGCTTCCCGCTACTCTGGAGGCGGGCGGCCCCAGGGGAACCACCTTTTGCCCACGTAGATCCACCACGATGAGCGCCGTCAGCCTCTTTCCTCCCTCCGTGAAGGGCCCCCAGCAGCGGCCGAAAATAGGCCGCGCGGCGAGGACAGTCTTGGCAGCGCTGACGCCCGAGAAGCCAGCCGACGACCTGCGCCTGCCGCCGGAGCCGCCTCCACGGTCAGCGAGGGCTCTCGGGGGCCAGCCCGGGCTGGCGCCAGGAGGTCAGAGATGGCGCGAGCGCACCGGGAGGAGGAGGCGGAGGAGGAGGAGGAGGAGGAGGAGGAGGAGGAGGAGGAGGAGGAGGAGGAAGAGGAGGAGGAGGAGGCGGAGGAGGAGGAGGCGGAGGAGGAGGAGGAGGCGGAGGAGGAGGAGGAGGAGGAGGAGGAGGAGGAGGAGGAG
>CAUYUJ010019538.1:235163-260163 GCA_963575745.1 Prorocentrum cordatum | reverse complement strand
AATCCGCGCGTGCGTCCCGCGCGCCGATCGCGAAGGGCGCGCCTTGTCTTCGCGCTCCTGCGTTGCCCTGTCGTAAGACACGAGGCAGTATGACAAACAATCGGATGACACTGAATCGGGGATCTTGACAAGTCAAAAGGCGATGCCAATCCTAGGGATGCGCCATCGAAAACAGAGGGAATCCTTCAACTCGGCATCGAAATGAGGCGATGCCAATCATAGGGACAGGGATTGGTTCCAGGCTGGTAAGACCAGTGGCCACTCTGGGGAAACGAAAAGGTACGGATACCTCTACTCCCCGGACCTCTCCTGGGGTGCGTTCTAACCAGGATTCCGAGGCGAATCCAGCGGTGACGACGAGGGCCTCCCAGGAGGCCCCCGAAGGGGAACACGAGGGAAGGGTAGCGGGGTGGTCGTACCTTTTCCTTCTCCGATGTTCCAGGCTGGTGAGACCAGTGGCCCCTCTGGCGAGCCCCCGCCAGGGAGAGAGAGAGAGAGGGAGGGAAGGAGGGAGGGAGAGGGGGAGGGAGGGAGGAAAGGAGGGGGGGAGGGAGGGAGGAGGGGAGGGGGGGGGTAGGGAAGGAGGGAGGGAAGGACGGAGGGACGGGGGGAGGGAGGGACGAGGGGAGGGAGGGAGGGACGGGAGGGAGGGAGGGAGGGAGGGAGGGAGTGGTAAAGCGAGGGAGGGCGCAGCCGGCCCCCACGAGGGGCGCCGCGGGCCCGCCGCGCCTCTCGCGCGAACCGAGGAGCCGCGGGCTCCCCGCCGCCTCGCGCGGCCGGCACTGCCGCGCCCGCGCGGCCGCGCCGGCCTCGGGAGGGAGCTCCAGGGTCGGGGATCTTCTGACCCGGGTCAATCCAGACCCGGGTCAGCAGGAAACCAGAAACTGCAATGCAGGAAATAAAAACTGCAACGCAGGTCTTCGCAAACCCAGGTCAGCCACTATGTGCGGCCGCCTCGCGGCCACGAGCGGCTCGCTAACCCGGGTCAGCCAGAGGGGGTCTTCGCAGGATCCTGCAGGATCCGGTGCCGTGGCTGACCCCCGTTTGCACTGACCCC
This sequence comes from Prorocentrum cordatum, assembly GCA_963575745.1. Classification (NCBI taxonomy): domain Eukaryota; class Dinophyceae; order Prorocentrales; family Prorocentraceae; genus Prorocentrum; species Prorocentrum cordatum. The sequence continues at coordinate 259,106 of CAUYUJ010019538.1, read as the reverse complement.
CGTCTCAAGGCTCCCGACAGGGCATGAACTGGTTTCGCCGGCGGCTGGTTTCGCTGGCGCTGGTTTCGCCAGCGGCTGGTTTCGCCGGCGGCTGGTTTCGCCGGCGGCTGGTTTCGCCGACGGCTGGTTTCGCCGGCGCGAGCCCTGACGGGCGGGTCGGGTCGGGCGGGCGGCCCCGAACGGGCGGGTCGGGTCGGGTCGGGCTGGCGGACCCTGACGGGCGGGTCGGATCGGGCGGGCGGGACATCAGTGTGGGGCGCGCGCGACCGAGCGCGCGCGAACCCGAACGGGCGGGTGGGGTCGGCGGGCGGGCCCTTGCGGGCGGGTGGGGTCGGGTCGGGCGGGCGGACCCCCAACGGGCGGGTCGGGCCGGGCAGTTTCGCCGACGGCAATTGGTTTCGCCGACGGCAGCTGGTTTCGCCGACGGCAGCTGGTTTCGCCGACGGAGCTGGTTTCGCCGACGGGAGCTGGTTTCGCCGACGGAGCTGGTTTCGCCGGGCGGGAAAACCGGCGAAACCAGCCGTCGGCGAAACCAGCGGTCGGCAGCTCTAGACGGAGGGAGCTCAAAGGTGGAGCCGCCGCTCGGACGGCCCTTCCCGGTGCATTGTTGAGCGCCTCGCCTCCTCCTCCTCCTCCTCCTCCTCCTCCTCCTCCTCCTCCTCCTCCTCCTCTCTCCTCTCTCCTCCTCCTCCTCCTCCTCCTCCTCCTCCTCCTCCTCCTCCTTTTTCCTTTTCCTTTTCCTTTTCCTCCTCCTCCTCCTTTTCCTTTTCCTCCTCCTCCTCCTCCTTGTCCTTTTCCTCCTCCTCCTCCCTCTCCTCGGGCACCTCCTGCAACTCCTCCTCGGGAGGGAGCTGCAGGCGAAGCCACTGCTCGGACGACCCTCCCTGCACATGTTAGAGCGCCTCTTTGAATTGGCGGCGGTAACGGTCGTCATGGGAGGGGAATGGGGGGGGCATAGCGTAACACCGCCCCCGAATGTGGTGCCAGACGCACTGCGGCAGTGCCGGGGGCGCACGGGGGGGGGAGCGTTACGCTATGGGGGGGGATGGGAGGGGAGGGGCGTAACGCGCGTTACGGCCTAGAGTGTGTTTGTCGTCCATGTACTTTTCAGTAGTGTGAGCAACAATTATCCTCGATGATCTGTGCGGAGAAAAGACGCACGTGTCCGAGTGATGCCTAGAGGACGAAGCCAGGACGAGGATAGAATCGGGCGAGAGAATCGGGCGAGGATGAATCGAGCATCTCTGAGATCCCGTGGCTCTGGAGGATGTGTCAAGCGCCGCGGTTTTCTCAGAGCGTTCTGGAACGCTTTGGAGCGGATTTATCTTGGTCTTAGCCCCGCCCGAGAGCCGCCGTCGCCCACGATGTACTTGGGAATCGCGCTATCGCTCGAGACTTCCTCTCGATTCGCGCAGGACTCGCGCTTCCACCCGCCTGCTCGACCTGGCCGCCCAGGCCCGCCTTTCCAACCCGCCCGCGAGGGTCTGCCCGCCCGATCTGCCTGCCTGGTTTCGCCACGTGTTCTGCTCCTGGGCCCCCCTCCTGCTGCTTTCTCTCTCGTGGTGCTCCAGCCTGCCGTCGCCGCCGTCGTCGCCGCCGCCGTCGTCGCCAGCGTCCGCAAGCTTTTGAAGACTCTTGCGTAGTCTCGCCGCCACGGCCGGGCGCACCTCGCGCCATCGCTCGGACGTCCATTCTCCGTGCATTTGTCGATATCCTGCGGGCATTTTTTTTCGCCATCTGCTCCTCTGTGCTCCTCGATGGTTCTCGCCGAAAAAGTGCACACGTCCGAGCGATGCCAAGGCCTCGAGCAACTTGCCATGGGGGGTATGAGAGAGCTCTGGGAGAAAGCTTTGCGCGGATGTGGGTCGAGGCTCGAGCAAGGAATGAAAGGGGCCCAGAAAACTTACCAGAAGTGCTGGGGGTCTCCTCTTCCTCCTGCCCTCCTCCTCTTCCCCCACGGCTCTGACGGGAGCCACTTCGCAGTGGGCCCGTCCGGCAACAATTGACTGCATTGGGTGCGCGTTGCCCAGCATCTCGGAAACGAATCCGGCCGCGGTGACCAGGAGCATCCCTGGAGGCCCAGGAGGGCGCAAACCATTCATCCTCGAATCTCGAACCCCCTCCCTCCCCCCCTGTGGATCTCTGGGTGTCTTTTTAAGTCTCCAAAGGTCCTTGGAGGCCTCTGAAAGCTCAGAAACGTCCCAAGACTCCGATCCTCGAACCTCGTGTCCCGATCCCTCGTGTCTCGATCATCCGATATCCGACGATGTGGTCCTTCAATCCGCGGGCCACAAACGTCTGGACTCCTTCTCAGAGGACAGTCTTCCGTCTCAGGTGCATGTTCGACGATACTGAGACCCCCGAAAGTCGAATTGAAGAAAAACCGCTGGGATTGACCACAACAAAAAATCCGCCCGAAACCTGGATCCTAGACCTCGATCCTCAAACCTCGATCCTCGAAGCTCCTCGAAGAGGGCCAGTTGAAACATCGGCGGCCCTCTTGAGAGAGGAGAGAGGGATGAAGGAGGAAGGAGGAGGGATGAGGGAGGAGGTAGAACAGGAGGGAAGAGGAGGAGGAGGAGGAGGAGGAGGAGGAGGAGGAGGAGGAGGAGGAGGAGGAGGAGGAGGGAGGAGGAGGGAGGAGGAGGAGAAAACAACCTAACATCGGACATCCAACAACTTGCTATGCTCTCGAAGCGGTGACGGGACCAAGCATGGGAGGGCGATGCCCAACGGGCGAATGCTGTCCAGCAGCCGACAGCGGCCCCGTCACACCGCGGACGCGGCGACGACTGACAGGGGACCCGCCTCCACGTGAGCAGACGCAGCCCCCCGGCGGCGCGCACGATGTGGGCGGCGCGAGGCGGGCGGCCCCTTCCAAGACGGCGGGGAGGCTGCTGCGAGGGAGCGCCGAAAACGTCGGCGACGGCGATGATGACGTCGATCCTCGATATCTCGATCGACGACGACGTCGTCGACTGTATCCTCGAACCTCGAACCTCGAGCGACGCCGACGTCGTCGATCCTGAGACTTCAACGGCGGGGAGGCTGCTGAGAGGGCAGATGCCCTCTTAGAAGCCCCCCCGGCCGCTGAGGAACCTGCTCAGAGGCCGCCCGGCCCTTCTGAGAGGCCCCCCCCCTGCCTTGTAAGAAGCCCACCCTCGCCCTCCCCCACCAAGGCCCCCTGGAGGAGGAGGAGGAGGAGGAGGAGGAGGAGGAGGAGGAGGAGGAGGAGGAGACCCCGCCTTCTCATAAGGCCGCCCCCCCTCGCCCCCCCCGGCTGCCGAGGAACCTGCTCAGAAGCCGCCGGGCCCGTCCGAGAGGCCAGGGGCCCCCCGCTGCCTTGCAAGACGCCCGCCCCGCCTTCGTATGCAAGGCCGCCCTCCCGCCCGCGCCCTCCCCGTCTCACTGCGGGACGCTTTGAAAGAGGCGGACGCTGGGAGGGGGGGGGGGGGAATCGAACCAGAGGGGAGGGGGGGTGGGGTCGAACCAGGGGGGAGGGGGTCGAACCAGAGGGGAGGGGGGGTGGGGTCGAACCAGAGGGGAGGGGGGGTGGGGTCGAACCGGGGGGGAAGGGCCTCCCCTCCTGAGATGCAAAGGGGCAAACGGGGGGGGGGGGTCGAACCAGGCCCCCCCCCCTCCACGGAGGAAAGGGGTTCGAACCGGGGACGCCCCCCCCCTCCCTCCCCCTCCCCCTCCTGGTGCGCGCCGCCGGCATCTGTCGGTCTTTGCGGGCCTCAGCAACATCGAATCACGAGACCGGATCGGATCGGAAACGGATCGAATCGCAATCGAATCGAATCAAATCGGAATCAGATCCCCGCGCACGGCACGCGCTGGCCCAAAGCGATGCTGGTGAACCGAACCAAATACGAATCGAACCGGAACCGCGGGCCCAGCTGGCGAATTGAACCGTATCGACTCGGATCGTAGGCGGTCCTGCCTCTGTCTTCCCCATCTCGTTGCCTCTGATCCCCCCTTGGCCGCGCGCAGAGGGAGGCAGGTGGAGAGGGCAAGGCTTCTTGGAAGGAGGCTGCTTTTCAGAAGGCGCCCGCCCCACCCCTACGGAGCAGGCCCGCGCCTTCTATATAAGAAGCAGGGGTGCTTCCAAGAGGCCCTCCCCGCTCCGCCTGCTCCCCCCCGTCTGCGCGAGGCCAGCCCCCCTCGCCTCCGCGGCCGGCGACTCCTGCGCTCGGCCCGCCAGGCGCTCCGCGGTCGGCTGTGCCAGCGGCCGCGGCTTCTTCGGCACGTGGGCGACGCCGCCGCGCCCCCTGGGCGGGCAACCCTTTCCTCTACTCTTCATCCTTCTCCTCCTCCACCTCTTCTTCACCTCTTCCTCCTCCTCCTCCTCTTCCTCCTCCTCCTTCTACTCCATCTTCTTTCGGGGGTACGCAAACATGGATCAGCGATCCATGGATTTGGCGCGCGGTCGCCAAATCCATGGATCGGGGGAGGTGCCCTCCCCCAAATGCGGCCGGTGTCGCTTCGTTCGGCGGCGGAGATCCGCGATTTCGCATGGAAACGGAACCCGTCGCTAATCCACGCCCCCGTGATCCATGTTTGCGATCGCCTGATTCTTCCTCCTCCTGCTGCTGCTCCTCCTCCTCCTCTGCCATTCTTCCTCCGCCCACTTCCCCCTCCTCCCTCTCTCGTCCCCCCTCCTCCCTCTCTCGTCCCCCCTCGTCGCTCTCATTCCTCCTCTTCCCATGCCTCCTCCTCCTCCTCCTCTTTCCTCGGCCTTCTCCCCGCCGCCCCCCTCTTCCTGCTCCTCCTGCTCCTCCTCCCCCTCCTCCTCCATTCCTTTTCCTTAGAAGTAACTTCTCCTTGTTGCACCCCAAGGCCGGCCGAAAGGGCAGGCCAGGCGTTTCGCCCGAAATCCCCTTACCATTTATGACCCTGAAGCTTGAAGTTTGACAACAATCTCACAGATGAGGGCGGGTGTTTTTCCAAATGTGGCTCTCGCCTTAGCGCCGCGCACCTTCGTCCTTGAGAAATGCAAGAGCTTCACGGATTCTCAACATGCGTCTCTCGCGGTAGCGCTCACATTTTTTTTCAAATGCAGGGGGTTCACAGGCTGAGGGCGGGCCGTTTTCAAACTGTAGTTCTCGCCTTAGCGCTGCGTGCATTTTTGCAAAATAAAAGAGAAACAACTGCAATAGTTTCACGGATTGAAGGCGGGTGGTTTTCAACATGTGGTTTTCGCCTTAGCGCCGCGCGCATCCATGTTTGTAAAGTTGCAAGGCTTTCGCGGATTCCCATGGTCAGCGTACCAGACACTGTGTTCTGGAAGGGTTCAGGATTAAGAGGGTGCAACAATTATGTTGACTCGCGTTGTTGAAGTCCCCAAAAACGGCGTTCTGGCACGATCCAAAATCGCCAAGACGCAACCGTCAAATCGATCCGTGGCATTGGAGTCCCGAAAGTAACGTTCTGGCATGCATTTGGCTCTTCAAACGGTTGTCCTCCAACGATGCAGTTCCTTCAGTGGAAATGAACCGTTGTATGGGCCTTAATAAGAAGGAACCTAAAAGGATTATTTATTCCAACATCGTTGATGACTTTCGGGTTTACACTGGTCCCCCTCCTCTTCTTCCTTCTCCTCCTCCACGAGTGAACCAGGCAGGATGAGGATGGAACGGGTGGTGGAAGAGAGGGAACGGCAGGAGTGACAGGAACATCCCGCCCGGCGCGACTGGGGTGCTGGGGACGGGCGTAGGAAAAGGAGGAGGGGAATGAATGAATGAAAGACGACTCTGGGCCCGCATCTCTCCCTGTCCCTGCTGTGCCGAGGCGGACTGAACAGCGTGCGGCAAGCTCTTGTATGTAATGCGTGTAAAACTCGTGGGTATTCAAGTGAAACACACAGGCGTGTAATATGTACGAGAGTGCACCCGTCGGACGACTAAAAAAGTCATGAAGTTCAGAAGGGGCCCAGCGGGCCCCGACGGGCCTGAAGGCTGGGCCCCAGGGTCACGCGCACCGACGCGTAAGGCACGAACAGACCCCAGGGGGCAAGGACAGCTAAGGCGTTAGCCGAGGCGGTGGCGGGACTAGAATTGCGGGGTTTGGAGGTTGTGCGAAAGAACGCATGGCGGTTAAGTAGATCCGTGTCGACGCTCGGGCCAAACATCGGCGACCCCTCCTATTTGAATCGGGACTGTGCGGACGATCGAAAAGCTCTGGCGGAAAAGAGAGTCCAAAGGAAGAAGTGAACCATACCTGTCCAACCACAAACACATTCTAGACCCAACAATGAAACGCCGTCGCTGTTTGACATCACGGGCGCGGGACGCGTAGGGGGGAGCGCGGGCTCATCTGCTGTAGTGGTGAGCTCGCTCGTGCTATGAAGGGCGGCGCTAGAAGAGCTCACGCGTGTAGATGATGATGGTGTAGGTTTCCTCGTGCTGCATTGCGTATGATGGTGGTGACCTCGGGCATCAGACGTGGGGTCTGAGCGTGTGTCCTGGGATATAGGCACAGTGATGGCCTCGGGGTCGCGTGGATGGCGAGGTGGAAGTGACGTGAATTGACCTGGCCCTGGTAAGTGGGAGAGAAGGTGATGGATGGAGATATACCTTGAGAGATGTGCGCGAATCGGGGCACTATCGCTCCAAAGCTCGCCACGGTCACGATCCGCGGGAACCACTCCGATCTCAAACTCAATGCTTAATCTTCTCGCTGAGCGCGCCGAGCTCGGCACTGCCCATGGGCGAGGGCTGCTGCGGCTCCTCGCCGGCGCCAGCCGCGCGGAAGGGCGGCGCTGGCGCGCCGACGCTTCCCCTTCTCCCAAACGTGCAGTACTTGTACGTACTCCACAATATCCTCGAAGCGTCCTCTTGCTTTGGCTCGCTCATGTTACTGTCCTTGCCCATGCCAGCTGTCCTGACACCGTGCTCGAGGGGGCCGATGGGCGCCCTGAATCTTGTCCTCGGCCATGATGGGCGCCGGGTGCACGGGCGAGCTAGAACCAGTTTCCAGCACTTGCCGCGAGCCGTCTTGGACTTGTCGCCGTCAGCCTCGCTTGCAAATGACTGGGGTTGGACCTCCGGGAAAAGGTGGCGACGAGGTGGCGCGCGCGGCGGGCGCTCGCCCAAAGGTGCTAGGGAGGGCAATTCACGCGGTGACATAGCCGTCGGCCATTAGTGGCCGTGCGGCAGGCTCTTGGACGCGAGGCGCCGAGGGGCGCTTCGTCGCGGGTGGCCAACGGGTGCCCGTCGAGCCTCAGCCGTGAGCCGACGTCTAGTTTTGAAATGCCACGCCTTGCCTCGTTGAGCTGCTGTACGTAAAGCATTCGAAACCAGCTCGGCGGCCGGCGGCGCCCTGGGGGGCCTGCTGGGGAGATGGGCCACAACCGGCCGCGCGTTGGGCCGCGTCTAGATGCCAGGCGAGAAGGGGCGTCGGAAGGTCGAGCGCGTGACCCAGCTCGACCCGCGGGCGTAGCGGCGAGTGGCCCGTCTTCTCATGGGGCCACTTCCTCCGTGGATGACCGGGCCGACGAGCGCGTGGCCCACGAGCGACGAAGCGACGGCGGCCCTGTTTTTTTTTTTGCGCCGCGCTCTGAGGCGCGTCGACAGAATCGACGCATGTGCGCGCGGCAGCGGGTAGCCGCCAGCGCGCCGCGACATGCGTCGGGGGCCCGCGCGCGGGACCGGCGGCGCGCGAACCGCGGCGGCGGCCCAGCGTGCTCCGGCCGGGCGGCGCACAAGCCTGCCGATGAAGACGAATTCCAGCAATGTCGTCAACGCTTCTCCCTGGCCCCCCTGCCGCTTCCGCGTCCAATGAGTCCGCGCGCGTGCTCGCCCGCGCTCGCGCCGCGGCGACCGCTGACCACTGCGACAAAACTCCTGACAGCATGCTCCCCCGAACTGCCGCGCAACAACACGCCCCCCAACAGCCGCGTCGCATGTGGCAGTCCTTCGGTCAAAATGGGGATGAGGAAGGACCGCGGGCTCCCGAAAAATGGACCACGCGCAGTTCCCAGACGCATGCCCATATGTTAGTTGTCGGAGGTCGGCTGGCGCTCGTGCCCTGATGGCGCGGTGAGCTTTCCAGCCGACGTGAGGGCGACTGTGCGCGGGGTATGTGGCCGCTGACGAAAAGCAAATCGATGCAAGCCCTGGTCAGTCCATCCGCGATCATGCCACGGGTATATTCCCAACTCAAGGCCAGTAGATTGCCCGGGCTCAGGAGGTCGCGAAGCCGGGGCGCGCGCGGGAGTAGTGGGGGGTCTGCCCGAGGCTTAGGTCTCGCAGCTGCGACGGCGATCGTTGGCGACGTGCTCGAACTTCCGGGCCGCGAGGTCCTTCGAATACTATGTGGAGTATGTTGGCCACAGCGAGGCCGTGATCTGTTGAATTGATCGCGGCCGTCAGCTCACTTGTGCAATTTCGTCGTGCAACTGTTTTGAGCACCCCGCGCTGCCAGTCCAAAAAATGACGCGTCCGCTTGCCAGCGAACGCCTGGTGAATATCCGTATTTCCGATGCCCGTGCGCAAGACGGTGATTTCTCGTGGGGCTCGTGCTGCGTCGGCGCCCTCCTCCTGCTCCATTCGGAACGCTGCGTCGCTGTGTATTTCGAGCTTGTATGCGCAACGCATGGGTGGATCATGGATGTGTGATGGCGTGACCTGTGCCCATCTCGCGAGTGTGTTGAGCTTCCGTCTGTGGCCGCGCGTTGGCGCCGCTGTGTGGCTCTGAAGTGCGACTACGTAGACGCGCAGATCGGTTAGGGTGATGAGTATGAGAGCCAGAGCAAGAGGCATATTGAGGTACAATTAGGCCATGCTCTCTGAAACGGGTTCGGAATTCGATTTGCCAATCAGCTCAGCGCTCCCTACGGGTACTCGATCTGGTCCACCTCATATCTGCCGTTGTGCGTGGGGGAATGACGCGTCCCACAGCATGTGGAAGGTCCATCACTGACATTCAGCTCACCTTTACCACAGGCTTCCTTCCGGCATTGGCGTCACTTGGCCTTCTCCTGATGTGATCCTGTGACCTTGATTTCGTCAGCATGTTTGGTGGCCAGTCGAACGAGCTCGCAGTCCTTGTGTTTGGCGATGAACTCGTTGTCGTATACTGTTGAGAAGGTATGGTACATTAGATGGGTGATCTTGGTGAGTTGGCTGGGCTGGCATCTCGGGGCATCTTTGCACCGGGTGCCTGGTTGCTCTATATGCAGAACGTCAATTGCTGGGTCGAAATTCTCATGCCCCTTTACTTCGCGCAGGACTGCGACAGCACCAGGAGAGCTCAAAGTTGACCTCGCGCTCTTCCTCACCTGTTGCCTCCGTAAGTTCCTCGTAGCTGACGCCTTTTAGGAAGGCCTTCTTGACGTCCCACGCATTGATCGCCTAACAATGGCAGGCAGCCTCGGCGATAACCACGCGCTGGGAGTCGCGAGGGAGAGTGGCGATGAGGTGCGTGCGTATGTGTTGATGAGATCGGCGTCGGCGTCCTTGAAGCCTTGGGGGGTCGACCTCGCGCGGATGGTTCGAACCTTGTGAGATGGGTCTGCCTTGCTGCGTGTCCATTTGCACTTGCCGACCCATCTGCAGTCAAGGATGTCGCGTGCTCCTCGGCGCGGAAACCGTGGGAGGCAGTTGTGAACTACCCATAACTGTGGCAACGACAGCTGCGGCGTGCTCTTGAAGCACTCCGGGGATGAGCAAGAAAGTGCCACGTTCGACCGCTGCCTTCTGGGTTCCTGCGACGTAGACCCAGAAGCGTGCACAGTGACCGTCAGGGACAAAATGATGCAATATGACACTGCGCATCTCGTCCAAGGCCAACATTTTCACGCGGGGGTTCCCGGTCTCATCGGTGTCGATGGCCTCTGTGGTCTCGGGAGGTGCATCATCTACTGTGAAGTAGTGGCAGTGCTGGCACGCCCCTGTGGGCAGGTCCTGTGGTAGTGGGGCATGACGGAGTAGATTGTGTTTCCGTCTCTCACCAGCTGCCTCTCAAAGTATGAGTAAGAGATCGCACATTTGCGGCGGTCGGGACCTGGGAGCTCGACGAGGATTAGTCTGCAATGCAAGCCTCGAAGCTCCACCAAGTTTCTACTTCGCGATGGCCTGGTCGCCGCCGTGCCGGGAGCGCACCGTCTCGACTGTCTTCGTTCGCGATGCGCTCGAGGCCGCGGCCGACTTGAATGGCCGCGCAACTGTTGGGATTGGAGACGTTTCTGGCTGAGTACTCGAGGCTCAAGGCCACCAAGTGCCAGTGTTGGCAGAGCCAAAGCGTTGAAGTGTCCTAGCCGGGAGGCTCATGATGTACTGTTGTGCCTCATCCATGCCTGGCAGTGGGGGGTAGTGTGTTTGCTCGTAATTCCGTATACCAATCCATCAAAGTCCATGAACCGTCGTGCATCTCCGAAGTGGCAAGTCTGTTCGGCGCCTCGGTAGTTAATGGTCACGATGCCTTGCTGGGCCCTCATCTTGACGACTGCGGCTGAACTTCTCCGCCCGCCCCCATCTTTGGTGGACGGAGCTCGGTAGAAGTCGACCAAGTCACTTGGCTTGAAGTCCAGGGTCTGCCCTGCGACTGTGGTGTTGGTCTTGACGGCTCGGTCGATACGGGGGATGGCCGAGGCTTCTACGATTCCTTGCAGTGCGACCTCTCTTAGCCAGCGTCAGTCACGGGCCGCGCATGCTGCGTCACTCGGGGGTGCCAGCACGTCCGGCAGCATCCGCGGTTGCCATCCGAATCGCGCGTTGCTTAGTGATGCGCCCCCGTAGGATATGAGAGTCAGTTGCCTGCAAACGCAAGCTCGAACAGTAGGTTGGGCATGCTAACTCCCGGCCGTTCACGCCGAAACTGCTCCTCAATGCAATGCGTGGCGCGTCGTGATATTGCGCCGCGTCGTTCGAGCATGCGGGCGTGCTTGTCGGGGGCTCGTACTCGGACCACGATTCCGCGTCGATCGAAGAACGGCTTAGCTGGCTGATTAGCTGCTGCATCGAAGATACCACGTTCGCCATCCATGCTAAGGTGGCAGAGCGCAAGCTCTCCGAGGAGCGGTGCCCAGCATCGCTTGAGCAACCTTCGAAAAGCTCTGCTGCATGCCATTGGTCGGCTCTATCGATGATGTGCCAAATCTGGTATTGGCGATAGACGAGGACCCCCCTTCTACTTCCTGATCGGAAGCCGTGACCAGCTCGACCGAGGGTGTGATTTGTGGCCCAGGCCCTGCGCCCGCGGCATGCGTCTACCACGCCGGCGATGACTTGGATGACGGTACTCGGGCACTAAGCTGCTGTGCATATCTGTTCCATCTGAGTCCGTGTAGCATGCCGCAAGCGGATGCGTAGTTTTACTTATCTCGCGGCGTATTTGCGATACATCGCCAGTTCGTAGCATGCGCAAGCTCTGAATGACGTCGATGCAGGTCCAGTCTTCTGGTGCATGACCGTCGCAGCGCCCACGACTCGAGGTTGCGGCCGAGGAACTCTGGGAGCTCTGGGCGCTGACGGGTCAGCCGGTTGTGGCAGTTCGCCGCCATCAAAAAGATCGTCGCGGAATGGCGCTGGCGGCGCAGGGTCTGTGGCGGGGCCTCGGCGCGGAGGCCACCCAGCGGTGTTGGGACTCACCTGTCACCCAGGGGCTCCTGCCACGGGATCTTGCTGCTGCACTCGGGCCTCGCGGGGAAAAGACTCCGAGTTTGCCTGTGCGGCGCTCTCGGGTAACCCTGTGTGGTTCGTCAAACCAACGGCTTTGGCCTGGCCGCCTGGCGTGGTCAGGGCGCGCTCGATCTCGTGGCGGGTTCTGAGTGCATGCTGAACAAGAGAATTGTGATTCGTCTCCTGGAGGGGCGGCGCATGTCCCTGAAATCTCGATGCGACGTGGACCCAGGTGGCTGCGATTACGGCGGCAGCCGGGACATTCTGGATACCGTTTAGCGTTCGGTGCGATGGCGGCCTTCTTGGCAGCTGGCGCGATGGCAGCTGCCTGCGTGCCCGCGGCGCGCTTGGAGCTCCTGTCGCCCTCTGTCGGGCAAGGGGCATGGCTGTTGGTGTAGGCGTTGCTGCTGTTGCTGGTGCTGGCGCAGGCGCAAGTAGTGCGTTGGCTTCTTCTATTGAGTAGAAGGGTCGCCCAAATCATAACCAATAGCCGCGTCGGAATTGTCTCCTGCATCGATTGTCGTCGAATGGCGGCCTGTGAAGTGCGGTCTTCGCCGGCCCACAACTCGCGTCGGGTCCTATGGCGCGGATCGCTGCCAGTGCACGCGCGACGTCTGTGGCTTGGAAGGTGGAAGGCGGCGCTCTGTCCAACGATGATCCCTGCTGCGCGTGATTCCGCTGGATGCTCATCAAATGGGATCTCGCTGGCGCGTTCCATGAGTGTGTCCTGGAACGCTCGTTTGATTGTTTCCGATGTCGCCGAACGCGTGGCCATGTTTCTTGTGCGCCTTCGCGCTAACTGCCTCCTCGGGGGGCAAGGCGCGCGACGGGGGCACCTGGGTGACGAGGGGATTATGTTTCTCCGTTCGTATGGTAAGACCTCATGTGCACTGGATCGATGTCTCCAACTCGAGGTGTTGGCGACGAGACTGCGTTGCTCGCGTTGAGGGTTGGTGCATGTTGTCCTCATCTGCCAGCGGGGCAAGAGAGACCGGGCCAAGTCCAAGCCGGTGCGAAGAGAGACTTCAGGAGCAGCGCGTGGACTCGTGTCGCGGTGCCTCTAATGAGGTCGGATATCCAATTATCTTCGTTGGTAGCAATGTTGCTGGCTTTTTCTGGATCATCAAATGCAACTTCGCGTCCTTTACCGGACTTTGACGTCTCATATCTAATCCTCATATGCCCTATTTCAAGTGTCATGTGGATCGAGGTTGTCAGGCTGACGAACAGCCCGGGGTGGAGACTGCAGGGTGCTCGTCGAAGCCGCCGAAGTCTCCTCGCCAAGCAGAGCAGCTAGTGCGTTCGAGGGTCCCACGATATTAGGCCCCGCCTGAGCACGAGACCCTGCTCGGGCCAAACCGAAATGTATAATTTTATCGCACGTGGAAAAGAACAGTACTTCTGCTTTGATCCGCTTTGCTCGGGAAGCCACTGAAGCGCTTTCCTTGCCAGGCGGGCGCTCCGTCGCCCAGTGCCAAGACGCTCTGCGAGCCGAGTCTGCTGGGACATGTGCGCAACGAGCTGGTTTCCTGTTTTAGCGTCGTGGCGATGTGGAGTGCTTTCTGGGTAGATGGCTTGTTGTCGGTTTCGCGTGTGAGCCCGAGTCGGCAGAGCCTGATAATGAGTCGCTACATGTCAACTGCGGGGTTCGTGACCACTCCGACGGTGCGATTCAGATCGTTTGCCAAATATGTTGCGACACACGGTATTTCGTGTCTTCGGCACGGAACAAAATCATGTTGTAAGTCTCTGGTACTACTGGCCGATTCCCAAGGTATAGAAGGCCAGGCGACTTCGTTATTCGAATCACGTGGTGTTCTCATGTCGGGCGACCTCACTCAGGCGAACGGAGAAGTGGGGAGAGATGCTGTCGGTGAGATGGGGCGCTCGTATCTGCCATCCGTGCCGCCCAAGATCTAGCGCATGTCGGCGCGGGCTCAATCACCGACGCGCAGTTAGGACACGGCGTTGGTTTCCCCGCCAGGGTGCCGGGGTGCCCCGCGTGGGGGCCTATGCTCTGCGAGCCGGGTGTCGATCGCTGCTCAGCCTCCTGGCTGGAAAGGGCAACGGGCAAAGTCGTGTCCTCCGTCTCCTTCTCCGTCTCGTCGGCGTGGGCGCGCAGCTGAACGCTGCGGCCGGGCGCGCCGGCGGCGGCCTGCACAGCCCTCTCGAAGTCGTCGATGACCGTCGCGAGGTGTCCGCTCGGAGCCTTCTGCAGTGAGATCCAAACTGCACCTGTGGGCCACGCGATCTGGGTGCCGCCGCCGCCAGGCAAGATCAGCTCGCCGTGGCCCACATCCGCGATCGCGCGCGCGGGCCCCGCGCTTCGCGGGGCGAACAGGCCGAGCAAATCGCCGCCCGATCCTCTGGCCGTGGTTGCCATGAAGCTGTGGATAATAGCTGTGCCATATTCATTAGTGACGGCGAGGGGGGTGTTCGAGGCTTGCCCTTGAGGAGCTGCTGCGGCCGGTACCCTGCCTCCATGCTCGGCGCCCCAGCTGGTGCGCGAGCTGCTCGCCCATGAGGTTGGTCTGGGCACCTGGGCCCGCGATGGCGCCGAGCTCGCCTGAAGGGAGCTGCGCGTGACTGCGATGCACCTGGGCAGCGCGCTCGTCTGCTGGGCCAGTTGCGGGCAACCAGGGTGGCACTTCGGCATCGCAGCTTTGCGGTGGGTCCTGAGGTGGCCGCTGTCCCCAGGTGGATGCAGGAGTGCTGAAAGGGATCTCGCCGATCGGCGCGTCTCGCGGCGCGATCAAGCACGCCGTTAGCGCCAGGCGGCGTGTCCTCAGTGGGCGCTTCGCGGGGCGCGGTGTCGATCTGGCTGTCCGCGACCTCCCGCGCTGCCAGGTGTTGCCTACATGCTGGGCAACGGAAGAATGGTTTTCAGGCCCGGTCGCCCCAGAGTGCCTCGTCTACTGCTCGCGCCCGGGCGCCGACGTAGAGTGGCGACCCGGGCGTCGGCGCTACTCTGATGGAAGCGATGGCCACGCTTGAGAGTAACAACATCATCCAAGTTAACGCAGTGGTGCGAACATATGCCGCATATCTCATCGGTCTCGACGTCGACTCTGGTGATTCTGACTCTGCGCGCAGATCCGATGGCGGCGGCGGCGCGACGGTCGGGGGCCCAGCCGCGACCATGTCGATCATCTGTTGGGCGCGCCCACGGCTGTGAGCACGTCGCTGCTCCATCCGGGCATCGTGGTCGGCCTCCGATCTGGCCGTATAAAACAACTATACGGAGACCTCAGGTGCCAGATGTGCGCGGCCTTGGTCCTGGTGGCCGCGGTCGGTGCTTCGACTGGGTGCTCGTGTCCGCGGCGTTGTCTGTCTGGCAGGGCAGCTCGCGCTAGGTGGCCTCGTCGTTGGCGCGCGAGTTTGCCGGAACCACGGACGTGAGATATGGTGGTGCGCTGATAGTCGGGAACCGCGAGTTGGCCTGCCGGATGGACGGTGCCGCCTGAATTGTGCGGATAGTTGATCGGGTTCATCTCGCGGGGCCCCATAGAACTGCTGCCGTCCGTGGGGCATTGGCGGAGGGGCGAGCTCCGTCGGCGGTTGCCTCCGGCTCCGCGGCGGCGTCGGCGGCCGCGCCGGGGCGCAGCGGCGACGCTGGAAGTTGGGGAAGTCTTGAAGTTTGTGTTGCTATGTTGTGCATCTGCTGCGGTGGTAGGACAACTGGCGCGTCGGCGCACGCGTGGCTCAGGGCCGCGGTGGGCGAGGCTGCGGACCGCGAGCAGTGGGCTGATCCAGGCATCTGCCAGGGGCCGTCGGCGGATGGCTGCGCTGGCGTAGCGCTGTGGCTTGGCTGCGGCCGAGGCAGACCCTCGGCGGCCACGAAGGCAACTTCCGAGATCCAGGCAAGAAAGCCGGAGTCCAGGGTGCCGTCTATGGGTCCGGAGTCTGCGCAACCTCCGAACTGGCCGCCGCTGCCGCTGCCCTGTGGTGATGGTGGCGTCATGCGGGCGCGCGGCGCGGAGGTGGCGCTCGCTCCCGTAGATGTTTTGCGTCGTGGCGGCCCCGTCGTAGCCTTTCGGATGGCGGCGTCTGCCTTTTCTTTCGCCTGAAGAGCGTTTGCCTGTTCTTCGTCTCTATTCCACATTAGAAAACCTGATCTATTGGGGTATCAGGGAATTACATGACGAATACGTACTTCTTGGGGCCCTTGTGTTTGCTGTTACCTTTTCTGGAGAAGCTGCTGCTGTTCTTCTTGGTGGCTCTGCGTGCCTTGCGAGCGGGGCGTTGCATGCGTCTGCGCCTGTGTCGTCTGGCAATCTTCATCTGCCGGAACAACTCAGCATCCATCTGGGCAGGGCAGAGACCTTGGAGCTCGGGTGCATGGTAATTGACTTCTCCGCCTGGGTCCGAGCTTGGATTAGAGGAGGTACTCTGTCGCAGTCGGCCCCGCGCGCGGGCGCCCGCGCGGCGGCGGGGCACGTTGCCGGCGTCGGCGCGGCGCTCTGCGACGGGCCGGTAGCGCGCGCCAGGGCATCTCCAGTTCCAGGAAGCTCGGCGGCGCTGGCGGCCCAGGGGTCGAGACCTCGAGCGTGCCGGGGGCCGCGTGCACTGCTGGCGTCGCCATTGGCCACGACGGCGACTGCTCCGACAGATGGCGGCGCACGACGGGCGCTGGTGCTGTTGTTTTGTGAGCGCTCCACGGTGTGACCCACGCGCAAGACCATGCTCGTGAGACTGTTGAGCTCGGCCTCTGCGGCCGGGCATCGGCTGCCGCGCGGCTGGAGCAGCGTCGTGAATAGGCTAGCTGTGACGCCGACCGCTCGGATGAGCAACCAGCTTTAGCCTTCCCGCGACATCGCAGCTCCACCGTTGTGCGTAGCTCGGTATCGCAACGTGAGAAACCGCGCGGGCAGCGCGTCGGTGGTTTCGTTGCGTCGTCCCGAGAACTCGATGTGTTCGTGGGTTGTCTGGAGGCACGACTCCTCGCCTGGTGGGCCGAACTGTGTGGCAAGGTTCGCGATGAGGTAGGTCACGGTGTCCTCTTGCCGGTCGTTGACCATGTTTCCCTCCGCCATCTCCGTGAAGCTTCGGAACGCGTGAGCTCGCGAGCGGCCCCGCCGAGGTTGAAGATGACGGCAACGAGTTGTTAACCGCTGTCCATGTCGGTGGCTAGCACGCTCCAAGCGAGCACGTTCTGTACCCTGTGGCGGAAAAAATACATGGACTCGCGCTCAAGTGACCGTGAGGGCGGATGGCGGGATGTGATGGCACCGCGGCCGACGCCGCCCTGTGGGCCGGCTCCACAAGGCATCGTGCCTGTGAGCCAAAACAAGACGGCCACGAATCACGCGAGGATGCTGCCACATAGCGTCAAAGTGGAAATCGTCTTCGATAGAACCTCACCGCGATGATGGCTGCGAAAGCGCCTGCTACTCGGCCTGCGCAAGGACGACCGCCATGTCGATGTGCGGGGCAGCCATGATGATGTCGTTGTCTACCCCTGGTCCATGAAATCGGCGCATTGACTTGCAGTGTTCCGCTCGGGTGGCGCGATGTGCTCGCAACGAGAGCCACCACGATCGCACACGTGCCGAAACACGGCGCTAGCCCAGGATGGGCCCTCGCAGTCATGCCCGACGCGATGCTGCGGCCAGTGCCTGTGGGGTTGCGATGGGTCGAAGAACGTCGTGGCTTCCTGTTGGCGAATCGCTCCTCATCGCGGTTACGCCTTCTGTTGTTGCCCTCTCAGCGGGACCGGATGTCCGAGGCGAGCTGCCGGTTGGCTTGCAGAACAACCATAAGCAAAGGCTATTCAAGGAATGGAGGGTGGTACCGCTGCGGAACTGAAGGTAAATGCGAATGTGCGGCCACACCGCACTCTTCGCACGTTCCGTGGATCGCGGGTTGGGATCGCTCCCAGCTCCGCCACCCAACTCAAATTGCAGGGGTTGGAAGCATGGCGGCATTCAGATGTATATTACGAGCCTTTAACTGTTCATACCGTAAGTAAATCTGGGTCGACGCTCGGGCCAAACAACGGCGACCCCTCCTAATTTGATTGAGGGGGGGAGGAAGAACAGGGGAGAGGGAGGAGGAGGAGGAGGAGGAGGAGGACGAGGAGGAGGAGGAGGAGGAGGAGGAGGAGGAGGAAGAAGAGGAGGAGGAGGAGGAGGAAGAGGAAAAGGAGGAGGAAGAGGAGGAGGAGGGCCTTCTCTTCCCTCTGCTCCCTCCTGCCCTCTGTCCTGCCTCGCGAGGTCCACTCCGTGGCCCTGCCACGGGATCTCCACCATGGCCGGCCGCTCCGGCGGGCCAGGCGAGACCCCAAGCTGGCCCCCCGGAGCACAAATGGGCTTGGCGGTCGACGTCCTCTCGGTGGTCGTCGTCGTCGCCCTTCTCCTCCTAGTGATCCTCCTCAACCTCCTCCTCCTCCTCATCCTCCTCCTCCTCCTCCTCCTCCTCATCCTCCTCCTCCTCCTCCTCCTCCTCCTCCTCCTCCATCGACGACGACGACGACGCCCAGGCGCCGCCGAAGTCCCCCAAATCGTTCAGGTCTCCGTTGGCAGGCTCCTCATCCTCTCTTCCTCCTCGTCCTCCTCTTCCTCCTCCCCCTCCTCCCCCTCATTTCCTCCATTCTTCGTCTCCGCCCGAAAAGGCGGCCCACGCGCTGAATAGAACTGGTGCCACCACGTCCACCCATCGCTCTGCGCGAGTCCCCCAGGAACGACCGATGCATGGTGCAATGCCGACTCCTCCTCCTCCTCCCCCTCCTGCTTCGTTTCCCTCCGCGCCAACTAAATAATCCGACGACAACAACGAATGCAAAGAACTCCGACGATTGAGCAGGGACCGAGACCGTCCCAGCAGCCCTAAGCCTACCTCGACATGTTCTTAAAACTGAATAGGGTCCAGCAAGAATTTAGGGACCTAGACAAAAGGAGCTTAAGTCAAACAGCATTATGCCTTGTATGCAATGCCATGACGTGGCATACTTTGATACTCCATGCTATGCTGTGCAGTGCTGCGTGCTCTTGCGCGATCCTTCAATAACCCATCAGAGTTCCTCACACTGCTCGTCATCATCCTGAGGCCTCCTGGAGCCTCCAGGGATCTGTTGGGACGAGTGCTTGGAGCTTTTTAGGGTTGCCTCGAGCCTCCTCTTCCTCGCCCTCCCTCATCCTAATTCCTCTGTTTCTTCTTCTTCCTCCTCCTCCTTCTCCGACTCCTCCTCATTCCTCCTCCTTCGTCCTCCTCTTCTCCGTCCGCCGCCGCGTATCCACGCTGCCCCGTGACCCGTCTTTTCTGCGGCGCGCTGCCTGCGAGGAGATGACCGCTTCCGACGCTGTTCGTAGTTTGCTCGCCCCCTCCTTCGTGTCACCTGCCTTGCGGGACTCGCAACTGCACACGGCTGGGTCCTCCGCCCAGATATCCTTTCCCCAACCATCCTGTGGTGTCAGGTCCTCGTTTTGAAGAGACAGCGCCCTGCGTCTCCTCTACTCTCCACTCTCCTCCCCCTCTTCCCTCCTCCCATCCGACTGCATCGGGTGGGTGGTAATAGGGGGTGATCTACATGGAGGGTGAACAAAAGGCCCTCAAGGGGAACCCTTAGAGCCACCTCTCATTTACCCCCACTACCCGCCCGACTGCATATGTCGGGCCCTTCGCAAGGATATTTTTTGTTTTCGAGCGGCCGCCGCGAGAGAGCGCGGCCGCGTCGCGGGAGAGGGCTGGTGGGGGGGGGGACGAAGGACGAGGGGGAGGGGGGGCGAGAGAGGGGGCCCTCCTGATCCCCTCTTCCCTACTCCTTCTTCCTCGGCATCCCCTCCCCACTTCCTCCTTCTCGCTCCTCTCCTTCTCCTTCTCCTTCGCCTCCTCCTCCTCCTCCTCCTCCTCCTCCTCCTCCCTCTCAAAGGTACTATCTTATCCACCCACTCTTATAGCTATATCGGGGCCAACGTATGCTTATCCTCAATCATAGAATCATGCATCCTTCGCAACCATCCCTACCTTCGGCATACCCGCAGGGTGCAATTTCGCAACCTTCTTGGTGCAGATGTATTGCATAAATCCCCATCGACGTCTGGACGTCTAATGTGCAGGTCTCGCTTTACATGTTTATCGATGACCTGCTGCTGCTTTGCACTCACGAGTGCAAGGACACAATCGTCAACCAGCGGCGCCACTAGGCCATCAATATTTTAACAGCCAGCCGCTTCGAGTTTAAGTGCAAGGTTGCAGTTTCAAAATCGGCAAGTCGGCAGTCGTTGGGTCCATCAGAGCTATCCAGAAAAAGCTTGCCAGAAGTATTGTGAAATATTCGGGCTCTACCACTTCCCATGCAACCGACCTGGGGGTGGACTTCAGATCGGGACTAAAAGAGAGGGAACAACATGGTCAAGGCGGCCATGAGGGACGCGTCCCGTGCGCTCGCTGTGACCGCCTCGTCCCTAGTACCCAAGGCGGATCACAAGGACGCGTGGCTAGCACCCCCCCCAGCAACCCAGCAACCCAACGAAAATAATAATAATAAGAAGAAGAAGAATGCTCCCCTACGTTCCCCCGACGAAACCCTAAGCGGATTCCGATATTTGCACCGGCGAGGCTCCGGTAAGATCCCTACGGAGACCCTGCAGGGCCTACAACTCCCAATGCGGCCTATGAGATCCCGCACAAATCCCATACGGCATGTATGGGAACCGATACAGATCCCATACGGCCTGAATTGGATCCCACACAGATCCCATACGGCCTGTATGGGATCCGATACAGACCCCATACGGCCTGCATGGAATCCGATACAGGTCCCATGCGCCCTGCATGGGATTCCACGCATAACCCGTACGGCCTGTATGAGATCCCGCACACATCCCATACGGCCTGTATGGGAAACGATACAGATCCCATGCGCCCAGTATGGGATCCCACATAGATCCCATACGGCTTGCAGATATCTGGTCCAGGTACTACCACGCGGCCATCTACCCTGGCATTATTTAGTCTTGGGGACCCCTGCTGGAGGCCTAGAGAGGGACCTGTCCTCCTGTGGGCTACCCTTGTTCCCTTGTGTGGAGGGCAGTGATAGGAGACCATGCGCCTGGCTACAATCTTCCAGCTCTTCGTGCCATGAGAGGACCAGTAATATAACCTCCGCCAACCAGATGGAGTCAGTGTCGCGGCCCGTTCGGAGCAGCCATCTTGAATGCGAAGGAAGTGGGGTGGAGGTTCGTCGGCCCGTTCGTCTCTGCAGATCAGCACGACCTTTCCAGCGCTACTCCAGCACTGGCTCCAGGTGGCGTGGTATCAGCAGTTATGTTGGCAAACATCATCAACGCTAGGCACCTCTCCTCCCGGACTCAGAGAACATCACCCTCAAGGCCTTCCCCACCCAAGGAGTTTGGACCATGTCATGCTCGCAAAAGGCTGGATATCCAACCACACGTCAATGCAAGTGCGGACGCTCTCGGGACCTTCATCATAGACTCGTGGGCTGCCCAATTGCTGAGACCCTTCGCCGAGATGTTTCCCAGTTCGAGATCGAAAGACTCTAGGAGTTCTCAGAGTTTCCACTGCAGGCTGGCTTCCCAGAGAGGCCTGGCTTTTCGGTCAACCCTCATGCGGGCCTCGGGGATAGCCCAGAAAAGGTCAAATTCTAGAGCAAGAACGAGGGTCTGACGCCCTGGCAGATTTTCAAAGGCGAAGTCTCTACGGACGGATCCTGCTGAAAGCAGGGTCACCCTGACTACCATTCCTCAAGTTTTGCAGCAGTTGTCAATCATGAGCGAATTAGACGGAGGTCTTGGGCCGCAGTCTTCCGCAAGCCCCCCCCCTCCGCTGAGCACCTTGCTGTGCTTTCTGCCGTCTCCTCCTCCTCCTCCTCCTCCTCCTCCTCCTCCTCCTCCCCTTGCTCAATCACAAAGACAAGCACTGATTATGAATCAGTGCTAAATGTGCGTCAGTACCACCAATACTAAACGTCAATATGCTGGCCTCACGACCCTGTCAAAAGACAGCGCGGCATGGCACGAACACCGCAAGTGCGTGAAGATAAAACCGCATCACGATCAATCCACCGTCACGGAAGGATCGGAAGAGTGGCTCGATGCCACAGGCAATGGCTTCACCGACAAAGATGATAAGCTAGGGGCCCAGAGTTTGCTCCGTCCGTCGACCTCAGAAGTAGAGTCGACAGAGAACAGTACCACGCAGCTCAAGAACTGGCTGGTGCATGTTGCTGCAGCACTAAGTTTGTGGGAGCCCGTGGGCCCTCGCACGAGTAAGAAGGCGTTCGACACTCGTGACAGGGCTGCTGCGCCGCCAGTCCCTGCTGGCGCGCAGAACGTCAGAGAAGCGGCGCACAACGTCTGATATCCCCACCTCCTCCCGGCCCTGAGGCTCCCTCTCCCCCCCGCTTCCGTCATTCGTTCGGCGGGGCGCCCAAGGGGGAAATGAGAAGGGGCAGGCCTTCTCAGAAGGCTCGGAATTCCCCCGGCCTCCAGAGAAGGTTCCTATTTAAGCCTTCCCCCTAGACGCAAACAGCTTCTCAGAAGGCGCCATAGGGCTTCCGAGGAGCCCCGCCGCCTTCTGAGACCTTCTCCCTCGCATCTCCCCCCATCGCGCGCCGCCGATTCGTGGGAGGGGGGGGGGGGGGAGAGGACGGGAAGCGCAGCTGTGCGGACTGCAAGACCAAGTGCACCGAGGAGGCTTTCGGGTCCATGGGGCTGGAGGCCTGCCCCGGAAGACACCTCACCTCGCACAGCGCTCTCGGCCTTGACGCGTTGATCTTTACTTGGGGCCACCCGCGGAACTCTCCTCGCAGGCCATTGTCCCTGCACGTGGCAGCTGCGGCAAACACGGTGGAGCCACTGGCAGGGCGGTGCGGAGGGGGGCTCAAGCGCCCAGTCGATCGAACCCAATGGAGGCTGCCTTTGCGGGCAAGCACCTGCGCTCGCCCTCCTCCGCCATCTCGGGGCACGGATGCCCCCCCCTCAGAAAGGCGGACGGACTACCTTCGCCGACAGCAAGCAGGCCAGTTACAACAGGGTGGCCTCGGCCAGTGGTGTGGACGAACATGCCCCCCAACAACATGATGATCCTCCTCCTTCTCTTCCTCCTCCTCCTCCTCCCTCCGCCTCCTCCCTTCCCCAAAACCCTGGTCGCGCAGGGCGGGATGCCTGCTTAGAGCGGTGGCGCTCGCGGCGGGGCGCGCGATAGTCCCGAGAGGCGCTCTCGGCGAAATGGCTTCGACCCAACATGGCCTCACCTGTCCCTCCTCCCCCATCCGCATTCCTCACTTCCTGATGGGCTGTGGGCAACCAGTGGATGCGTCCGCGTGGTGACCCGCACCATTCTGGCACACCCCTCACGCGTTTCGTGGCCCGATAGGGCGCTCCACCGAAGGCTCCAGTGGCTGCGACCGCATGGCCACACGCCCCGTTTCGGCACACCCCGCGTTGTGCGAAAGGGTTGGGTTCTTCAGGCTAATGTGTTCTCCCCCTCCTCCGCCTCCACCTCCTCCACTTCTTGCTCCTCCTCCTCCTCCTCTTCTTCTTCTTCTTCGTCTTCTTCTTCTTCTTCGTCTTCTTCTTCTTTCCTCCTCCTCCTCCTCCTCCCTCCTCCCCTCCCCCGCCCCTCCCCTCCCCCCCCCCCCCCCCCCCCTCCCCTCCCTCCCCCCCTCCTCCCCTCCTCCTCCTCCTCCTCCTCCTCCTCCTCCTCCTCCTCCTCCTCCTCCTCCTCCTCCTCTCCTCCTTTTCCCTCTCCCCACCGTCAACCCTTGGACCTCTGGAAGAGGAGAAGAGGGAGGAAGGAGGCGAGGAGGGAGAAGTGGGGGAACCAGATGATGAGGCGGAGCACGGCAGTATGTTGGGCAAAGGGGATGAGCAGCAGGAGAGGACGAGGCGCGTTGGGTGAGTGGGAGACGGAGGGCGGGGAGGGCAGGCTGAGAAAGCGAGACGAGGCGGCGGGCGGCGGGGCCGCGCCACCAGGCGGCTACACGGGACACCCTGCATCGGTGGCCACAAGGATCCTGAAAATCCCCGGCGGCTCCCCTACCACAGGGCATCCAGATCTGGCGATCTGGCAGCGAAAAGCCCGGCTGTGAAAGAAAGCGAGGCAGGAGGACATGAGAAGTAGGGGTGCACATCTATATATATATATATATATATACATACAGATATATACGTACACACATACATACATATATACATATATATATATGTATATATATGTGCGTATATATATATATATATATATACAAGGCTGCAGTGGCGCTTCGCGCCATGCACCTTGTTCCTTGAAGCTTTGGAATGGTTGGCCCGTGGTGCCATCCTTTTTCCCATTTGAGCCGCGGTCCGCTGGTTCGTACTTCGGA
>CAUYUJ010019538.1:177663-230163 GCA_963575745.1 Prorocentrum cordatum | reverse complement strand
CCCCCGGGGGGGCCGCGAGAGCCCCCTGCGGCCGCTCTGCTCGGCAAGGGCCGACGGGCGGCGCCCGCTCCAGCGGGAGCGCCGCGGTGGATCGGCCACGCCTGGCGCGCTCGCGCGCGGGAGGCAGCCTCGCCTTCCGGGTCCGCTCTCCCGCGCGCCTCGCGACTGCCCTCGCGACGCATTCAACGACGGACCCCTTGTGACCCACTGGCCCTCTCGGCGGTCTTCGGCGGCCTTCGGCGGCCCTCTGGCGGCCTCCTCGGCGGTTTCCTCGGCGGTCTTCTGGCGGCCTTCTGGCGGTCTTCTCGGCGATCGTCCGCTTCTGGTGGTCTTCGGTGGCTTTCGGCTTGAGAGCAGGACGCTTGCTGCTAGACAGGAGTCCATGATAGAACGCCTGATCCTCGCGCTCTCGCGCGGCCTGCAGGACGGCGGCCTCGCGAGGCGTGGAGAGCGCGACGCCCCGCGCGCCTCTGCGGGTGCCCCGCGCGGTCTTCCCGAGACGGCCGCGCTCGTGACTGAGAGGGGGGGCGTTGTCTCGAGGGTCTTGGCTGCGCGCCCAAGGGGGTATGGGGAGGCGGGAAGGCTTCTCAGATGGGGGCTGCTTTTTCTTTGAAGGCGCCAGCCCTACACCTGTAGACATCTGTAGACAAGCCCTCCCCCTCTCCCCCTGCCCCCTCTGCGTGCGTGGCCGAGGGTCACCACGAGCTGCATGCCCGAAGACGCCTGGAGTGCACGGCATGATCCACGCCCACTGTGAGGCCAGGTGACGCCGGGTCAGTGAACATCGCTGCCTTCCCTCGTCTCTTGATGCACCCCGAACCCTGGCTCTTGACCTGCCTTTCCCGAAACACTGGGGCTCACGCCTGCGCGACTGCTCGGCCGCAGATGCGGCAGTCGCGACCCGGCCCCCCTGCAACACAGGCCCCTCGGACCGAGCAGGCGCGGAGGAGCTCTTGGCTCGCCTCCCTGCCCATTCGCCGCCTTGTTTCCTCCTCTCCATGCGTACGGTCAGACCGAGGTAAAAGATCGAGGTCGGTTCGGGGTGGGTGCCTTGATGTTCTTCGTGTTTGTTGATGTCCTTGTGCATCCCGGGAAGGGTACCCTAGGATGTTCTTCAGTTTGGGCCTGCGTAGGGCCTCATGTTCTTGAAGGATGGTATTATGTCCTAGGTCCGACTGTATTCCAATCCTACTTCTGCTCCTCGCCCGCCTCCTCCACATTCATTTCTCCCTCCCTCCCCTTCTCGTTCCTCCTCCCAATCCCACGAGCCTTCTGGGCAGAGGTGCTACAGTCGAGTCGGACCTAGGACAGAAACACATTCTTCAAGAACATGAGACCCTCCGTCGGCCAATACACACAGAACAGCCAAAGGTACCCTTCCCAGAATACACAAGAACATCCAGCAGATACAAAGAACATCAGGGTACCCTCCCCGAACCGATCTCGATCGTATATCTCGGTCCGGCTGTATGAGGAGCTCTTGTCTCCCCTCTTCCCCTGTTCTGGGAAGGGCCTCGCACCTCCCCCCGCTGGGTCTGGACTGGGGCTGGTTGCGAGATGCCAGAGGTTTTTTTGTTTCGCCCAGGATGGCTCCAAGAGGGCCCAGGATGCGCCAATGTTGCCTTCAAAAGATTTCAAAATACTTCAAGGTGGCTCAAGATAAGTTCCGATGTACCTCCAATTCGCCATCCTGCCTTCAGCACGTAGTGGAGTGCCCCAAGGCTCATGCAGTCCTTAGAGGTAGAGGGTTTGTAAATTCTTACAAGGATCTGGACCACAACATTCCCAAGCATTTCCAGGGTTGCTCGCGTGGGCCTCTAGGACGGTGACCCCGCTCAACACGATCTTATAGGAACCTCAAGGTTTCCGGAGGAACGCCCAAGAAGAGCGTCCAAGAGGGCCCCGACACGGCCTGAGAAGGCGCCAAGACTGCCCTCGATGCCCTACAGACGGCCTAAGAGGTCTCTAAGAAACCACAAGAGGGCTCCAGGACAACCCCCAAAAGGGTTGTCCTCAAGATGCCAGAGTCATTGACTCTCCTGCGGTTTTTGAAAAGCCTTAGCGTTCTCGCATTTTCGAGCTTCTGACGCGCTGGCACGGCCCTAGAGGCCCGCAAGACCGTTCCACGTAGATCCAAGAAGACCCCAAGAAGACTCCAAGACGACCCAAGAGGCTCGCCAAAATGCCCTAAAACGGCCCGAAGAAAGGGAACCCGAGCTCACATGTTGCGCTCTCCGCCCCGAGGTGGCACCCGAGACAGCCAGCAGGCCCCCAAGGGGCCGAAGCCCCAGGATGCCCGCGAGAGGCCCGAGTCCAGCTGCAGGAGGCCCCCGAGAGACCCCCCGAGAGGCCAAGGCACACCCAAAACCGTCTTAAAGAGGCTTTCGAGAGGCTTCCCAGGCGATCCCCGCAAGCAATCCAAGAGGCCTCTCAGCTACAACCTGGGCACGGCTCAAAGGCCACCATATCCGCCGCCCCCTGTGGCTTACCACAGGGGTGATCGGCGTTCCGGACTGCATGTACTTCTTGGCATTCTCAAGATGTCCTCCTCCTTGTTTCTTTTCTCTCATGCTATCTTTTCCTCCCCCGCGTTCCCCGAAGGGTTTCCACAACTGCTGGGCGAGTACATAGTCCGATAGCTTGGCCAAGCGCTGGCCGAAACGTTCAGCCATGTAGGCGCTTCCACAAGGCAGGGGGCGGCGGTGTTTTGCCGTAGGCGTCTTCGATACCCCGAGACGAGACGGTTCAGAGTGCTCTCCGAGCCTTCCAAGGAACTCCCCAAGAGGCCCAAATCCTTCCAACATCTAAGGGCAACTATTTGTTTTGCCTTCTTGCATTTTCGCTTTCGATGGGCCTGCGAGGCCTCAGGATGGCTCCAAGATGGCCCAAGAGAGCCCCAAGAGAGCGCCAACAAGCCCACAAGGGAGCTTCGCGCCCATCCGGCGCCCAAGGGCGTCTCAAGCGACCATTTGTCGGTTTCCGAGGGGGGTGGGGCGAATCAACGCATCCCCCCTTTTCGAGCCATAGGGACTACGATCGTCACAAGAGGGCGCCCACCGACTCCCCCATAGAGCGCCAAGTGGGCCCCAAGAGGCTTCCAGAATGGCGCAAAGGCGGCTCCACGAGGTCCCCAAACAGGTCACTGTGGGGGCCTCCAAGAGGCTTGCGGAGCGAAATACTCGAGATGGCCTTTATGGTTGAACAGTCGTCGTCTTCTTCCTCTCCTATCCTCGTCTCCTACCTCCTCCCCCACATCTTCGCCATCGTCGTCCTTCTCTTCCTCTTCCATTTCTCTTTCTTCTGAACAACTCCTCCCTGTCTCACTCCGAATGGGTCGGTAGGGCGGGCCGGGCGTTTCGCCTAAGACTTCCTCCCTACTCAGGATCCTGAAGCTCAAACTTTGTCGCAACTTCTCGGATCGAGGGCGGCCCGTTTTCAAAAGGTGGCTATCGCCGTAGCGCCACGTACACTCGTCTGCAAACGTTGTAAGAGTTTTACGGATGGAGGGCGGATGGTTTTTACATTGTGGCATCGCCTTAGCGCCCGCCGCGCACATTCGTCCAACAAGTTTCCAAGAGTTTCACAGATGGAAGGCGGGTCGTTTTCAAAACGTGGCTGTCGCCTTGGCGCCGCGCACATTCGTCTGGTAAGTTCGCAAGAGTTTCAAGGATGGAAGGCGGTTCGTTTTTCAAATGTGTCTCTCTCCTTAGCGCCGCGCACATCCGTCTTCACAGTTTACAGCAGTGTCAAGGATTCTTATGGTTGACGTCCCAGACGCTGTGCTTTGGCACGATTTACGATTGTCAGTGCTCGACGGTCCTGTTGATTTGCGGTGTTGCCATCCCAGGAACGGTGCTTTGGCAAAGTTGAAGATTTTCAGACGGTTGTCTTCCAACGGGGCACTTCCCGCAATGAAAATGAATCAGTGTAGAGACCAATGAAGAAGGAGCTTGCATCGAGGGATCATTGCAACATCGTTAATGGGTCTTGGGTTTGCACTGGTCCTCCTCCTCTCTCTTTCCTCCTCCTCGTTCTCCTCCTCCTCCTCTTTCCAAGGATAGCGGCCACCCAGCCCCGATAGGGCCCAAAAAGAACACCAAGAGGGTCCCAATAAGAACCCAACATGGTCCCCAAGAATCATCCTAGCGCCTCTTAGACTTAAACATCCGCGCAAGCAATATCCCCCTCCTTCGCCTTCTCCCTTTCATGCTCCTGCTCCTCATGTCTGCCTCTCCCCGAACCATCCTCTTTCTCTCACTCCTCCGAAGATGGCTCCAGGAGGCCTCTACGAGGCTCCTGGAACGACTGACCTGGCGTCCGCTCTGGATGAAAGGGACGCGCTGCTGCATGGGCATCCCCGTCGTGGGTAGGATTCAATGTCCCACGGACCCTTCTGGGCGGAAGTTCCACTACATTGAAGGGGCCCCAGGACACACAAATAAATACATACAAATAAAAGCATTCCCCATATTTTCCCATATTTTCTGTGTTTTTGTCTTCCTCCCCACTTCCCATATTTGCCGGTCGTGCCGGTCGAGCCGGTCACGCCGGTTGCGCCGGTCGCGCCGGTCGCGCCGGTTGCGCCGGTTGCGCCGGCGCCAGTCGCGCCGGTCGCGCCGGTGGCTATCGTGCCGGCGGTCGCGCCGGTGCCGGGCGCGCTGGTCGCGCCGGCTGGTCGCGCTGGTCGCGCCAGTTGCGCCGGTCGCGCCGGTCGTGCCGGTCGCGCCGGTTGCGCCAATCGCGCCGGTTGCGCCAGTGCCCGTCGCGCAGGCCGCGCCAGTCGCCCCGGTCGCGCTGGTTGCGCTGGTCGCGCCGGCCGTGCCGGTCACGCCGGTTGCGCTGGTTGCGCGAGTGCCGGTGGCGCCGGTCGCGTCTGTTGCGCTGGCCGCGCCGGTCGCCCGGCCACGCCGGTTGCGCCGGTCACGCCAGGTGCGCCGGTGCCGGATGCGCCGGTCGCCCCATTTGCACTGGCCGCGCTGGTCGCGCTGGTTGCGCTGGTCGCGCTGGCCGCGCCGGTCACGCCGGTTGCGCCGGTCGCGCCGGTTGCGCCGGTGCCGGTCGCGCCGGTGGCGCCGGTCGCCGGTCGCGCGAGTCGCGCCGATTACGCGCGTCGCGCCGGTGCCGGTCACTCCGGCGCCGGTCTCGCCGGTCGCGCCGGTCGCGCGGGTCGCGCCTGTCGCGCCGGTCGCGCCGGTCGCGCCGGTCGTCGACAGGCGCGACCGGCGCGACCGGCACGACCGGCGCTGGCGCAACCGGTGCGACCGGCGCAACCGGCGTGGCCGGCGCGACCGGCGCAACCAGCGCAACCGGCGCGACCGGCGCGACCAGCACCGGCGGAACCGGCGCAGCCATCGCAACCGGCGCGACGGCCCAACCGGCGCAACCGGCGCGACCGGCGCGACCGGCACCGGCGCAACCGGCGTGACAGGCGCGACCAGCGCAACCGGTGCGACCGTCGCGACCAGCGCGACCGGCGTGACCAGCGCGACCGGTGCGACTCGCGCCGGTGCGCTCGGCGCGATAGCGCGCTTATGGCAGGCGCGCCCAGAGCCGATGCCGAAGTGTGGTTCCGCGCGTGCAGGCGCAGGCGCGCCCGCAATCACAATCGTTCGCGATTACGCGCTTGTGGGCGGAGGCGTGCCCAGAAACACAATTGGAGTGCGAGTGCACGCGTTCGAGCGCGGGCGCGATCAGAGCGCGATCCGCGCATTCTGGCGTTGCTTGGGCGCAGATTCGTTGTCGGAGCGCGTTCCGGCGCAGGCGCGCCAAGGATCGCAGTCAGAGCGCGCAGGCAGCGCTTATCGCAATCGGAGAGCGCAGGCAGCGCTTATGTGCGTAGGTGTCTTGCGGCGCAATCGGAGCGCGATTCGCGCTCATGGGCGCAGAGCGTTTAAAATCTCGATCAGCGCGCGTACTGGCGTGTGCAGGCGCGACCAAGCCGGGATGCGATTGCGGCGCTGGCGCGCGCGCCCACAGAATCGCAATGAAAGGTAATTCCAGGTTCCGTTGCGGGCGCGCCCCGAATCATAATCGGAGCCCGATTCTGCGCAGGCAGGCGCAAGCGTGCCCGGAACGTTCGGCCGCAGGCGCGCTCCGTCGCTCGGTTGTCTTGGGTCTGAATCAAGCACGCCCAGCGTTCCAATCCGATCGCGTTCGGGTGTAATGGCACGCAGGCGTGCCCGGCGCGGAGGGGCGCTGGTTGTCCTGCGCGCATAGCGTCTGGTAAGCGGCGCTTGCCCACTTGTGAGTGGCGAACCACACAGTCGTCGCGTTTGCATGCATTGGGCACGCAGGGTTCGTTGCAAAACTTGACTCCTGCGCGCGCGCCGCCAGCCTGGCCACACTGGAAGCATTGGGGCCGTGGAGAAACTCCAGTCGGGTCCAGTCTGGCGGCGCCTTGTCTCCCGCTGGCCCAACGGCAGCGCGGGAGCGTCGACCCATTTGTGGGGATGAGATATATGGTAGCCCGCAAAGATTTTCATAGCCCCCAAATCGCGTAGCGATTTGGGGGGCAGGAAAATCTTCAGGGCGCACATGAGTGCGCCTCTCTGCCTTTGTGCATCTTGGCTTCTATGCCTCGGTCAGCCATGCGCTTGGCCGCAGCGTGCGTTATTCTCACTCGCCCAGGGCTGCTTGGCGGCAGGTGGTTCCTCTTCCGCTTCCTCCCTCGGTTGGTCGGTTGGTTGGCTTGGCGCTGGTGGCGTGCGCTGTGGCTCCTTGCAGCGACCTCGTGGCTCTCTGCTGGTGCTCCTCGTTGCCACTTCGCCGCCGCTCCTCGTCGCCATTGCCTTCCCGCAGTCAGCTTCGGTGACAGCGCCGCAACAGCCCTGAGGGAGGCTGCTCTGCAGGGCGGGACGCCCTGGCGCGCGTGGCCCGTGGCAGCGCCGCAACAGCCCTGAGGGAGGCTGCTCTGCAGGGCGGAACGCCCTGGCGCCAGTGGCCCGTGGCAGCGCCGCAACAGCCCTGAGGGAGGCTGCTCTGCAGGGTGGAACGCCCTGGCGCGCTTGGCCCGTGGCAGCGCCGCAACAGCCCTGAGGGAGGCTGCTCTGCAGGGCGGAACGCCCTGGCGCCAGTGGCCCGTGGCAGCGCCGCAACAGCCCTGAGGGAGGCTGCTCTGCAGGGTGGAACGCCCTGGCGCGCTTGGCCCGTGGCAGCGCCGCAACAGCCCTGAGGGAGGCTGCTCTGCAGGGCGGAACGCCCTGGCGCCAGTGGCCCGTGGCAACCCTGCAGCGCCGCAAGTGCGGTTTGTTACCCACCCACATCCACCCGTTCGTTCTGCGTTTTCGGTTGGGTCGACGCTCCTGCCAGACGGGCCCGTGGAGAAACTCCAGTTGGGTCCAGTCTTGCGGCGCCTTGTCTCCCGCTGGCCCAACGGCAGCGCGGGAGCGTCGACCCATTTGTGGGGATGAGATATATGGTAGCCCGCAAAGATTTTCCCATATTTTCTGTGTTTTTGTCTTCCTCCCCACTTCCCATATTTTCCTATATTTTCTGGGGGATCGACGATTAATTGTGTCTGTGTGTTTGTTCCTTCCTGATGCATGCTTATACTTCCCTGGCCCCAGCAACTCTCCCGGCGATCCTTCAGGCCTCCACGAGGCCCCCAAGACAGCCCGCCCGGGCATCGCTTCTGGATGACAGCGGGCGCCTTGCTGCATGGCGCTGCCTCCAGTGCGGCCTGAGATATCCTCCCAAGGGGAGGATATCCTCCCTCTTCCTCCTCCTCCTCCTCCTCCTCGTCCTCCTCCTCCTACTCCTCCCCCTCCTCCTCTTCCTCCTCCTCCGCCTCCGCTGCGCTGCCTCCAGTGCGGCCAGCGCTATCCGAGCGCACAGAGTTACCCAATAGCGAAGCTGAACACGCAAATTAGAACGACACTAGACCGGCTTTATCAAACTCCGTGTCACCACGTAAACTGGCACGCCGTGCCAAGAACAGACCCCCCAGGGATAAGGATGGTGCGAGCGAAGCTCCCAGACGGCCCACAACATGCGCGCCGCGGCACGGGGTCACGCGTTTCATCTCTCAACACTTGTTCCCGTGCCCCCCTTCCTTCGCCCCGACTGCACCTCCAAGACGTTGTCTGACCTACTCACTTAGAGGCGAGGACGGCAGAAACGACTTTCCAAGAATGCCCCCAATACGGCCGCCGTATGTTTGTGCGGCCTGCCTTAACCTACTACTGACTTTTGTGGCGGCTAATCGTGTCCGCAAAGTGTCTCGCGATACGGGTCGTTCGGCCGATTGCGGCAGGGAGCCCCGCTCCGCAACTGAAATGCACGCGCACACAGTAACACCTGCACTTATGTCGGACCACAGGCACGGGAGCCTCTCTGGAATCATTCCACATCTGCTGCCGCCGCTCTCTGCGCCCCACGTAGCCTCCGATCGGTCTGAGGCCCCCCCCCACCACCCGGGAAGTACGGGTGGCAGGAACGAAACGCCAACGCGGCCCAGCATGGCCGCCGCGGCATGGGCGCATTTTGTTGCATGCTTCAGCCCATGCTCCCGCTCCTTCGTTCTGTGCCCCCGCCACGCTTCCAGCGCGGTTGGCCCAATGCGTGCTCAGACGCTCCCCTGATCATGGCAGCGCGCCCGGGCATCATTTCTGGATGGACTCGGTGTTCCACCGGCCCTTCTGGGCGGCCGATCCTGGCGTTCCTCGATGGGCTAGAGAGGATACTTTTTCGTTCGGCGGCTCAAAGGACAGATCCAGCGAGCGGGAATAACGTTCTGGGGCACAGAGCGAGATAATTGGCTGCTAGAGAGGATACGCGAAGCGTCAATAATGAAGTCACCTTCCTACAGTCGGACATCGGCCAAAAAACATCCCTCAAGAACATGAGGCCCTGCGTCGGTAACAAAAAAACAAAACATCCAAGGATACCCTCCCGAGGATGCTCGAGTCCAACAACATTGAAGAACATGAAGGTACCCTCCCCGAACCGACCTCGATCGTATACTTCGGTCCGGCTATACTTGCTCCTTTTCCCTACAGGCAAGGATCTTATTCGCCGCCTTCTGGCTTCTCAGGACACACATGCGTCATGCGTAAACTTTCGCACCTCAGCGACGGGTTGACTCGACAAGGAAACGCGGTGCAGCCTCGGGTCCAGCCGTTTGTTGTGTGGGCTCCTGCTTGCCGTTTGCATCCTCTGAGGTGCGCGGGTTTCAAGCTGCTGGGCCCCAACAAAGGCGCTCTCCATAGGGGGGGTTCAATGACGTCGCCACCCAAATCCATTCAGGATGGGCTGAGGGCCCTCCTCGTCCTCCTCGGGCCCCAAGATAGGGGGCCCAGGCACTAGCCATCTTCCTGAAGCCCAGGATGTGTTCTTTCCATTTTCTTGAGCTGCCTCCCGCCAGGGCGCAACGTGGAGCTCTGAGCTGAGGCTACGGACGCTTGATTTATCTCCTTCCCTTTTTAGTGGTAACCCTTTCTGAGATCCATTTCCGGCGGTCTCGGGGGAATCCTGCTCGCGAGGTCCTGGGCCGAAGCCTTTTGATCATACAGTGTTCCTCCAGACGGGCTCACGGAGGGCTTGTCCATAGACGACACTGTCGGTTGCGGATGTTGGCCACGCTTGTGCAACGGCTCGAGGCTAACCCCCACCAAAATGGTAGCGCAACGGAACAGCGCTTCTTTGTAACATTGATCCTTCCTCCTCCCTGGTCTCCCCCTCCTTCACCTCCCGCTCCTCCACCTCCCGCTCCTTTCAGGGGGGGTGACATGGGGGAGGATCCAGAAAAGAAAGGAAAATCAAGCAACGGATGAATGGAATAATGTCTGTTCTGGAGGGATCGTGAGGCTTCACGCAGGCCGATAAAATAATGAGGCGAACGGGGGAAGGAGGATGGAAAGGGGGGAAGGAGGGAGGAGGGGGAAGGAAGGAGGGAGAGGAAGGATCCAGGAAGACGAGGGGTGAGAGGCAGCGAGCCAGGGAGCGAATGTCGGCCCCTCCGCCCCATGGGGCTGACCTTCCCATTCCCCCCCCCATCCCTCTCCTAGACGCCTCCAAAATGGGGTCGGAAGATCGCGCCGTATCGCCGATGCATCGGCGACGCATTGCACCGGCAACGTCGGCGATGCACCAGTGACGCCAGGATGGAGGAAATCGGGCTCCACATCGAGCCGCATCGCCGATGCATCGGCGATGCGGCGCAGTCATCCGACCCCATCTGCCACGACCCCATCTGGGAAGCTTAGATCTTCCCTCTCTTCACCCCCCCGTCGCCTCTTCCACCCTCTCCCTCCCGCCTCCCTCCCCGCCTCGCCTTTCAACGCAATGGGCTCGATGTTATCGGTATGCAAGAAACGCGAGTCACTGCCGCGGGCTCTGGCAAACGCCAAGTCCCCCCGTACATAGTTTTTCTGTCCGAGTCGCAAGCTGGTGCTCATGCTTGCGGCTGCGCGCTCTGGGTCAACCTTAGCACGCCCGTATTTCCTAATGCCAAAGGCATCCCCACCTTTCCTATTAAGTCGCATAATGTGCGCATTGTACACCAAGACCCGCGAATCATCGCGGCCGTCATAAGTCAGAACGGCCTACGTTTCAGCATCCTAGTGGCGCACGCTCACCATTCCGGGCGTCCTCTCCACGAGCAGGCCGCATGGTGGCAGCACCTTCGATATGTGCATGACCATATTTTGCCTCAGCCCACTCCCACTCTTGTCCTCATGGACTCCAATGCTGCAGTGGGCACGCAAACCTCAGCGGCCATCGGCCCCCAGCATGCGGAGCAGGTCAACACGGCAGGCTCCTTTTTCCATCGCTTCCTACTCGCCTCAAATCTCTGGCTGCCGGCCACCTTTGTGCCCCACCCTATGGGAGCGGGCACATGGATCTCGCCAGCACGCGACCCCGCCTTCAAACAACACTGGAAGCGCAGGGATTACATAGCTATCCCGATAGGCGCCTCCGCCACTGAATGCGAGGTCAAGTACTCCCTTACCTTGGCACTCGCAGTACTTGACCACGCTGCTCCGTGCCTATCATGCCGCTTCAAGCTTCAGCTGCGCCCAACCGAGGATCAGGGATGCCAGGTCATGCGTATCCCGCACGACCCTGCAGCGTACCTCGACCCGACGGCCAGGCAGCTTTTTGAAGACACATTTAAGCCTCCTCCCGAACTTCTAACCTTTGATTTGCATGCCTCTGACCACGCGCTCATCCTTGACCGGGAGGCGCGTAACGCTATGCTACAGGCCTTTCCCCAACCCCGCACGGCAACAGGCCGCGCACCTACCAGCTCCCGCATCTCTATGGCCACCCTCGCGCTTATGGATGCCAGAGCCTTGACCATCAGTCAGGCCAACACCCTGCAACGAGATGCGTGCAACCTTTTCTCGCGGGTAGCTATCGCGGCTTGGAAGCGATATGTGCGTTCCAGGCAAGCCTTTACCCGTCCTCTAGCCGCCTTGCTCCATCACGACGAGCTTTCGCTGATGCCCGCAGTCAACAACGCATTTGCCACGCTAGCGGAGCTCGGCGCTGCCCTGCGCAGCATGCGAGCCAGCATGGCGGGCCCTAACGCCTCCATTAAATGGAAGCCCCGGATGCGCATGGCCTGCCTGCACCAGTTTTTGGCGGTCTCTCCTATACGCGTTGCTCAAACCCGCTTTCCTCACGGCTGCTCCGCCCCTACCCTAGGTACCGCATACGCAGCCGCCCTTCACCTACGCGCGCGCACATGCGCCCTCAGGGCTATCATCCTAGCTCAATTCACGCAGGCAGTCCGTTGCTCCGTCGACCTGGACGCCTCTTTTCACCTGCAAGGTATTGCCGCCGAAGTGCACGAGGCCTGGCAGACCTCACAACAGCGCACCGCCTTTGCGCGCCTACGCACGCTCGGCGTTGGCCCCAAAAAGAAGCTACGCACCTCACCCCTACCTATCCTCTCCACAGCAGCGGGCACCTTCGTTGTCGACGCCACTCAGGCTGCCGACACTTGGCTCTCCCATTTTGCCCGACAGGAGCACGGTGCAGTTATCCCGCTCAAACAAGCCAAGGCCTACGATGCTAGTGCATCGTGTCTGCCCGCTGACCTCACTGTGGATGTTCCCCCCCTACACCCTCTTTACCTTAGCGCAAATCAAACGCGCCTAT
The DNA here is from genome assembly GCA_963575745.1 of Prorocentrum cordatum. Classification (NCBI taxonomy): domain Eukaryota; class Dinophyceae; order Prorocentrales; family Prorocentraceae; genus Prorocentrum; species Prorocentrum cordatum. Next base: position 218,061 of record CAUYUJ010019538.1, on the reverse strand, counting down.
GCCAGGACCCCAGACTCTGCAGCCAGCGTAGATGGCTTCAAAGGAGCCTTTGTCAAGTCGTTTCACCGTCTACTAGCGAAGCAGTATTACCCGGTCCACCTTAAGGCGCAGTTACGCCTTGAGGAACCGCCGGCCTGGCGGGGAGGGTACAATTTCGACATTTTTAAAGGTAAAGGCAATCCAGCCATCATGGCCAACTCTCGCTCAGCAATGGCTTCCCCTCACTTCTCCAAGCGGCGTCGTGCCCTCTTGCGCAAAGAACTGGTAGAATATCTGCCTCCCGTGGCAGGCGCCTCCCAGTCTGGCGGCATTGCTGGGCGAGGCACCGACTTTGCCACGCTCGCGGTCCTAGCGCACCAGGCCTACGCGACCAGCCAGCACATTTCCTCCGCGTACATATGTATAGATGCAGTTTCAGCCTTTTACAGGGCCCTCCGACAGCTCATATTTTATTGCGACTCGCAACAAGCTGACCTCTACTACCTGGTTTCTTCCCTCAACCTCCCCCAAGAGACAGGCGAGGAGCTCATGCGACATTTGCTCTCTGCCCCTCCTATACTGCAGGAGGCTGGCCTCCCCTCGCACCTCCACGCCCAAATCTCGGCTGCATACGAGCATACATGGGCTTTCTACCCTGGCGCCTCAGGGGTAGCACTCACGCTCCGCGGCACCATTCCAGGACAGCAGCTCGGGGACGTTCTTTTCAACTTCCTCATGGCCCGCGCCAATAACGAAGCTGTTAAACAGCTCACAGACTCACCGCTCGCCCATTTTATCCTCAAGGTCCATGTGGACAAAGCTGCCCCACGATCTTTTTGCGCTCACCTCAAGGACAGCCTGGCCTCCGCGGATACGGATGTGCACCATTACCTGGACTCGTGCTTTTTCGACGATGGTGCCTATGCCTTCCTCGGGCCCACTAAAGAGCTTTTTGACGCCATGCCCGTGCTAATGGCCATCATAGTCGAGGCCTACGCACTCTCCGGTATCAAGCTCAATTTTCAAGTTAACACAACCATGTGCCTTTTTCAGTTTAGAGGGGAAGCCTCCATATCCCTTCGCCGCAAGCTCTGGGACCCCCAAGGGCTTAATGGGCAAATGCTAGTCTCACCTGCCCTCGGGCATCCGCCATTTTCCCTTCACTTTTCCAGAATCTACACATACCTAGGCACGCATTTGGACGAAAAGGGCAGTATAGGCCCCGAGCTCGCCCACAGGCGATCGGAGGCGGCCCCCAGCTGGCGCAATCTTGCCCGTCAATTTTTGCGCCACTCCTCCAGTACGTGGCTACACAAGCACCTGCACTTACTGGACTCCCTTATCCTCTCCTCCCGCCTTTTCAATGCTGCAGTCTGGCCGTTGCTCACTGGACCGCAAATCGTCACCCTCCAGGGAGAGTTCATGCGAATGTACAGACGCTTGCTCCACCTCAAGGTGCGACAGCACTGCAGAGCGTGACTCCTGTCTTGGCCAAGGTCTGCAGACCCCCCCTACCGCAGATATTTAGTGCAATGCGTCTGCGCCTCTTTGACCGGCTCCTCCGCGCGGGACCTCCGCACCTCATCTCCCTCCTTGCCACGCTCGCCGCAGACGTCCCAGACTCGTGGCTCGCTCTGGTACAGAAGGACTTGCAATGGCTGGGCGACTTTTCCGCCAATCTCGCTCAAATGCCCTCGCCAGTTACTCACCTGGACCAATGGGAGGCCCTTGCCCTCCAATCCCCCAGCGGATGGAAGCGTCGAATTCGCAATGCCCTTACAGCTGGGGCCCAGCATTTCGCACGCGCAGCACTCGCCGAGGCCGCCGCCAAGCACTTTTTTGCCATGTCCGTGCCCTGTGGGATCCCCCTGCCGACGGACCATGTACAGCATCCGATCGAGCAGCAACGCCTGGCAGCGCACTACCCATCTGTGCTCACCTGCCCATGGTGCCCGCGCACATTTTCTAAATTTCGGGGGCTCAAACAGCATGTTGCCCAGGTGCACTGGACCTTGTCCCACCGGGTCAAAGGCCTGGTACCCGACACCGCGGTTTGCCCTGCCTGCAGCCTCCCTTTTGGCTCCCGTGCCAGTCTCATGCAGCATCTCTGTTTCGACTCCTTCATCTGTGCTCTCTACCTTCTCTGTCATACCCAGCGCCTTCCACAGGGGCAAATCGCCTCGCTTGCCATGCAACGTTGCGAAAATGCCAAGCTCCAAGTGAAATCAGGCGTAGGACGCTGGCGCGTAGCATTACCGGCACATCGTGCCAAGCGCGCTACCACCCAGCACTATCGAGACTTTGCCAAGCACCTATCGCAAGCGGACGCTCGTGCCATCATGGCAGTTACCGACTACGCGCTAGACCCAGCAGCCGTCTCACTGCTTTTTCCCGCCGACGTGCCTCCGCCGCAGCCTCCTCCTCTCCCTGCGCTGCCTGAATGGCCATTTCAGCCGCAAGATTACACCGGTCTAGCGACCAATGACATTCCAGCGCGCATCAGGCGTAAGGAAATCTTCATTCTCAACCTCTTTTCTGGCCGCAGGCGCGAAGGGGATATCCAGCACCATCTGGAATCATTCGCGCCCACTCCCTCGCTTGAGGTCCACATACTGTCGGTCGACATTGCCATCGACCCCGACACAGGCGATCTCACTAAGTCGGAGACCATCAAGCTCTGGCAGCACCACATTTATGCCGGCAGAGTGGTTGTTTCAGGTGGCGGCCCGCCTTGCGAAACGTTCTGCGCGGCCCGCTGGAAACCCAACGGACCCCCGCCGTTGCGCACTATCGACCATTACTGGGGCATCCCCAACGCTACGCCCAAGCAATCCAGCCAATTGCAGATAGCCAACTTGCTTCTCGCTTCGTTGGTCCTCCTATTTGCCGCGCACCTAGACATGGGTACCTCGGCCTGGATGGAACATCCATGCCCCGCGCACTGGGAACCCAGAGCGCAGCCCAGCTGCATATGGAGGCCCCTAATGGCCTTGGCTGCTGCCCCGGCTGTCCGCACCACGGACTTCGACCAGTGCATGTTTCAGCCGTCTTGCCGTCCTCCCAGCGAATTCGGCAAGGCCCCCACGCGCTTGCTATCGCTCCGCCTTCCCTCTCCCCCCGCGCTCCTACTCAACCGCCCCCAAGGGGCCAAGTGCACGCACCCACGGGGGACGCATCGCACACTCTTAGGCAAGGACGAGAATGCCCGCTTTTTCACGGCAGACAAAAAGACCTATCCTTCTGCCCTTTGCGAATGCCTCGCCCAGGCCATATACCAGGACGTCATTTTGCCATTTGTTGAAGACCCACAGGACCTTCCTCCCCAGACGGACCCTGCCATTCTGGCCCCGCTCCTCCGTTTCTCCGCATCTATGACTAGCGACTTTTGGCTAGGCGGCCCTGACTTCGCTGATCCCTCCGCCCCTCGCACCCGAGCTAAAGTAGATGGGGGGCTGGATCGCTTCCGCAGGCTTTTGGCTCCGACCAGGCCCTCCGAGCCGCGGCGCCATAGCGACCTCCCGTCGGAGGCTCCCGAGCCGCTCGACCCTGCCGATCAGGACTCGGAGGCGGAACAAGAGGCCGCGCACTTTTTGGGCACAGCCCCCATTTTTCCCTCCACTCTCCCTCCGCCGCCGCCCTCTCCCTCTCTAACTCTGGATCAGAAAAGGCGCATCCAGTGCAATCGGGACCGGGCCAAACAAATCAGGGCCGAGCGCGCCCGCCAAGCGGCGCGCCCCGCCCCGCTCACTGGCATTACCTTCTCTCACATGTGGCATCCCGCTTCGCCCGCCCCGCAGGACTTCAACGCCGACATTTTCGACATTTAGGTAGGCGGCTCATGTCCCGACGGCCGTGGGTGCTGGTGCCTCGCGAGGCCAGACCCAGGCGCCCGCCACCGGGCCACTTTCGCTCAGCCTCAGCTCCTCCCCCCCTGCTCTCACCTGTCCAGTTCGCCCAGGTAGCCAAAGCAGTGCAGCGCTCTTTGTCCAGCACTCCCTCAGCCTCGGGCCCCCCGCGCCCGCCTGGCGATTTCAACGGCCCCCCTATAGGACACGGCAGGCACATCTATGGAGCCACTTTTCATCCTCCGCCTCCTCCGCGCGCCTTGCCTCCCTTGCCGCCCCCAGATCATCCCATGGTGCAGGTCAAAGCCACCATTCCGGGAGGCTGGATCGGCCAGGCGGCTTCTCCTTTTTCACCACCCCTTACAGCGCGTCCTCCGCCTTCACCTCCGCGCGAATCTCGCCAAGTTGCCTCACCCCACAGGCGCCAGCCGCGCAGGGCCTCCAGCCCGCCAGCGTTTCCTAGAAGGCTTGCGCAGGTAGACGACGCCTCATATTCCTCTGTCTCTTCCCCATTTCCCCCGCAGGATTCTCCGGGGCCAGCCGGCCAGCCAGCAGCGCCCCGCGCCTCTGCCACTCGCAAGCGCAAGCAGGTCTCCTTTGCAGACGAGCGCACGGCCAAAGCCCCCAGGGTGGCCAACAATTCGCGCCGACGCACGGAGCCGCGCAAGAGTGCACTCAAGCAGCCTGCGCAACAGCGCCGTGAACCAGCCGAGGCTCAAAGCAGCCCGCAGGAATCCCACGGCTCGGCCTCGCCTTCAGCCTCTCCTCCTCCTCGGCACCAGAAGGCTCGCAAGTCTCACCGCGCCGCCCATGCGGCTCCGCGCTCGCGCTCGCCTGCCGAAGCGCCAGACGCAGCATCGGTCGAGCAGCGCAGTACAGTCCTCAAGGCGCATGAGGATAGAATTGCCCAGCTCAAAGAGGAGCATAGGCAGGGGCAGCTCCGTATCGACAGGATGCACAGAGAGCGCCTCAAGCTTCAGCTACGAGAAGGCGAAGGCCACTCGCATTGCGGTCAGCGCCTCTCGCCCAGGCGGCCGCGCAAGCCTCATGAAGGAGGCGATGCCGCCAGGCGTTAAACTTACGCCATGCAGCTGGTCAGTCAGCCCAGGCCTACCTCTTCCCTCCTCTCCCTCTCTAAGCTTCATTTCCTTCGCTTCCCCCCCCCCACAGGCCATGATGCGCGAGCTCAGCACCCTGGGCAGAGCCGACGCAGACGAGGACATGCCCGCTGCTGAAGTGGCTCCGGGGAGGCACCTAGATGTGCTTCGCACTCTGCCACCAGACTTTCATAACGCCTGGCCCTTTTGGGAGCACTTGGCTGAGCGGCTCCTCCTGGCCCACCAGCAAGTCTTCCGCTTTCTCAGCGGCGGCTCGAGGCGCCACGCTCTTTTACTGTCTCCTACCACTGTGTACCAGCCTGCCTCGGTACCCCAGTGGCAAGCTACATGGCAGCTCGAGGGCGGGCCGCCTGCTAGGCCACACGCCCGCGCTACCGTAGGCCCCGAGCTCCACATGGACTTGCCCAATGTCGCTAATCACACCGTCGAGCGGTGGTATGGCCCCTGGTGCGAGGCCAACTCTCCCAACTTCCTCCACATTTATCCTCACTGCGCAGCGGGTGAAGGCCCCTATGCTGCCCGTTTCTCACCCGCTATCGGTTTGGTCACTGTCTACGTGCCCAACCAGATTTTTCTGGACCTCCTCCACACGGGGGCCTGGGACCAGCCTTCTTTCACCCCTCAGCGTTTTTTGGAGGATGCAGCGGCTGGCAGCCCCATCCTAATAGACTTCCAGGCCATGATCCTGGTGCGGCCATTTAGCCTCCCATTGTCCTACCTCTCCCGTATCCTCCGCCTCCCTGAACCCTAGCCCCTCAGGCCATGCCGACCCCAGATGCGCAGCACCTGCCGCAGTTCGAGTACGGCGACGCCCGCTGTGCCCCCACTGAGGCCGTGCCACCACCGCCTACAGTCGTACAGTGGCTGGTAGTGATTACGGCAGGCCATATTCCGCTCTGGTCTCCACTGCCCATCAATGTAGGGCTCCTAATGGAGCAATTTCACGGGCAGGAGACCCGGCTGCCATCCTCTGTGGAGAGGCCGCGCTATTTTCACCTCCCCATTCTACAGGAGACCGATGCACTGCCCATTTTATTCGGCACGGGCATACCTTTCGCACCGGCCTTTCGCTGCGGGTCAACATGCGCAGCGGAACCATCCTCATCCCTATCGACTCCGCACCGGGCCAAGCATGCATCAGTCGGCCCATTAGGAGGGTCCTCCTCACCCAGGCGCACGCATAAGCTAGCTAGGTTTCACTCATATTTGGCCGTTGGCTTATGGGCTATTTCTCTTCGCTCCCTTCGCACTCCCCCTTCTCTCAGCGCGCGCAACGCAGCCATGGCGGCCAGGCTTCCTGCGGGCGGGCTCGCGACGGCGGCGACGGAGGGGACCGCGCCCCCGCCTGGGGCCGCGGCCGAGCCTGGCAGGGCGCCGCCCAACACGCTGGAGCTTTTCGGCCTATCAGGCGATACGCAGTCTGGCTCGGCATGGCAGGGCTCCCAGTACACGGCCGCCACCCGCGTGTTCAAAAAATGGTGGCCAGCCACGTACCCGGGCGAGTGGAAGATGCCCAACGGCATGCGCTACCCGTTCGTGTGGAAGCTCAAGTCGGTCGACATCATCGCTGGCCAGGTCGTCGAAACTTGGGATTGGGAGTGGATAGAGGCTCCAGGCTTGGCGACCATCGCAGAGGTCGAGACCGTGCTGCTGGACCACTTCAACCAGCAGCAGGCCGCCGCGCAGGAGGCCCAGGCGCGAGCGGCGGCGGCCGCGGCCGCCCGCGCGGCCGCCGAGAGGGCCCCTGCGCCTACGCCGGTGCCCACGCCCAAGCAGCCGTCCAACGCGTCGCCCTGTGCCTGAGCGGGCCTTAGTGCGTGCTGCCTCCCAGTCGGCGCCATCCCAGGTCGACACGGGCGACCTCGGCGCAACCAATAATGCGCCCTCACAGGTGGTGGGCTAGCCTAATACCCTAGTCTCTGTTCACCTCGGCTGCCCACCACCTAGACAGCCCTAGCCAGCCACACGAGCCGAATATTTCTACGCGCTGGGGAGCCGTACCGCTCCAATTTAAGGTCGGCTGAGCCGTCCTGCAGTCCCGTCGCAGCGGGCCCTTCAGTTCTATCATCATTCAGCCCCATCCCAAGGGCCCGCTGCAAGAGTCGCCCACCGCCACGTGCGGGCTCTGAGCCTTTTTTGTAGGGGCGCCTGCGCTCCTCGACCCCCTCTGTGAGAGTTCGATCATCGAGGGTGTTCGAGAGCTGACAGGCTCCGCCGTGGCCGTGCGCTTTCACAGGGCACGTCCATATTGTCTCACCGCTACCAGTCTAGCCCAACTAGACCCCTGCTGGCACCTCCGCCACATGCAGGGACAGACTAGTGTGGGCGGCTAGCCAGCACCAGTCTCTAGCTTCACACCTCTCCGCCGCACGAGTGCGGCCAACGCGACACTTTTAAGCAGCCCCGCTACCAGAAGAGCGCTCGGCTCAACGCCCACAGCTCAATTCGCAGACTCGCCACGGCTGAGTATAGGCTGCGGCGAGCAAGTGGCCCCGCGCAGCCAAGTGCCTTCGGGGACCCCGCTCCTTCCTCTTATAGCCTCCTCCTTTCACACACCTCGCTAGCCACGCGGCCTGCGCTCGCCTGCAGGCGATAGCCACTTGCTCCTGGGACGATGCCCAGATAAGCCGCAGGCCCTACTAGTCTCTAGACCCCCATGGGCACGGCCGCCCATGTCGGGAAGCACTGATGTAGGCGGCACGCCAGCACCAGTACTCTTATATATACCGCCGCGCTAGTGCGGCCTGCGTCGCCCCTACATTTGGGGCCTGGCCGCACAGCAGTACGCTGTGCGCTGATGGCAGCATCTCATCCCTCTCCCTTCCCTTCATTCTTTCCCTCCCTTCGTATCGCGAATAGATGCTGCCTCAGCACCTCCCTCCTGCCGAGTATCTCTCGGCTAATGCTGCCCATCAGAGGTGCGCACCTCTGCGGACAGCTACCGCGCCTTAGTGCTTCTTGGTTGTGCAAGATACTACTTCTCCTTCCCTCGAGTTCCTCCCTCCCCCTCTTACCACGTGTCGGCGAATCCCGCTAACACTAAGAAGCCAAGTACAGCACAGGCGTTCTCTTACCTGCCCCCCTTACCGGTCACGTGCGTTTCCGATGGGGCTTCCTAGGTCTCTAGGCGGCAATGCCAGCCTCTCCCTCCTGGTCCGCTCCGACACGGCCGCCGTGCAGCGCGGCACTGCCATTTTGGCCCTCTTCCTACTCATCCCGCTCATATCCATGGCTAAGCCATGCTCCCAGGTGGCCGTTCCTGAGGCCAGCTGTGCTGCTCTTCGGTCTTTCAGCGCTGCCCGCATAGGGCAACGCCTAGCTGGCGCGCTTAGTGACTCTCGCACGGCACCGATCCCTTCTCTTCCTCATATATTCCCCCTCCCTCCCCTTCGGTGCCAATACCTCCCCCGCCCAACATGCAGGTCCAATGGCGAAGAATCGCTTTTGCTTGCGGACGGACCAGGAGCGGAGATCCGTTGTAGTGCCCGCTAGGCGGGCTCTGTCTGCCGCCTAGCCGACCTGCGGCCGCCCCGCTCAAGCTACTTGCAACGAGCTAAGTGTAGTCAAGCCCTCCCCGCCCAGACGAGAATGAGGAGGAGGCAAGAGGAGAAAGGGTAACTTAGTGAGGAGGAGGAGGAGGAGGAGGAGGAGGAGGAGGAGGAGGAGGAGAAATATTAGGAGGAGGAGGACAAGGACAAACACACCCGCAAAAGGGGGTAACGTCAGAGCACCTACTCGGGCGATGTGAGCGCTATTGCGAAAATCCCTTGCGATTTGTTGTGCCACAGCCCTGCTTTTTTCACTGGGGCCAGCAGGGGGCACGCCCCGTAGCTCAAGGACCGAGCTCCGAGGTGTCCCCGTAAGAGAGGCTCGCTACCTTACATCACGAGTCCCATCGGGTCAGTGCGGGGGGAGCAGCTGCTGGCCCTTCCGCGTGCCCTAGGGGACTGGACGCGCGGGCTTAGCAGGGCACCCGAACCAAGGGGGAAAAGACGACGACGCGACCGCAAAACGAGGAGAAGGGAGAGACGGTAACCCCGATACCCCAAACTGTTACTGGGGGGCACCTACCTTTACAGTTTGAATTCCATGCTCCCCTCTCCCACTCAGCTCACTTCTCGGTCGTTCCGAGAGATGCTCCACGTGTAGTCGCATCCGAGGTAGGCCAAGGTTCCCCCCATCGGAGTGTGCGAGGTAGAGCATACTGGAAGTCACGGTCATAGGTAGGGCCAGAAGAAAGACACACTGGTGGGCATCTTGATGATCATTTTTCCTTCCACACCCTGTCGTTGTGTACCGGATGGTACTCCAAAGCGTACTTCCATGTGCGATGGTGGTGCAGGCGCACTGTTGCGCCAATATTGTTTGTCATGAGTTGCACTCCGAGAGAACCTCGCTAATGCTCCTCCTGACTGTCTGTGGGCACGGCCAGCTCGCTTCTTGCCTAGATCTGCACTCCGAGAAACCTCGCTAATGCTTCCTCTTGGCAATCTGCAGGCTCCAGTGGGTGCACTAACTGGTGGCCGCTTGAGCTGGCCGCCGTCGTCTCCTCCGACTTGGGGTCGCCGAACTTCCCCGCGAAACTATCAGTGCCATCCAGCATGATCTGGGTGCTGCCTTTTAGCTTCTGGCAGTCCTTCAGCCTCTTCACTTCCTCTGGGTCCATGTTGTCCTCGATCTTCATCTCCCTGATGGCAACCTTCATTACCATGTGGAGGTTCTCTTCGTCGTTCTTCGCTATCTTCAGCGCTAGCTCGCACCAGCTCTGCACAGTGAAGGCCCTCTTCCCTGACCTCCCCCATTGGTCCACTGGGTACCTTGCGATGAAGTCGCAGCCTTCGATCTTGTGCGTCATCGGGAAGGGAAGGAGGAGGAGGAGAAGGAGGAGGAGCAAACCTCTGTCGCGCCAGCGTCCGTCGCAGCCTTCGGCCTCTGGGGGTCCGCTTGCGGCCCCGCGACATCTGAAGAGCACAGGGGCCAGACGAGCCCTGCGGCCCCGCGGCCTCTGAAGAGCACGTGAGGGCCAGTCCCGTGGACGACGCGGGCAACTTCTAGGGGCTTCGGCTCACATGAAGTCGGATCGTCGGGTGTCCAGGTCCCCGTCCCCTGCAGCCCTCTCCCTGCATCGCCTTCCCCCCACTGTCCCCGTGGTCCTCCCCTCCGTTCCCTTCGTCGCCTTCCCCTCCCGTCTCCGTCCGCTCCCTCCGTCGCCTTCCCCTCCCGCCTTTCCCGCCCCCTATCCTGTAAGTATCCCTCCCTCCCTCCCTGCTTACCCCGCTTCCTCGCGAATCGTGTCCCGCATCCCCCCATTCCGAGCCTTCACGTCTCCACTCCTTCGGTCACCCTCGCGCCCCCGACGTGGAGAACGTGAGGATAGCGAGGAGGAGCATGAGGACAACGAGGAGGAAGAGAAGCACGAGGACGAGGATGACGAGAACGAGGGCGAGTACAAGGAGGAATGCGGAGGGCGATGACGACGACGACGACGGCGACGACGACGACAGAGGACAGTAAGAGGCAATTGGAGAAGGACGTCTCTCCACCCTCGCGAAAAGAGAGCGTGGCCAGGCTTGCGGTACGGACTCGGGTCCCGCGGACTACCGCAAGCCTGCGAGCTGCAGGCCAGAAGTGGCGACCCTGAAGCCTGCAACCCACGAGCCCAAGACCAGCAAACAAGTGCATCCAACTGTAAATGACCTGGTGTACGCAAATGGGGAATCTCTCCCGCGCTCCGGGTGCCCTCGCTGCGAACCCAAACCACACTCGCGGCAAGATGGAGGCTGGACTGGAAAGTGGATGTTCGATGCAACTCGATATAGCTTGGTAGCGAAGAATGATTCAAACAAACATCCTAGTCCGACAATCTGCGCGGAGTCTGACGGAAGGGTGGTCCACGCTCCAGGTGCTCTAAGCAAGGCGTATCACCAATATCCTGAGACGAATATCTGAATGGATGGCGCTGCGATGGATTCCTAAACCAATTTGCAATGAACGGAACAGAACGACGTGGTATGATTTGATAACGAATGCGTGTACGTACATGTACTGAAGTTAGGTCAAGAAAGGGATACGAGCCTTCAAGACCTCACAGCAGATCTATCACCGCCTGGCGAGAAAAAGGCGTGCAGCGATAACAACATGTCAAATGATTGCTCACAAAAGCAACACCTTCGCAGGATGGTCGGGTTTCATGTGGAACTTCATCTGTCCAAATGCAAGCAGCACCATCATCGCGACAGCATTGGCGGTGCCATCCCAGAAATGTGGCTCACCCTGAAGAAATCAGATCGACTGACATTCAAATGCGTAGATGCCCCGTCACTTGGGCTGGGAATCGCACGGACCACTTCTTTTACAGAAATCGTCTGAGTGCGGGAGAGATAATCCGAATGCTTCCAGGTTAGCATCCGTGAAGGCAACGTACCATTTGAACAGAACTCGCATACACGAGATCGAATAGGCAACACCTTCCTCGAAGTAGCAGCCGCACGCCCCGTCATGCTTCATACACACACGTATGTGTGTAAATCTGTATGTATGTATGTCTGTATGCATGCATGCATGCATGGATGTCTGTCTGTCTGTCTGTCTGTCTGTCTGTCTGTCTGTCTGTCTGTCTGTCTGTCGGTATGTGTGTATGTATGTATGTACGTATGCGTGTATGTGTTTATGTATGTGTGCATGTATGAGTGTGTATATATAGATGTGTGTATGCATGCATGTATGCATGCATGCATGCATGCATGCATGTATGTATGCATATATGTATGCATTTACGTGTGTGTATGTATGCATGTGCGTGTGTATGTGTGCATGTATGTATGTATGCATGCATGCACGCATGCATGCATGCATGCATGTATGTATGTATGGTTGCTTGTATGCATGTATGTTTGCATGCATATAAATGCATGTGTATGCATACATGTATGTATGTATGTTTGAACGTGTGTATGTAAGTAAGTAAGTAAGTAAGTGTGTATGTATGTATGTATGTATGTATGTATGTATGTAGGTAGGTAGGTAGGTAGGTATGTATGTATGTATGTATGTATGTATGTATGTATACGTATGTATGTCTGCCTGTCTGTCTGTCTGTCTGTCTGTCTGTCTGTCTGTATGTATGTATGTATATACGTATGTATGTTATGTATGTATGTGTGTGTGCATGTACACACTGGTTGCACCCCGGCTGAGCACGCGACCGAACACACATCACAGCGATTAAAGTGATTACCTTGAAACATTGATTTAGGTGATTTTCGCAGCCCCGTGGGTTGGCCCAACCCTGGGCGACCTTGTCGGGCCTGGGAACCTCCAAAAACAATGTCTCACAGCCCGAACCGCTTACTTTGAACCCCTTGCAGCCCCAGGGGTCTGGGCCCAGCCCTGGATGACATTTTTGGGCCTGGGGATGCCCCCAAAAACTTGTCGGGCCCCGAAACATCTAGATCGCTGCTTTTCGCAGCTCCAGGGACGGGGCCTCAGCCCTGGAGGACGCTCTCGGGCTCGGGAACATCTAAAACAAGAATCGGGTCTCGAAGCGTTTATTCTCTTGTTTTTCGCAGCCTCGCAGTTTGAGCCAAGCCCTGGAGGACAGCTGGAGACCTCCAGAAAAATATATCTGACTCAGAATACGTTGTCGGGCCTGGAAACCTCCAGAAACACGGGGATGCGAAAAATACCGCAACAAACTTGTCGAGGCCTGAACCTTTTTCTAGAGAGCCCCGAGCCCGAAAGCGTCCTCTAGGGCTGGGCCTCCACTCCTGGCGCTGCGAAAAACACCAACATCCTCTTGCCGCGATCCGAACCGTTTCTTGGGGCGTCTCCTAGGCCCGAAAACTGTCGTCCAGGGCCGGGCCCCGACCCCCGGGGCCCGAAAGCGTCTTGTTCGGAGGCCCCCCTGGCCCGACCACGTTCTCCGGAGCCGAGGCCCGGCCCACGGGGCAGCGAGAAGCACCGAACTAACTGTGATCGGGGCCCGGGAGCATGTTTGGTTTGGACTCCCCGAGGCCCGAAGCGTTCTGTTCGGATGCCCCCTGGCCCGACAACGTTCTCCGGAGCCGAGGCCCGGCGTACGGGGCGGCGAGAAGCACCAAACTAACTGTCATCGGGGCCCCAGAACATCTCTGGTTTGGACTCCCCCGGGGCCCGGCACCGCCCTCCAGGGCCGAGGCCCACCTCCTCTCCGGCGGCGAGCAGCACCAGACCAGACTAAGTCTGGTCTGGTGCTGCTCGCCCCCGGGGCCCGAGGAATTTTCTCGGAGGCGCCCGGGCCCGAGGATGTCCTCCAGGGCAGGGCCCTGCAGCGTTCGGTGGATCACCGTGTTCGGTGTGTGCTCGGGTCTCGCGCCTCTAAACGCGTGTTCTGGTGCGTTCGTGTGAGCTGTGTTCGGTCAGAGCTTGGCCAAGTAACGTGATCAGTGTTCGGCCAGAGTCCAGGATTAGATGTGCCCGGAAACTTGCTTGAAGAGGTCCCCAGCTGCGAAAGCATCCAAATCCATTTTTCCGGATCTGAGAAATCGTTTGCGGAGCTTCCCAGGCCCCAAGACGTCGCCCACAGCTGACCCCAAGCCCCGGCGCTGCGAAAAGCACCGACCTAAACTTGTCGGGCCCCAAGAAGTTGTTGTAGGAAAAAACACACCGTGGGACAACAAAAACACACAGTCTGTGAAAATAACACACAGTAGTGTGTTTGTTTTCCCACAGTGTGTGTGTGTGTGTGTGTGTGTGCGTGTGTTTTTCCCACAGTGTGTGTGTGTGTGTGTGTGAATTGTGTGGAGTTCCCAGTCCCGAAAGCGTGCTCCGGTGCTGGGCCCCGACCCCCGAAGCTGCGAAAGCACACGAGTAAACTTTTCGGATCCCTGCAACTAGTCTTCGGAAGTTCCAAAGGCCCGACAAAACGTCGCCCAGGGCTGGGCCCAGACCACGGGGCTGCGAAAAAAGCATGGCAACCAACTCTTCGAGGTCGAGCAGTCTTTTAGAAGAGGTACGCTGGCACGACAGCGCCCTCCAGGGCTGGGCCCCGACTCCGGGGCCGCGAAAGTGCTTGAACAAAACTTCCACGAGCCCGAATATCTGTTTGGAGGTCCCCAGGCCCGAAAACGTCGTCCAGGGCTGGGCCCAAACCTTCGGGCTGCGAAAAACACCGCAATACATAAGGCCCGAACAATTCGTCTTAAGGAGTCCCCAGGCGAGAAGGCGCCCTGCAGGGCTGGGCACCGACCCCCTGGGCTGCGAAGACACCAACGTCAACTTTTCGGGGCCCAGCAAATTTCTACTTCGGATCCCCAGGCCCCAAAGCGTCGCCCAGGGCTGGGCCCCAAACCCGGGGCTGCGAAAACACCCATATATATACATATATATATATATATATATATATATATATATATATATATATATATATATCGGAGCCACAACAATTCTTTTTTTGAGGTCCCTGGGCGCGACAGCGTCGTCCTCCAGGGACGGGCCCCCCAGGGCTGCGAGAAACGCCAACCTGGACTGTTCGGGGCCCGAACAGCCGTCTCAAGAGGCCCCCAGGCGCGAAAGCGCCCCCCAGGGCTGGGCCCCGACCCTCGGGGCTGCGCAAACACCAACATACACCTCGCGGGGCCCGAGAAATTGTTTGAAGGGCCCCCCCAGGCGCGAAAGCGTCGTCCAGGCCTGGGCCCCAACCCCAGGGGCTGCAAAAACACCAAAGTCAACTTTTCGGAGCCCGACGATCTTTTAAATGGTCCCTGGGCGCGAAAGCGTCCTCCAAGACTGGGCCCCGATCCCCTGGGGCGAAAAAACATCACAATTATTTGTTCGGGGCGAGATGGTTTTGTTAAGATGCCCCCAGGCGCGAAAGCGCCCTCCAGGGCTGGGCCCGACCCCCGGAGCCGCAAAAGCCCCAGCATATTCTTTCGGGGCCCGAGAACTTGTGGCTTGAGGTCCCCAGGCCCTAGGCCCGAGAACATCGCCCAGTGCTGGGCCCCGACCCCGGGGGCCGCGAAAAGCACCAAAAACCTTTCGGGGCCCGAGGAGTTTCTTCAGAGGTCCCCAGGCGCAACAGCGTTCCCCAGGGCTGGGCCCCGACCTCCGTGGCCACGAAAGCACCGAGATCAATCTGTCGGGGCCCAAAGGAATTTTGTGCTGAGGTCCTCGGGAGCGGCCAAGAGGGGGGGTGCGAATGATGACCGGCGGCATGTGCGCGGCCCAGCGGGGGGGGCCAGGGACGTAATGAAACAAGAAGAGGCGCCATGACATCTGGGGAAATGTCATGGCCGCCGCCATGATATCCCCCCCCCCCCTAGTCATCACCCCCCTCTTTGCCGCCCCCGAGGTCCCCAGGCCCGCGAGCGTCGCCCGGGGGCTGGGCCCCAAATCCGGGGCTGCGAAAAGCGCCAAGCTACACTTTTCGGGGTCCGACGCTTTTTGTTGAAAGGGTCCCCAGTCGCGAAAACACCCTCCAGGGCTGGGCCCCGACCCCCGCGGCTACGAAAACCATGATAAACTCGTCGGAGCTCGAAGCATTTCTTTGAAGAGGTCCCGGGCGCGAAAGCGTCCTCCTGACCCTCGGGGCGGCGAAAACACCGAAATAAACTTTTTGGGGCCCGAAGAATTATTTGAAGGTCCCCAGGCCCGAAAGTGTCTTCCAGGGCAGGGCCTAGACCCCCGGGACTGCGAAAAGCGCCAAAGCAGATTTTTCGGGCCCCGAAACATTGTTTCAAGAGGTCCCCGGGCGCGAGAGCGTCCTCCAGGGCTGGCCCCCGTCCCTGGGGCTGCAAAAACACCCAAATCAACTTTTCGGGGCCCGAATCGTTTTCTCAAGAGGTCCCCGGATGCGAAAGCGCCCTTCCAGGGCTGGGCCTCGTCCGCCAGGGCTGCGAAAAACACAATAATCAAGTTTTTTGGGGCCCAAGCACTTTTGCAAGGAGGTCTCTCCCCCCCTATATATATAGATATCATTCGGATCGTCACTCTTGTTGGATCACAACCTCCTCCATGGGACGAGACGGGGGGGGCGAGCCCCGCAAGACTGCGGCGGGCAGGCCGGGGGGTCGCGCCTGGGCGGGCTGGCCGAGGCCGCGCGCGGCACGAGGCCGCTCAAGCGCCTCCCGCGGTCCGACTCCAGCGGGACGGCCTCGGACCTGGGTTCCCGCTGGTGTGCGCGGGCGGTATCTCAAGGACTCAACTTGGAGGACCACCGCACCGGGAGGCAAGCCACATCCTCGGACGCATTATTAGCTCCATCAGCGCAGACACCCGCTCACGCCCCAGCGGAGGTTCCACCGCCTGGCGGGTAATAGAAACGTGCATCACAAGGGGCCGCCTCAACACCTACAACTGCACCACCGCCTGCAAACGACGCAGCACCTGCAGCCGGGAACGACGACCCACCAACACCAAGGCTCGGAAGGCCAATCAAGACAACGGCGGCACTCCCGCCCAGCCCAAACCCGGTGAACATCTGCCCCCGCGCCCCTCCTTAGGTCCATTCTGGCCAATTTTTGTCCGAACGACGGAAGCCGACATCGCCGTCGTTGCCTCGTCGTGTGGCGACAGCGACGGTGTGGCCGCCGTCGCCATACCGTCGCTGCCTCGTCGCCGCCTGTCGTCTGGGCCTGACAGCCAGTCTGGCGACTCTGGGGTCGCCTGGGCATGGGTCACGGTCTGGCGGCCCGTGCTCGCCGTCGACGCCCCGTCGTTGCCGTCGTTGCCCCGTCGCCGCCTCGAATATATTCTCTTATTAAAAGTAAATCCACACCCCCGGCTTTATCGTTACACTTTTTTGTTGTGATGTACCAATGATATTGGCCCATCGTCCATCCTAAATATGAACCCGTACCATCCCAGTCAAACCGGGCTCGACCCCCCCGTCATTTTCTGCAAAACATACTTTGCGCGCACTCGTTTATTACAAATTATCAGTTTCCATGAATCCCTTGCAACAGATGGGACGAGATGCGCACGCGCGCATGCCCAAATCCAGAGAAGTCGCGTCGAGGCTGGGCCCGCGCTAACGCAGGGCACAACCGTCGACTGGCGCAGGCCCAGGCCAGGCGGTGGGGTGAGCGCGAGTCGGCGTCGCGGAGCCGAGCACCTCGCCGAGCCTGGCCAAGTCAGCCCAGCCTCGACACAACTAGCAGCCACTGCGACGCCAGTGCGCTCGCGCAGCAGGGTCGGGCGGGTGGGGAAAAACGCATCCCGCCAGCGGGACGGCCACGCGTGAGACAAATCCCATTCACCTGCGACGAGAACGCGCTCGCGGGCGCGCAGGGTGGGGATCCGCCTCAGCCGTGAATAGCCGTCCCGCAGCATTAGAGACAAGCAAGAAGATAGCCAATAGGGGCCACGACGCTCGCGCGACTTCTCCCCGCGCTCAAATGCTGCCCAGAGCGCCCATGAGAAGTCGCGTCGAGGCTGGGCCCGCGCTAACGCAGGGCACAACCGTCGACTGGCGCAGGCCCAGGCCAGGCGGTGGGGTGAGCGCGAGTCGGCGTAGCGGAGCCGAGCAACCTCGCCGACGCCTCCCGATGCATGCTCGGCGGAACGACGCCCAAGCGCGCTCTAAGCAGACCGCAGATGCCTGGTCTGCTTGACTCACGGCCTGGGCGGCCCCTGCACCGCTTCCGCGGCGATCGGCGCGTCCTGCGCGCCACGCGCCGCCGCGGGGCCCCGACCCCGATGCCTGCAGGGCGGCGCCTCGTCGGAATCGGAGTGCGCGATCTCGGCTTCTGCCGCCAGCACCACGGCTCGCGTCTTTGCGGCCGGGTACCTGTGCGCCGCCAAGCGCCGCGCCCTCGCGACCCAGGCAGCGCGGCCGTGCCCCCTGTCGGAATGGAGTGCCCGAACGCGGCCACAGATCTCCAACCCCCTTCGAAGAACAGCGCTGCTGGCCCCCCGGCGCGGAGTGCCTGTGTGCGAGAGACACGAACTGCGCGCGGGCCCTGGGTAGGCAGGGGACGGCAAGGGGAGCCCATGCCTGGTCGGCCCGGCCGCGCCTAAAGCAATGCGTCCCCCACTCCAATGCCCTATGGAGCCCGAGGTGGGCAGCGGCGAGCTTGACGCAAGCCAGCCCGTCCACGTAAGAGACGCCCGGCAGGAGCTGCTCGCCGGGCCGGAGCGAATGCCGAATGATGCAGACCGCACACAATCGTTTGCCCTGGAGCTGGCATACGCATACCCTCCAGACCTCGCGATGCGGGGAGCCCGGGGCGCGCCCCGCCGCGCGCGCGCGCTCGGCCCGCCGGGTCGGGAGCCACTCTCCCCTTCCGCTGGCGGAATTGCACCTGCACCTGGCGCTTTCCTTCGTCTACGTGGAGCGAGACGGCACTATGCCCAGGCGCATTCAGCCCCACTACTTCGGAGCCGAAGCGCAAGCAGAACTGCCAGCATATGACGAAAGCGTCGGCCATATCGCCGCGTCCGATCTGCCAAACGCCAGGCCCGCGGGCCGGCACGCACGGCAGGCCGCTTAGTTCGAAGAGCGCGCGGCCGCGCCTCGCGCAGCCAATCCGACATCGCGCGCACGTTTTCGGCCGTGGCGCGCGCGCGAAATCTTTGCGCACCAGGCGGTTCCGCCTGCCGCCGATATCATGGGCTCGCGGCCGACGCGCGCGGCGGCCGTACCTTTCGGGCACCGAATACCAGGGTCCGCGTGTCCGCCAAAGACCCTGTGTCTGCGCGGAGCAGATGCAGGACTGAGCGAATGCCCTGCAAATAGTTCGACAGGGTCCCCGGGCGGCGACAGAGCGCCACCATCATGTCCCGCGCGATGGCGCACGGCGGCCAGGGCGGGACGCCTGCCGCATCGCACGCCTGGCCGTACAACTCCACCGCCGAGGCATACGGGTATGCCGAGAGCTTCCACGCGTGGAATTCTCGCCACAGCGCGGCCATCTGGATGCGGCGCATGCACTCCAGTCCTGCTCCTGACACCCGCAATTCCTCGGCGCGCCGACGAGGTGTTCCTGGCACCCGCCGCGCGCCGATGTCCTGCCTCGCGCGCACCTCCCGCGGAATGCCGCCTTCGCTTATGAATATCGCGGGCGGAGCCTGGAGTTTCGTCAGCTGGCGGATTGCCTCTGCCAGCATCGGCGGCGCTGGTACCTCCGCGCCGCGCGCGGCGCACGAGGACGGTGGCGCCGCGCGGTGGTGCCTGCCGTGCCTGCCTTGCCGCTGAGAGCAACGCGAGGGCTTCTTGAGGCGTCAAACCCCCGCCGGGCCGGCGTTTCGCGCGCAAGCCCGGTGCCGGTGCCGGGCACTTGGCCGCTTTCTCGAGTAACGTTTCCGCCGCCTTCGCGCCCACGGGTCAGCGGGCGGCGGCCGGCCTTGCTTGCTCCGCCGGATGGGGCGGAGTTGCGCGCGCGCGCTCGACCTGGGAGAGCGATGCCGCTGCATCGTCCTCCCGGGGCCGCTTTGCCTTTTCGTGGGTCAGCTTACGCGCGTGAGTAATAAGCGTCACGGTGAAGCACTCTGACCACTCCCGGAGGCACGGGAACACTTCCCTCGCCTCCTTCGCCGTGAATCCGGACAGGTCGGGGGGATACGCCGCTCCTTCGGCTGCGAGCATGGATGTCAGACACTGCAGAGCTTCCGCGCCTACCGGATGCGAATCATTTTCGGGCGTCCACCGCGACGCGTGTGACAAGCACGCAAGCATGGCGCCCGCGGGCCCCCTCTCGCGGCGGGCCTGGTCGTCACGCGCTCGCCGCGCAAGCCTTTGCGCCCCCTACAAATTGCCCTGTGCTACTTGCTATGCATGCCCGCGCGAATGCCAGGGCGCCGCGCGGGGCCATGGCCACGCCACTCGGGTGAAGCCCTCGCGGTGCATGGCCGCAATCGCGGCCGCCTTCGTGGCGGGCCGCGTAGGGGCGTCTGCCACGTTGAGCGCGGATGGCACATACCACGCGCTCAGGAGGCACCGCGCGGTCGCTGCTGCGAACCAAATATCTGCCACGAGCGCGTTATAATCTGCCTGGCGCGAGGTCCCGCGTAGGAGCACCCCGAGCGCGGCCTGGCGCGGTCAGCGGAGCATCGCACGGGCAGCTCGGCGACCCGCGCCCGGCCGCGCCTTCGAATCGACAAACAACACGATTTCCGCATCGCGCAGCGTCGCGAGCAAATGATGCAAGGCGCAAACGGCCGCGACGAGTTCCCATGCCGCGACCTTTCGCAACACGGCGGGCTGTCCGCCAGGCTACGCGTGGCCGGGGCGCCCCCGCCTGCGTCTTGCGGTGCTTCGTCCACCGCTTGATCGACGAAGGCACATCAGCCGCTGCATAGCGCTTACCGCTGGGCCCAATGATGACCCACGCGAGCCTGCGGAGGCGGGGCGGGCCGGGCAATGCGGGCGCCGTTCCAAACAGGCGCGCGCGTATGTCGCCTGCCGCCGCCCGTCGCGTCGGAATAGACGAGGTAGCGTGGCCGCTCCGGGGTCACCCGCAGGGGCACCGCTCGTTCCGGCGCGCTCCGGAGGAAGCGCAGCCACCATTCCAATGCCCCGCGGAGCCGCGACTTCAACCTCCATCCCCGCTGCTGCGCGTGCCAGAACAGCGGGGCGAGGTATACCCGGGCACCTGCCGTCGCTCTCGCGCGCGCGCGTCGCTCGCGCGCGGGAGCTTGGGCGTGCCTCTGCCGAACACCGCAGAGGAGCCCCATCCGAGTCTGCCGGCAAGTTTTGATGCCGCCGCCGGCGACATTCTCCCTGCCTCCAGCACCCACTCGATCTCTTGGATCCATTTGTGGCGCTTGTCGCCACCGATCGCGAATACTAACGAGAGCTCATCGCCCGATCCGCGCACTTCCGCGTCGACGCCGAGCACAGTGGCCCTCGGCTCGGCAACAACGCGTTTGCCGGCGTCCAGGCGCCAGCCCAAAAGGTCTTCGACGACCGCCCTCAGGACCTCTGCGGCATCGCGGGGGCCGCCCGTGCCGGGCCCCCTGTCCGCGTCGGCCCGGAACAGATCGTCCACGAATCGGCCCGAAGCGAGCGAGAACAGCTTGGCAAGGATGGCCTGCCGCGCTCGCGGGGCGCTCGCCGTGCCGCCGCGGCGCTCGCGCCTCGCGCCTGGAGCGCCGCCCCAACGCGGTCCCAAGCGTATCCGCTGCCCACGGCGCCGAAGGGGCAGCTCAAGAGTTGCAGACAGTAGCCCTCGCGGGCTCCCATTGGCCCATGCCGAATGGGCCAACGGGAGGTCGGCGCCTCGCACGGGCAACGTTTTGTAAGCACCGATGAAATCTTCTTTGCTCAGCACCGGCGTGCCGGCCGCGGCCGCGATCCGCGCCAGCTCGACCAGAGCATCGAGAGAATCCACCCTGCGCGCGGTCGCGGCGACACGGGAGAGCGGACAGCGCGCGCGAGGGGCGGGGGGGGGGGGGAAAGGGCCCGCCTGCACCTCTCGGCTGCGGCGGCGCAGTCATTAACGCCCGTGGCAGTGAAATCGTCGATCGCGCGTACCTGGACGCGTTGGCTCCCGGCGCGGCGCCCAGGGGAGGGGACGGTGCATGCCGCGGCGAATGCGCCATTCCTTGCGTATCCATTCTTCCAACTTCCAGCGCCATCCCTCGTCTACAGGGAATCGCGGGTTTAACACCGCCCCGCGTGGCAGGTCGGACAACCGGACCCACGCTGCCTGGCCCGCGGCCACCTGCACGCTCGCGGACGTCGCAGCATGGGCGACTGTCCCCGCTGGCTTGCGCGGCGCGCGCCTCTTCGTATGCTTTATCATGCAAAATCTGGGCGACTTCCGCGTCGGCCCCCAGATCCCGAGACACGCGCTCGAGGGTGGCGGCGTTCAAAGTGTCCGCTCGGCTGCGCAACTCGGATGGGCATTCGGCTCCCTTGGGGGTCACGGGCGCGTTCATGCCCGAGCGCGGCAGGACCCCCACTAGCGGGAAGCCCCGCTCCAAGTCACGCGTCAAATTCTCGTCGGACGCCTCAAGCACGGAGCCGCGCCCCGCTGTCGCGCGCGCGCGCTGCGTCGCTGGTCACCCCTGCAGCTTGCATCATTTCGGCCAAAAGCAACAAGTTCTTGTCAGGCCCAAGGACGGAGCGCACATGCCATGGTAACTTCGCATAGCGTGCCTCGCCCGACCGCGCTCTCCGCCGGTGCTTCGCGGTAGCGGCGTGCCGGGCGGCGCCTTCCATTCTGAAGCCGTCACACGTTTGCGCTCTCGCCAAAATTGCAACGCCGCCTCGCGCCTCTCTTGCAAGAGTGCGTCGCTCGTCTGGCTCGCCGCCACCGCCGCGTCGCGCTCAGGTCCCGCAAGCGGCGCTATCTCGCGGACTCGCGGCAAGTGTGCCGCCCAGGCGGCGTGGCAAAGAGGGCTCATGCCCGCCCTCTTGTCTTCGTCGTCGAGCAACGCATCCACGGCGGCTTTGATCTGCGCGCGCGCGCTTCGCGGCTCCGCCCCCGTAGAGTGGCGGGCAAGGGCCTCTTCAAATGCGCAGCCGGCATCGTGGATTTGCTGGGGGCAAAGGTCGCCGCCCCCGCCTTCGGCGCCGTCGTCGGAATCAACATCCGCGTCCTGCGCTGCGCTCGCCGCGGGCGGGGCGGTCTCGCGCGCGGCGCACTGGCGGCGCCTCCTGCCCCTCGGGCGACGGCCCGCGCCACGCTGCGCCCTCGCCGCTGTCGGCAGGGTGCAATGGGGAGGCCCCGTCGTCTGCATCACTGGCTGGTGCGGCGTCCCCGCGGGGGGGCGCGCGCGCGCGCGCGGAGCGCGCCTCGGGCGGGCGAATAATTAGCATGCACAGCGCCGGCGCCCTGGCTTCACCACCGCCAGGACTCCTTTCGCTCAGGCTTGTGCCACGAGCTCCCCGCGTCCTTGGGAGCCCCTCCCTTGCCGGCCTTTCCGCTCCCCTTCTTGCTGAAGGTATCGCGGCGGGGGCTGCGCGAGCGCTGGCGGAGGACAGGGCTCACCGGGGTCCGTGGCTTCGCCGCCTCGCGCGCCGCGACGCGTGCTCGCGCTCGCGGGGCGCGCGCGCGCGGGCTCGCGCCTGGTCGCGCCGGTCGTTGCCGCCTTTCTTGCCCCCGCCCTTGGCGAACGCCGCCTGGCGGTCCGACTGCTGGACTCTCTCCTACAGCGCGCAGCGCGATGCACGATGCCAGGGCGGCGGCCACTCAAAAGCGCTGCGCTCCTTGGCGGCGCGCAGAATGTCCCACGACAACGCAGTGAACGAGGCCGTCGCATCCTCGTCGCCGTGTTCCAGGTCTTTCGCCACTTTCTGGCGGAGAAGCAAATCGTACGTGTAGGAAACCTGGGCGCGGCGCGGGCTCCCGCGCGCGGCTCCCTGGGCATCGGGCCCGCCGCTCCGCGGACGCGCCTTGGCGCCCCCGTGCTCCTCGCTCACGCGCGCGAGCTGGTACATGTATCCCAATAGCACGACGGGATCAAACACTTTGGACAGGATGCAGCGAAGCCCCCACTCCATTACGTGGGCCTCGCGCCACGGGGCGCGCGTGGGCGCGCGCGCTGCGCTGCGTCGCGCGCGACCTGGAAGTGCGCATAACCGAGAAAATCCATTCGGTCCAGGGCCGCGCCCGCGCGGTTCGCCGCGGTGACGGCCGACGCGCGATCGCGCCACGAGCCCGCCCCCGCTGGTACCGAGTCCAGCTTCGGCATTCGCGCCCATTGGGGCTTGCAATGGTCCTGCGCGCGGAGCAATCGGCGAAACGGAAGCTTGTCATTGCACGTGCCGCCGAGCAGGGAGCCTGCAGGCTCTCGCCCTCGGCGCTCCCAATGCATGAGCGGCCATGGGGCTGGGCCGTCCGGCCCGCGGCCGCGAATTTGCGCATCGACTCCTCGGTCGGCAATCCCTCGCGGGGGAACTTGCCGAGCCAGACCTCGCGCACACGGTCCTGCCGAGGCGCGTATCCCCGAACAATGCCGCCCGCGCATGCGAAAAACGCGGCGCGCCTCCATGGCAAACGCCAGCGGCTTCTCCCGCTTTTCTTCGAGCAATTCCTTGCTGGCCTTCACGTATTCTTCCATTGCCGCCGCAATCCGCGTCGTCTCCTCCGCGGGCTTGGCGGCCGCCTCCGCCGGGGCCGATTGCTGACCCTCCTGGCGGCACGCCGTGCGGCGGCCCGCGTCCTCGCGCACCAACGGGGCGGGGGCCTTCCGCCCGAAGGCTTCCATCGCTCGCGACTGTGTCCGCAGCGCCATATTGATGTGGCACGGCTTAATCGCGAAATCGCGCCACTCCGCGGAAGAATCGCCCGCAAACGGCTTCGCGCCTGGCTTCAGGGCCGCAATCAACATATCGCGCATGGCCGCATCCGAGTAATCAATCGGGCGGACCGCCCCGATCGCTTCGGCCATCAGGCGCGCGACCGTGGTGCACAGCACCAGCTCGGGAGCTGGCGATGCGCCCCCCTCCGCCGCGTTGGCCGCTGCGACGAAGAGGACCCAATCGGCCTTGCGCGCCGCTGCGAGTGGGCTCATGCCCGCGGTAGACGCACGGAGACGCGCGCGCGCGCCCTGATGGCATTTTTGTCGGTGCCGAATGCGCCAGCAGGCAGATCGCCAAGCAACTCAACGATGTCTGAGCGAGCCAGCGCCATGGATGCTGCGCGCGCGTCGGAAAGCGCCGTGCACGTATCCCCCTCGGCGTCCTTATCGCGCGCTGGCGGTTGCACATGACATAACCCGCAGGCATCCAGCGCAAGAGGGCAGGCAAACGCACGCCGCAGGCATACTGCGCACCGGGGCTGACAGGCAGCATCCGCAGGCATACTGCGCACTGGGCCGGCATACGGCAACCGCAGGCGTACTGCGTACAAGGGCCGGCATACGGCACACACTTGCAGGCATACTGCAACGCACGCAGGCATACTGCGCTATGGGGGGGGGGCCGGCATACGGCACTCGCAGGCATACTGCGCTTAATGGCCGGCATACGGCGCCCACTTGCAGGCATGCAGCCGCGCGCGCAGGCATACTGCGGAGAGGGGCTGACAGGCAGCAATCGCAGGCATACTGCGTACAGGGCCGGCATTCGGCATTCGCAGGCATACTGCGCACAATGGCCGGCATACGGCACACGCTGCAGGCAAACTGCACAGAGGAATGATTGCCGGCGTACGGCATCCGCAGGCATACTGCGCACAAGGGACCAGCATACGGCGCGCACTTGCAGTGCAGCGCAGGGGACAAGTGGCCGGCATGCGGCATCCGCAGGCATACTGCGCACTGGGTCGGCATTCGGCCCAGGATGACCCGTACTCATGTGTGTCCTGACCTTCGAGCCGCAAAACCGACGAGGGACGTAGGTGCTCTCCACGAAGTAGACGCGCGGACCTGTGGGGGAGGAGGGGAGGGGAGGAACCTGCAACGGGAGAGAGAGGCGGCGGAGCGGCCAAGCGAACGCGCGCGCGGGAGGAGGGGC
Organism: Prorocentrum cordatum; assembly: GCA_963575745.1. Classification (NCBI taxonomy): domain Eukaryota; class Dinophyceae; order Prorocentrales; family Prorocentraceae; genus Prorocentrum; species Prorocentrum cordatum. Next base: position 192,742 of record CAUYUJ010019538.1, on the reverse strand, counting down.
GAGGGGAGGAACCTGCGACGGGAGAGAGAGGCGGCGGAGCGGCCAAGCGAACGCGCGCGCGGGAGGAGGGGGGGGGGGAACCTGCGACGGGAGAGAGAGGCGGCGGAGCGGTCAAGCGACGCGCGCGCGGGAGGAGGGGGGGGGGGGAACCTGCGACGGGAGAAAGAGGCGGCGGAGCGGCCAAGCGAACGCGCGCGAAAAACGCATCCCGCCAGCGGGACGGCCACGCGTGAGACAAATCCCATTCACCTGCGACGAGAACGCGCTCGCGGGCGCGCAGGGTGGGGATCCGCCTCAGCCGTGAATAGCCGTCCCGCAGCATTAGAGACAAGCAAGAAGATAGCCAATAGGGGCCACGACGCTCGCGCGACTTCTCCCCGCGCTCAAATGCTGCCCAGAGCGCCCATTAAAAAAACGATTCCGGAACGATTTCAAAATCGAATGTCAAAACACACATAAGAATATGGTTTCGCAACACAAATGTTCAAACAAAACATGCGCGCGTCCCTGCGAATCCTTAGGACATCCATGTTTCTTTCAAACATTTAATCAGCATCGGCGCCGTCACTGGCTGCCCCGTCGTCGCTGTCAACATCGCCACCAGCGTCGCTACTATCATCGCCATGTTTACCGTTGTCGACGTCGCCATGACACCGCACCCGACCAAGTTGCCGATTCGCATTGAAATGCCTGCTGGAATGTGCCGAGCGGTCAGCGCCACCTCGCGCGCGTCGGTCGCGCCCGCCAAACTAGCTGGCGGCTGCGCGCGCGAGCATGCGCGGGCTAGCGCGGCCGCGGAGATGTACTAGCCAACGCCAAACACTCATCGGAATCGTTTCCGCATGGTTTTGTAAAACCAGTTGCGGGTGGACGGGTGGGATGATTGCGCGAGCAGTGGAGTTGACAACTTCAAGTTCGGCAGCTGAATTCTCCTTTCCTTTTAAAAAAATAAGCTCTACCCCCCGGCGTTATCCGCACCCCTTTCGGGTATGTAAATCATATTTGATTCTGACCACATGTCCATCTTAAATATGAATTTGCATTATCCCCGGGGGGCGGTATCGACCACCCTGAGATCCCCTTGTAAAAAAATTACGCGGGGACATCTTTTGTTCGAACATAACACTTGTTCACGAATCCCTGGCAACAAATGGGACGAAGTGCGCGCGCGCCGTCGCGCGCGAATCGGGTTCCCAAAAAACATACACAAACACATGGTTTCGCAACGCTGATTGGCTAAAAAGCTTACGCGCGAGCTCTTACGAAATCTGAAGAAAACCAAATATCTTCACAACATGTTACCAAACGGGCTTCGCGCGCGCGCATGTCGAAATCTGTCGAACGCCCTTGCGCGTGTGCCGTCGACAGAATCCTCTGCAACAAATGGGACGAAGTGCAAACGCGCGCGTCGTCGCGCGCGTATGCCGAAATCCTTCAAAAACCATCGGCTTCGGAAGGATTTTAACATCGCGCGCCCAAAAAAACATACAATAAACAAAAGATTTCGCAACACCAATGTTCAACAAACGCGTGCGCGCGCGCTCTTGCGTCGTCGTCGTCGTCGTCGCCGTCCTCCCTCCTTCCGCGTCGTCGTCGTCGTCGCCCACGTCGTCCTCTGTTTTTCCTCGTGTTCGTCGTCGACGTCCACTTTGGCGTCGTGGTCGTTTCCGTCGTCGTTGTCGCCGTGGTCGTCCTCCCTCCTCCTCCCTCGTCGTCGTCGTCGTCCGTCGTCGGCGTCTCGTCGTCGTCCCTTCTATTTCGTCGCCGTCGTCGTCGTCGTCGTCGTGGTCGTTGTCGTCGTCGTTTTCCCTCCTCCCTCGTCGTCGTCGTCGGCGGCGTCGCCGTCCTTCGTCGTTCGCGTCGTCGCCGTCCTCCCTCCTCCCTCGTCGTTGTCGTCGTTGTCGCCGTCGTCGTCCTCCCTCCTCCCTCGTCGTCGTAGTCGGTCTCAGAGGTTTTGCACACCAAAATGCGGGTGGGTGGGTGGAGCGTTGGCGAGAGCGCGGGATGTATCAAATCATTTGTATAAAATCAAGTGCACCGCGTAGATAGCACCACGTATATTGCACCGCGTGTAGTTCACCACGTAGATTGACTAACATAGAGCGCACCATTTACATTGCACCACGTAGTCGACTCTTTCTATACAAAGAATAGACCCCCCCCCCGGTTCATCGGCCCACCTTTCAGCGTTGCAATTGCATCTGGTTCTGGCCCATCGCTCACCCAATATATGAGTTCAATATCATCCCAGCCGAGCCATTAACCCCATGCCCCCGGGAACAACCCCCCAGGGATAATAAAGTTCGGCGGTTGCGGGGTGATGATAAACGTTGCCCACCAGAGGCCAGCGTAAAGATGTTAACAGAGGGGCCAAAGCCGAGGATATCTTGAGACAGCCTTAGCTTTTGGTCTTCTCTGAAACAGCCTGAAGGAACACGTCGGCTTGAATAGTTTAATAATGCAGAACTGAAGTTCGGAGGTGCGCGCGCGCGCGCCTCTGAGCTTCACTTCTATATTATTTATTCTCCATGAATAAATCTACATTTAATTCCGAAAACGAAATTGAAACACTCTGGGGAATTTTAAAGGCTGAAGGAACGTGTCGGCTTTTACTATTTTTATAATGCGGAACTGAAGCTCGGAGTTTCTATAGAGATTCCTCATGTGCCTCGTTTTCCCAGGATAACCATCCACAGCGATAAACAAGTTCAGGGGGGCAGGGGGGGAAAAGAAAGATAGAGAGATAAATAGAAATATAGAAAGAGAAGAGGAGGTACAGGAGGAAGAGGAGGAGGAGGAGGAGGAGAAAGAGCAAGAGGAGGAGAGGAGAAGGAGATAGCAAAAATCCAAAGAAAGAGAAGACAGAGAGAGAGAGAGAGAGAGAGAGAAAGAAAGAAAGATAGACAGACATAACTACAAAGAGACAGAAGGGCATTGGTTTCGCTTGAGACATCCTGAAGAAAAAACGCGTTCGCTTCGCTTGGTGCTGTTATCTCATCATAAGAAGGAAGTAACCTCGATGGCGAACTTTTCCCCGTGATAATGAAGTTCGGCCTCCGCGCCGCGCGCCCCCGACCAAACTCTTCTTGGCCGTGGATTATCAACTCTTATGTGTATAGGGGGGTATTTTATTATCGTGGGTGTGGGGTTATCGACCCCCCCGCTTGCCGCCCTGCAAAACATACTACGCGCGCGCACTCGTCGATCACAAATTATTTGTTTCCCAGAACCCCTGGCGATAGATGGGACGAAGGGCGCGCGCGCGCCTTCGCGCGCGCGCGCCGGAATCCTCTAAAGATATCAAAACCAAGCGTTCAAAAAAACAACTAAAACACGCAGGGTTTCGCAGGGCGGATCACCGCAGAAAAAATCGTGCGTGCGCGCGCTCTTGCGCATTCTTCAGAACACCATCGGTCTTTTACCTGTCCATAACCTGCTACCGAGCGGGCTTCGTGCGCGCGTCGAAACCGTTCGAATGCCCTCGCGAGCGTGCTGGGGTGGCACGATGCGCGTCAAATAATGCCATGCGGGACACCCTCGCGCGTCTGCCGCGCGAGCATGTCGAACGCCTTCCAAAACCTTCATCACCGACGCGAAGACGCCGTCATCGTCGTCGGCGTGACCAGCATCGGCGCCGTCGCTGGCTGCCCCGTCGTCGCTGTCAGCATGGCCACCAACATCGCTACTATCATCATCGCGCATGCCGCTGTCGACGCTGCCATGATACCGCGCCCGCCCCATTCGCCAGCTCGCGCTGAAATGCCCGCTGGGATGTGCCGAGCAGTCAGCGCCGCCGCGTTCGCGTCGGTCGCGCCAAACTAACTGGCCGCTGCGCGCCCGAGCATGCGCGGGCTAGTGCGGCCGCGGAGATGCACCAGCCAACAACTAGCGCTCATCGCAATTGCTTCCGCATGGGACTTGTAAGCCAAAATGCGGTCGGGCGGGCGGGGTGATTGCACGGGCAGTGGAGTTGTCAAGTTCGGCAAGTGAATTGCACCGCGTAGATTGCGCATGGACTGCACGTCATATATAGCACCGCGCTGATTTTTCCGCGTCGGTTGCGCCATGTAGATTGCGCGCCACAAGATTGCCCGACAAATATTGCACTATATAGACACCACAACATAGGTTCTCTGCTGCAGCAAGGGAATAGGCTCTGCCGCCCTCCCGAAGCCGGCCTTATCGGCACCCCCGTGGGGACGTGCAGTTTACGTGTGACTGTGCCCCACCGCCCAGCCTCAATCTGAACCCGTGCCACCCCAGCCGAACTGGCGCCGCCCTCCCCCCCCCCGCCACCACCACCCTCTGCAAAACGTACTATCCGCGCGCACTCGTTTTTCACAAATCATCGATGTTCAAGAATCCCGCGCAAGCGATGGGGCGAAATGCGCGCGCGTCGTCGCGCACGCATGCCAACGCCCTTCAAAAACCATCGGTTTCGCAAGGGTCTCCAAAATCGAGCGCCCCAAACACGCAAATGAACAAACACATGGTTCCGCAACGCGGAGCTTCAAAGAAATGAATTGCGCGCGCTCTGGCGATTTTTTTCCAGCAATGTATCTTAATCACTTTGAGAAAATGCTACCAAACGGGCTTCGCGCGCGCATGTCAAAATCGCTCGAGCGCCCTTGCGCGCGCGCCGTCGCAAGAATCCTTTGCAACGAACGGGGCGAAGTGCACGCGCGCTCGCGCTGTTGCGCGCGCGTGCCGGAATCCGTCAATGACCGTCGGTGTCGCAGCGATTCCAAAACTGAATGTCCGAAAACCAGACAACCACACATGGTTTCGCAACAACAGTTTTCCAAGAAAAAAGCGCGCGCTCGCGCTCTTGCGAAACCTTGAGAAAATCATCAGCTTTTGAAACAAGAAGTCATGGAATTCTGCCAATCGGGCTTCTGGTGCCTCATGCCGACATCATTCGCGCGCCCTCGCGCGCGTGCTGGGGGGGATGTGGGTGGGGGGGGGGGGGGGGGCGGGCCACTCCCGCGCGTCGGCCGCGCGCGCATGCCGAACTCGCTCCATAATCATCATCGCCGATGCGACGACCCCGTCATCGTCGTCGGCGTGATCAACATCGGCGCCCGCGCTGACCGCGCCGCCGATGTTGTCACCGGCGCCGCTACTATCATCATTGTGTCTACCGTTGTCGACGTTGCCATGATACCGCGCCCGCCCAAGTTGCCGACTCGCATTGAAGTGCCTGATGGGATGTGTCTAGCAGTCAGCGCCACCGCGTTCGCGTCGGTCGCGCCAAACTAGCCGGGGGCTGCGCGCGCGAGCATGCGCGGGCTAGCGCGGCCGCGGAAATGTACCAGCCAACACCAAGCACTCATCGCAATCGTTTCCGCATGGGTTTTGTAAAGCAAGTTGCGGGTGGGCGGGTGGGATGATTGCGCGAGCAGTGGAGTTGGCAACTTCAAGTTCGGAAAGTGAATTCCCCTGTTCTAGAAGAAGGATAGAGTCTACCCCCCGAAGTTAACGATTCCCGTTGGGGTATTGCGATTTCATATTCATTCTACACACTCGTCCGTCCTAAACATGAATTCAAACTATCCCAGCGATGCCGGTATCACTCCCCCCGCCATCCTCTGCAACAACTACTTATGCGCGCGCTCTCGTTCATCACAAATTGTAAATTTCCATGAATCCCTTGCGCTAAACAAAAAAGCGAAGTGCACGCGCGCGCGTCGTCGCGCGCGCATGCCGAAATCCTTCAAGAATCTTCGGTTTCGGAAGGATTCCCAAATCGAGTTTCCAACAGACATACAAAAACGCATGGCTTCGCAACACTGATTTCCCCCAAAAAAACATATGCGCGCGCTCTTGCGAAGTCTTAAGAAAGCCATCGGTTTTTACGATTTTCAAAAAATGCTATCAAACGGGCTTCGCGCGCGCATGTCGAAATCTTCCGAAAGCCCTTGCGCGCGTTCCGTCGCGAGGATCCTTTTGCAAAAAACTAAACAAAGTGCAGACGCGCGCGTCGTCGCGCGCGCATGCTGGAATCCTTCAAACACCTGCGGTTTCGGAGCGATTTCAAAATCGCGTGTCCCAAAAAAAAACATACAAACATACAAAATTTCGCAACACCAATTTTCCACAAAAGGGTGCGCGCGCGCTCTTGCGTCGTCGTCGTCGTCGCCGTCCTCCCTATCCTCTCGTCGTCGTCGTCGTCGTCGCCGTCGTCGTCTTCTGTCTTTCCTCGTCGTTGTCGTCGTCTTGGCGTCGTCGTCGTTTCCGTCGTCGTTGTCGTCGTCGTCGTCCTTCCTCCCTCGTCGTCTTCGTCGGCGTTTCGTCGCTGTCCCTCCTATTTCGTCGCCGTCGTCGTCGTCGTCGTCGTTTTCCCTCCTCCTTCGTCGTTGTCGTCGTCGCCGTCGTCGTCCTCCCCCCTCCGTCGTCGTCGTCGTCGTCTTCGTTGGCGTCGTCGTCGTCGGCGTCGTCGCCGTCGTCGTCGTCGTCGCCGTCGTCGTCGGCGTCGTCGTCGTCGTCGGCGGCGTCGTCGCCGTCGGCGTTGTCATCGTCGTCGTCAGCGTCGGCGTCGGCGTCGTCGGTGTTGTCGTCGTCGTCGTCGTCGTCAAAGTCGTTGGAGACGTCGTTGGTGTCGTCGTAGTCGTTGTCGGCGGCGTCGTCCTCGTCGTCGTCGCTGTCGTCGTCGGCGTCGGTGCCGTTGCCATGTGCCAAGTGGTACCCACCGTCACGGTCTTAAGAGGTCTTGCGACCAAGTTGCGGGTGGGAGTGTGGGATGTTTGCACGAGCGGTGGAGAGGACAGCTTCAAGTTGAGCAAGTGATTGATTGCACCACATTGATTGCATAACGTAGATCGCACCGTATACATTGCACCATATAGTCGATTCTCCGGTTAAATAAAGAGAATGGACTCCCCACCCCCCGGGTGTATCGGTCCACCTTTTAATGTTGCAATTTGCATATGGTTCTGCCCCATCGTTCGCCCAAAATATGAACTCAGACCACCCCAGCCGAGCGTTATCGACTCATCAGCACCACCCAACCGAGCGCCCATCATCGACTTACTATACCATCCCAGCCGAACCACCCATCATGGGGTGTGCCGAGCGGTCAGCGCCACCGCGGCCGCGTCGGTCGCGCCAAACTAGCTGGTCGCTGCACGTGCGTGGTTGGGTTGGCGCGGCCGCAGAGATGCACCAGCCCACGCCAAGCACTCATCTCAATCGCCAACGCATGTGTTTTGCAAACCAAGTGGCGAGTGTGTGGGGGAGATGATTGCGCGAGCGGTGGGGTTGACAACTCACTGCGAACAAGAATGACATCTCCTTTCTAAAAGAAGAATAGACTCTACCCCTCCCCCCGGAATTAACTAACGATCCACTTTTTCGTATTGCAATTTACATATGATTCTGCCCCTCGTCCATCCTAAATATGAATTCGTACAATCCCAGCCCTGCCGGTATCACTACCCCCCGCCATCCTCGGCAAAACTCTATGCGGTCATTCTCGCTTATCAAAAATCACAAGCTTCCACAAACCCCTTGCAACAAAAAAGACGGCGTGCACACGCACGCGTCGTCGCGCGCGCATGCCGAAATCCTTCCAAACTTCGGTTTCGCAAGGATTTCAAAATCGAGTTTCCAAAGCACATGCAAAAAACACAGGATTTCGCCACAGTGATTGTTTTTAAAAGCTTACGCGCGCGCTCTTGCGAAATCTTAAGACAACCATCGATTCCTCAACATTTCAAAACATGCTGCCAAACGGGCTTCGCGCGTGCATGTCGGCACATTTCGAACGCCCTTGCGTTCGTGCCGTCGCGAGAATCCTCTACAAAATTGGGGCGGAGTGCGCACACACGCGTCGTCGCGCGCGCATGCCGAAATCCTTCAAAAACCTTCGATTTCGGGAGGGTTTCAAAATCGTGTGTCCAAACAACACACACAAAGAAAACACAAGGTTTTGCGACGCGCGCTCTTGCGTCGTCGTCGTCGTCGTCGTCGTCACCGTCCTCCCTCCTCCCTCGTCGTCGTCGTCGTCCTCTGTCTTTCCTCGTCGTCGTCGTCGTCTTGGCGTCGTCGTCGATTCCGTCGTCGTTGTCGCCGTGGTCGTTCTTCCTCCCTCGACGTCTTCGTCGGCGTTTCGTCGCTGTCCCTCCTATTTCGTCGCCGTCGTCGTCGTCGTCGTCTTCCCTCCTCCCTCGTCGTTGTCGTCGTCGCAGTCGTCGTCCTCCCTCCTCCCTCGTCGTCGTTGTCGTCTTCGTTGGCGACGTCGTCGTCGTCGTCGTCGCCGTCGTCGTCGTCGTCGCCGTCGTCGGCTTCTTCGTCGTCGTCGTCGGCGGCGTCGTCGTCGTCGTCGGCGTTTTCATCGTCGGCGTCGTCGTCAGCGTCGGCGTCGTCGTCGTCAGTGTTGTCGTCGTCGTCGTTGTCGTCGTCGAAGTCGTTGGGGACGTCGTCGGTGTCGTCGTAGTCGTTGTCGGCGGCGGCGTCGTCGTTGTCGCTGTCGCTGTCGTCGTCGGTGTCGTTGCCAAGTGCCATTCGGTACCCACCGTCACGGTCTTAAGAAGTCTTGCGACCAAGTTGCGGGTGGGAGTGTGGGATGTTTGCACGAGCAGTGGAGAGGACAGCTTCAAGTTGAGCAAGTGAATTGCACCACATAGTTTGCACCGCATACAATGCACAACCTAGTCGCACATCGTATGTTGCCCAACATGGACTGCAACACGTATATTGTGCCACATAGATTGCACAACATCGATTGCTAGAATAACACTGTTTGGGGTCCACGTTAGCCATCCTTTCCTGTACGAGCTGCAACGAACTACGTCAAACGGCAACTTCAACGATAATCCCACTTGGAAAAAATCTGCGCTCTATCCGCGCAAACGTGGCATGTTTTCACACCATGTCAAAACTATTGAAAACATCTCAAACGATATACCCATACAAAAAAACGAGACGCCCTCATCTGTTTGGCTGTTTCATGTGCTACATTTAAGCTACAGGCGATTGCAGACATCTCAAGACGAGAACCCCATCTTGTAAAGAGACCGCCTTCCATCCGTGTAACTGTTTGACTTGCTTCGATGAGTGTGCGCGACGCCAATGCGAGAACCACCTCCCCATCCGTGCATCTGTAGAACATGTCCGAGACGAACGTGCGCGGCGACAAAGCGATTACCCAATTTGAAAAGGAACCGCCATTCATCCGTGTAAGTGCTGGGCATGTAATAAAACGCAAGAAACATAAACTTTTGGCGCTTCGCGCGGATTTCTTGGATCCGAGCTGGGCCCCCCCCGGCGGCGCCTCCGGCGCCGCTCCTGGCGCGCGCCGCGCGCCAGGGAGGGGGGTCCAGAGCAGATCCAAGAAATCCGCGCGAAGCGCCAAAAGTTCATGCTTATAGCGTTTGTTTTCTTCTTCGAGTGTTTAGTAACAAATGTGCGCGGCGACCAAATTTGAATGCAAGAAGCCCTTCGTCCGTGAAGCTTCTTTAATACGAGCGTGTGCGGCGCCAAGGCGGGAGCCCCATTCTGACACGGTGCCGCCCTCCTTCCGTGCATTTCACTGTTTCATTTGTTCGAGACGGGTGTCAGTGCCTGGCGCCAGGCCGGAGCCCCGTTTAGAAAGGAGCAGCCTTCCGTCCATATCTTGCTGTAGAATTTCAAGCTTCAGGGGCATAGGCGGTGAAGGAGTCTCGAGCGAATCGCCGGGACAGCCCTCACGACACGTTTGGTGCTGCGGCAAGGATGACCTTTACATGAGGAGAGCATGTATGGAGGAGGAGGAGGAGGAGGGAGGAGGGAGGGAGGGAGGAAAGAGCGATGAGGAGGATAGACGACGATGATGATGATGATGCTGCTGCTGCTGCTGATGATGATGATGATGATGATGATGATCCTGGTGATAATGAGAATGATGCTGCTGCTGATGCTGCTGCTGATGCTGCTGATGATGAGGAGGCCGCTGAGCCCCCGCACATGACCCTGGCTCTCAGCGCCGGGTCGCGGGCCAAATTCATGGCGGTCGGACTCTCCGACCGCTCCTGCATGCACGTGGCTCGCGCGCCCTGGCGGGGGGCGGCTTCTCCCATCCAGCCTCGTCGCTTTCTCCTTCCTCTCTTCCCGCTCTTCCTGCTCCGCTTCCTCCTCGCTCCTTCCTGACCTCTCTCTCTGTCCCTCCTGTTCAGCAGCCTCCTCCTCCACCTCGTCCTCTCCTCCTCCCTCCTCCTACTTCCCTCCCTTTTCTGCCCCATTCCACCCGCCTGCTCCCTCCTCCCCTCTTCTTTCCCTCTTCCTCCTCTTCCTCCTCTTCCTCCTTCCCCTTCCGTTTCCCCATTTCTTCCCTCTCTCCCTCCTCCTCCTCGTGCTCCCTCGTCCTGCCGTCTTCCCCTTCTTTCCTTCTTGCCATGCTCCAGCTCCTCCTCCCACCTCCCACCCAGACTTCCGACAGCTTTCTTTCGAGTCGCCGGCCCTGGGGGCCTCTCGACTCCACTCTCTGGGGACGTTTTTTACACTCCGAATCGTCTCTTCACGGCCCCAGTGCCTGGAAAACACGCTCCCCCCCGCCCGATGGGGCCAAAGGGAGCGAATTCCCCCACAGCGCCACACCAGAACCGGGGCCGCCCTCCCTTCCTCACTCGTGTCTCCTCTCCTCCCCTCCGGTCCCCATCCCCTCTCGCGTCCTCCCATCCCTCCGCTGAAAAGCGAACCAGCGCATAATTGGGGAGAAACTTTGCTGATGGCCGTAGCGCCCCATGATGCGCCGCGAGACTCTCGACATGAGCGAACAACCCCGCAGTGGACCAAGTCACTCCAATGCTGCGAGAAGTGGCCCTGTCTGAACCGCAGGATTGCGCTCGAAATACTCAAGGGGTTTGGCCTCTAAACACAGGGTCATAGAAAACAGAATACAACTTATCATGGCGAAACAAATACTCAACCATACGTGAGTAGAGCGGCTGTAAATACCCCCTTCGGCAGATCCCGCTCTAGGGCCACGAACCGTGTGAAGGGTGTGCCGACATGGAGTCCCTATGAGGCCACGTGAAGGGTGTGACGAAGTGGGTGTGGTGCCGCCATGCGAAGGCAGCCACTGGGGCCCTCAGTGGAGCTCCCTATGAGGCGACGAAACGCGTGAAGGGTGCACCGAAGTGGGTGTGGTGCCGCCATGCGAACGCAGCCACTGGGGCTCTCGGTGGAGCTTGGGGCCACGGAACGTGTGAGCTGTGCCGAAACGGGCGCGGTGCCGTCCGCCAAACGCAGTCGCTGGAGCCTTCGGTGGAGCCCCCTTATGGGGTCGCGAAGCGCGTGAGGGCTGTGCAGAAGGGGGTGCGGTGCCGCCACGTGAAGGCAGCCCCTGGGGCCCTCGGTCGATCTCTTTCTTCATGGGGGCTACGAGACGAGCGAGGGGTGTGTCGAAGTGGGAGCGGTGCCGCCACGCGAACACGGCCACTGGGGCCTTCCGTGGAGCTTCCTATGGGGCCGCGAGGCGTGTGAGGGGTGTGCGGAAATGAACATGCAGTGGGCAGAGGCAGGGATGAGAGTGGGGAGTGGGGAGGAGGAGGTGAGAGGAGGAGGAGAGGAAGAGAGGAGACGCGTCGCGCTGTTCCCTTCGCAACGAGGACCCAACACCACATGAAGGTTGGGGGAAACCTGGCCATGTGCCTCACCCTACCCTATGCAGTTGCGCGCAGCGCAGTGCGTGGCCCTCTCTTCATCTATTGCAGGCCGCAGGCCAGTGTAGATAGGGGGCTGCGGTGCAGGCGCGCCGAGAGACGGTGGGCGGGCCTTGCCATTGGGGCTTTTGGTGGAGCTCGGGTACGCATGCGGGCTTTGCCACTGGGGCCTTCGTTGGATCCTCCTCTGGAGCCACGATACGTGAAAGCTGTGCTGAAAATTTGCGCGGGCAAGCATGCGGGCTTTGCCACCGGAGCCTTCGTTTGAACTCCATATGCTGCCACGAAGTGTGTGAAGTATGTTCCGACTTGGCGCGGGTACGCATGCAGATTTGGCTACCAGGGCCTTCGGTGGAGCTCCTTGTGGGGCCACGAAGCGTGTCAGGGGTGTGCCGAAATGGACGTTGGCACGCATGTGGACTTTGCGACTGGGGCCTTTGGTGGAGCTCCCCATGGGGCCACGAAGCGTATGAATGGTGTGGTGTGCCGACATTTCCTTGGGCACGCCTTTCCCAGTGAGGCCTTCGGTAGAGCTCCCCATGTGGAAACGAAACCTGAGAGGGATGTGCCGAAATACGCGTGGGCACGCATGTATATGAACTTTACCACTGCATCCTTCGGTGGAGCTGACCATGGGGCCACGAAGCGTGAGGGTGCGCAAAAGTGGGCGCGGGCACGCATGCGGCCTGTCCCACTGGGACCGTCGGTGGAGCTCCCTACCAATACGTGAGAGGGGCCCGCTGGCATGGGCGCTGGCACGCTGTGGGGCCTTCGGTGGAGCTCCCTGTGCGGCCACGAAACGAGTGAGGGGTGTGCCGCAATGGGCACGTGGAGGGTAGAGGCAAGGATGGGATGAAAGATATGGATGGGGAGCTGGTGAGGTGAGGTGGGAGACGCGGTCCGCTGCGGCTTTGAGACGAGGACCCAACACGGGATTGTTGGGGACTAATCCGCGAGAACGAGCCGCGCGACACCAGGATGCAAAGAACACTACACCGAGCCACTGCCTTTGCACGCCTCTGCCAACGAGCCACCCAAGCGGAACGGTATGCAAGAATGAACGAGAGAGAGAGAGAGAGAGAGCGGTGGGGCATCATCTCCTGACCATCACTAACTACCCGTTCCCATGACCGGTCCTGGTGGCGCGCTGTCACGACCGATGCCAAAGGCCGCTGCGCGCTGGATGGCACGGGCGACACGCCGGCTTGCAGGGCTGCAGGTCTCGCGGAGGCCAGTGAGGATGGATAAATAGAGGGAGAAACACCTTCTGCTCCAGTTCAACATGACACTCAATGCACATTGGGGACCGCTCCTGTTTGAGCGCGCCTTGTGCGTATTCCGCTGATCAACACATGATGCACAGGCAGCAGTGTGCAATTCTTACAAATTCTGCCGAGGTGTGTCCAACCACTCGAAGCTACACTGACCAACATGAAACGAACTTACAAAACATACAGCCAAACTGTAATGTTGTACTGTGATCCGTCATCGCGCTTGCAACGAATTCTGTGTATGTGCATGCACGCGTGTTAGTGTGAATCGGGCCCGTTTCCTTTCGTTTCGCCTCTTGCGACGCAATCGTATTTGAGGCCCCCCCACGCATTTAGCTTGAAATGCGCTGATATGGTGTTACCAGCCTCCTACTTTTGCTTTGCTAACCTCCGCATGACAAAGCGGCTCCAAACGCAGAAGTCCAGGTGAAAGGTCTGGTGATACCTCTCTCCCCCATTACCCCCTTCCCCCAGCTTCTTGCAGGTAACGGGCTCGCGCGGCAACGCAGCTGGATCAGAAGAGATGTCCTGTCTTGACCGGCAAGGCCGACACTCGACGTGCTAACATAACCATCTATGCCAGGCCGTGCTGCTGAAAGAAGAACTGAGCTTGGAGACATAGCGTCAAGCAACACAATCCTATACGAGTGGTTGTTTGCTTAGAGCGAGTCGCGCCCAGAGGTGTGCCACGCTAAACGTTGGACTGCGTTCTAAATTGCGTGCTCAACTGGCAGCATTACTAACCTGTCCAGGAACTTACAAAGTGTGTGTGCCCGTGAAAGACAGAGGAACACTGCTGGCGGGTATGTGACCGATCATTGCGAGCCTGCTGGTGTTGCAAATTATCCTCTTCCTCCTTCTCCTATTTCTCTTCCTCCTCCTCCTCCTCCTCCTCCTCCTCCTCCTCCTCCTCCTACGTATGGCCTTCAATTCCTCCTCCTCCTCCTCCTCCTGCCGCTCCTCACTCCTCCGGCATCCTCCGTCTCCGACTGCTCCTCGTCGTTCTCCCTCCTTACCTTTCCTGTTCCTCCTCCCCTCCTCGCCCTCGTCCTCGTCGCCGCTGCCCTCTTCGTTCTACTCCTCCCTGCGCTTCCTGGCCCTCCCTCCTCCTCCTCCGCCTCCTCCTCCTCCTCCTCCTCCTCCTCCTCCTCCTCTGCTCCTCCTCCTCCTCCTCCTCCTCCCACTCCTCTCCTCCTCCTCCCTCCTCCATCCCATCCTCCCCCATGATCCCAGGCCTCGCCATTGTCGTCATCGTTCTCCTCCTCCTCCTCCTCCTCCTCCTCCTCCTCCTCCTCCTCCTCCTCCTCCTTCCTCTTCTACCTCCACTGTCTCGCCGGCGTGTTTTTCCCTCTGACCCTCTCCTGTGTTCCCGCAAGAACAAAACCGTGCTCAGGCATGTACCCGGTGTCGTAACTGTTTGTTTGGAAAACTCGTTTCCTGATGACGCAGGAGGTGCGCCAGACCTGGAAAGCGATACTCCTCCTACTCCTCCCGCGAAAGGCCTGACGGAGAGATAAGATGCGATCCCCATGCATGACAGTTCCTTGGGTCGACGAGCGCATTCCACTACTCGCAAAGTAAGTACTTTAAAGGGGCCGAGTGACACACAAATAAATACACACAAATAACAGGATTCCCAATATTTTCGCATATTTTTTGGATTTTCGTCTTCCCTCCCACTTCCCATACTTTCCCATATTCTCCTGGGAATCGACGATTCGTTGTGTCTGTGTGTGTTTTTCCCCTCCTGATACTTGCAAATGGCATGGATCCGCCGCGGGGCATTTACGATCCACTACATCGAAGTAATAAGCATGTGTAGTTCGATCGGTTGCGAATGGGCACTTTGCGAGTAATGGGACGCGCTCGGTGACTGGGATCCCCTGGAGGTCTCGGAGGCCGCGGGCAGCGCCTTGATGAGGCCAAGAGGAACGCCCCGCACTGCCGATCCACCGGCCATGCCCATCATGGGCGACGTCGGCAGGGAGTACACCTGGCTTTGGCACCATCTGGGCGGTCTGGATCAATCCCTTGGGATCGGTGCCCGTTGATCTGGCCCCTGCGGAGGCCGATCGCCGTGGTGGCGCTGTCGCTGCTGGCCAGGGCCCCCATCGCGGGTTCCTCGAAACGCCTGCAAGCTCCTAAAATCCTTCTGCTTCTTCCATCCAG
>CAUYUJ010019538.1:142500-175063 GCA_963575745.1 Prorocentrum cordatum | reverse complement strand
TGTGTGTGTGTGTGTGTCGTGTGTGTGTGTGTGTGTGTGTGTGTGTGTGTGTGTGACGTGTGTGACGTGTGTGACGTGCCACGGGCCTCCGAGGCCCCCCCCCCCGCCAGGCCTCTTGTGGCACGTGCGCAGGCCGTCGGCCGAGCTCCTCGCGCGGCCAGGCGGAGGGCCCTCCGCGCCTCGACCTCGTCGGCACAGCCGAGCCAGAACGGCGGCTGGACCGATTCTCCGTCCTGCAGGGCTCGGCCCAGGGGCTCCGTCCAGCCCGGCGGCCGCCACACGCCGACGGCATGGCGGGGGCGAGCTCCCCTGCTGGCCTTACGTCGGGCCTGCCCGTCTCCGGGAAGAATATCCCCCAAAAAGTGGAAAAGCAAGTCAGGGGACGATGTGTTTAGGTATATTTTGGGCTATCGTCCAAGCACTGTTGGGGTATTTTTCATGCTTCGTCCAAAACCCGCCTGTCAGAGGACATGCCCGACCTAAGCTCAGCCCAGGGCGGCCGCCACACGCCGACGGCACGGCGTGGACGAGCTCCCCTGCTACGGCAGGTTCGTGTCGTGCCGACCCCAGCGTTGGTTTTTGACACCGCAGGGATCGTTCAACCTTGAACGATCGGCCGCTGCCGCAACGTCCGATCGTTCAACGTCGATCGATTCTGGGTCGCCGGCGGCGTTCAACCTTGAACGCCCACGCTGGGGTCGCCGCTGGTCGACACGACGCAAACCTACCGTAGCCCCGCCTCGGCCCCGCGCGGCTCCCTCAGTGAGGCGGCCGCCACTCCGAAAACCGGCTCCCCTCGAGGACCGATGGCCGGCGGCCGGGGTCGAAGGAGGGCCCCCTGGAGAGGCCGAGAACGGTGACAAGCCCCTCTCGCCTCAGGTCGGGCACGTCCTCCCACAAACGGATTTTGGATGAAAAACCAAAAAAAACACAAAACAACAACTGCGCAAAACAAAATACGCAAAACATCGCTCCCTGACTGTTCACTATTTTGAATATTCCTCCTGTAGAAGGACCGGCCCGACTGAACTCTCCGTGTTGTTTGTTCGCGATGCGATGTGGTCTGGGCCATGGCGAGGATACGGACTTTGGACCTGTTCTGCGCGGCGCGGCCCTGCGCTTCGGCTGGGGAAGGTCGCGCCGTGGCACAGCAGAGAGCGCCCAGATTCCGTCTTGTTCTCCCCCGCCGCCTGCCCTCTGAAGTTAGCTTCTTCCTCCTCCTGAAACCCCTCCATCCCCCACCCCCCCTCCATTAGAGGGCAGAAAATCCCCCCCCACAATAAGCCCTCCGACGAGCGAAGACGTGGAGCAAACGCACCCCAAGGGAAGAACCGAACGGGGAAGGGCTGCTTCGTGAACGCCGAGAGCCGTCCAGCAGACGCCGACTGTGGAGGCCGGGGTGCTTTTCCTCACGGGGTCCAGCTTCCGCTGAGTCATGGCAGGAGAGCCCATAATCGAATCGATAAGTCGGATCGGCGATCGAAATGAATCGGATCGGCGGAAATCGGCAGCCGAGTCGGGAAAAGTCGGATCGGCGGAAATCGGCAGGCTAGTATGCCTCCCATAAGAAATCGGAACTCAAATCGGAATCCCAGATCGAATCGAATCGGAATCGGAAACCATCGAAATCGAATCGAATCGAATCGGAGGAATCGAAACGAGCCCTGTCATGTCATGGCGGGGAGGCGGCGGGAGCGAGAGCGAAGGCGCAACGCCGCGCGGTCCAGAAGCCCCGGGCCTCCTCTCGGGGAGCGGGGGCGCGCGGGGCCGTAGCCCCGCAACAACAACACCCCCCCCCAACAACGAACAGCTCAAGACCACAGGAATCTGCCCCCCAACGGCAAAAAACAATCCCCCCAAACAATCCCCCAACAGCAGCAGTCAATCCCCCAACGACAAGAAACAATCCTCGAAAGACAGGCCCCCAAGCCGCAGCGGGGATCCTACAACTCCCCCAACAACAGCAACAATCCATTGCACTGGGTTGCCCGCGGCGTGCGGGCAGACCTAGGGCGGAAGAGCGTCCTCCAAGAACACGAGACCCTCCGCCAGCCAAACGGACAAATCATTCGAGGGTTCCCTCCTCCAGGATGCACAAGAACATCCAACAGACACGAAGAACACTAGGGTACCCTCCCCGAAACGACCTCGATCCCATACCTCGGTTCGACCGTATGTCGCTCAAGCCGAGTCATTCGCGTCTCCATGGCGTCGTCCAGTACAATCTTTTGGCGGGAACTCGTCGGGTCGATGGGCGTGTAGGAATGCCAAGACATTCTCGTCCCACTGTCAGTGCTGCCCACCGTTTAGGCGCGAATGATGGGGGCGGGGGATAAATGGGGGGGACGGGCAGAAACGTGCCCTTTTCGGGCTCTCAAGGCCTCCTTCTGGGCCCTATCAGCGGCCCCAAAAGCCCCTTTTCGGCAACCCCCCGCTGCCCCCCCTCACCTACCGCCTCCCCTTACGCGTCCTCCGAACCGTGACTGCGGTATCCCCTCGGCGATGCCTCCGCTCCAGAGTGCCAATTTCAGGGCCTGGCACGTTCAGCGCAAAGTGGGGGGATTGACCACGCGATGAGCCTGTCTCCACATGGACTGCCCTCGTATGGTGTATGACCGGACTGCCCTCGTGTCGCGTATGACCCGACATCGCATACTGCGCTGACGAACAAAATTTTCCGCGTGGCGGGTGGCCCGGAAGATGCATAGGCCCCCAGACTCCTCGTCCAGGCTGATGTCGTTGCCTTCTTCGTTTTCGCCGTCATCAACACAAGCATCGCGCGAGGGGAAGTCGGTGGTGTAATGGGATTGCTGCCCAACTCGCTGCCGTAAAATGTGGCTGTCGTGCTGCTCGTCGGGTTGCGTAGGGCTGGTGTCGGAGGCGGAGGACCCGGAGAGGCGCGGACGGCGGTTGCGATGCTGGAAACGCGAGTTCCCGTCGTCATCCTTTTCGGAATGTTCACGGTCATGCGGACGGAGCATGCGTCTTTGACTTCTTTGCAATTGCTGGCGGAGCCCGCCGTGACTGTCCGCGTGGCAGAAGCGTAAAGAACAGTCCGTGTAACGACGCCGTTGACCAGTCGAAGTCGGTGCTTCAGTGGATAGTGCGTGCTTGTGAGCTTCCATTCGTGTCTTGCGAAGGTACGTAGCCCATGCAGCTTTGATGCGGCTTTGTGCTTCTATCTGTGTTGCGTCGTCGAAGCTGATACAGTAGGAGCTCGACCACAAGAAACCTTCCACAAGAAACCCAACCCGGAGACCCCAGGACGTCCATTGATTTCTGGTGTGGGAACGTCACGCCTTCCCTCGCAAAACCATCGAAAACCAAGAAACCCAGGGCACCCTGGAGGCAAGCAGGGTGTTCCTTGGCATGAGTTTCCACAATAGTCTGCCCGAGAGACTTGAGCGACCCAATCTACGGCAACATGTCGATCTCCATACCGCAAACCTCCAAGGCACAAGTTTGGATCCCCGTGCGTCGTGCCATGTTAAATATGATTATGATCTTCGTTGGGTGCAACTCTAGCCCGTGAGGGCGGGAAGCCTGAACAATGTCTGTCAGCATAGTGAGGAGGTGCGGGAGGACCTTGTTGGTTAGAAAGACGTCGTCGGCGAAGCGTTTTTTCTTGTTTTCAATTCAGACGGAATCATCGCGCCCCAATGCGGCCCCATTCGTTTCTTTTGCCATTATTGGATCAGTGGCGTCATAATGTGCTGAAGGAGGGCATTACAAAGCAATGAACTCACAGGATCGCCTTGCTTCGTACCTCGACGACAGCTGAACGAACGACTAGTAGTGTCAATTCGCACGGTGGGTACTTGTCAATGGTAGTCACGTTGCATGAGATGTACGTGGCCCGGCTCAACACCTTGCGCGCGCAAAGCGCACCACAAACTTAGGTGCTCGATGGAGTCGAAGGCCTTTCCTTCCCCAATTAGGCTTGCCTAAAGGGTTCTTACCTGGGTAAGGGTTGGTGCCTCGGAGGCTTACTGTGCCCGTTCCTCGGAGATTCCTCGGGTTCCCCAGGATCCCCAAGTGCCTCA
The DNA here is from genome assembly GCA_963575745.1 of Prorocentrum cordatum. Classification (NCBI taxonomy): domain Eukaryota; class Dinophyceae; order Prorocentrales; family Prorocentraceae; genus Prorocentrum; species Prorocentrum cordatum. The sequence goes on along the minus strand of CAUYUJ010019538.1, from coordinate 171,020 downwards.
TGCCAAGCAATGCCAAGCAATGTCCAGCAATGCCAAGCAATGCCCAACAATGCCCGGCAATGCTCAGCAATGCCAAGCACTGCGCCCATGCAATGGGAAGCTTTCCCCTTATTGGGGTGGCCGGGTTCATTTAACATCAAGCGCAACAACCCATCACTGGGGAGACCAGAAGGTACCGATACCGCTACTCCCTGGACCTCTCCCGGGGTGCGCTCTGTCGAGAATTTCGAGGCGAATCCAGCGGTTGCGACGAGGGAAGGCTAGCAGTATGGGTAACCTCTAAAAAATCTTTAGAACCCCCCCAATAGAGGGTAACCGCTTATTTTTTCGGCGGCTCATTGAAGGATTGGGGTCCCACCATTAGAGGGTTCAATTTTTGTTTTTTCCCGCGGCACCCGCCGCGCAGGAGGAGGAAGGAAGAGGAGGAGGCGGAGAGGGGGCGAGGAGGGGGAGGAGGACGAGGAGGACGAGGAGCACGAGGAGCGGGAAGAAGAGGATGGGCCAGTTCCAGGACGAATTAACGACCGATTCCGCTCCTGGAATGGAGGGGAGTGGAAGAGAAGCGGCGGCGCTGGGGCCGGAGGCCAGTGCCCCAGGGGCCTCGTGAGCGTCCGCGCCGTCTGTGGGCGCGTCGGCGTCGTCTGGCAGGGAGAGGCCCCAGCTGGGTCTGGGCTCCCCTGACGGGGGGGGTGGGGGGGCGAGCAGGAGGAGGAGGAGGAGGAGGAGGAGGAGGAGGAGGAGGAGGGGAGGAGGAGGAGGATCGAGGATCGAGGATGAGGAGGCGGAGGAGGCAGGGGAGGAGGATCGAGGAGGAGGAGGGTCGATAAGGATCGAGGATCGCGGATCTAGGATGATGAGGATCGACGGGGGGAGCGATGAGCATTGAGGATCGAGGAGGGGGAACGGAGGGGGAGGGAGGCGCGAGGTTTTCGAGCGTCTTTCGACTTTTTGGGACCTCTGAGGTTTCTCGTCCCCACGGCTCGATGAGCCTCGAGACTGTGACTGGGACGCACTCCTCCCGCCTCCTCCTCCTCCTCCTCCTCCTCCTCCTCCTCCTCCGTTTCCTCCTCCGCCCCCTCCGCCCTCCTCCTCCCTCCTCCCTCCTCCCTCCTCCCTCCTCCCTCCCTCCTCCCTCCTCCCTCCTCCTCCCTCCTCCCTCCTCCTCCTCCTCCCTCCCCTTCCTCCCTCCCCTCCTTCCCTCCACTCCTCCCCCTCTCCTCCCTCCGCCCTCCTCCTCCTCTCCTCCTCCGCCTCCTCCTCCCTCCTCCTGCCCTCCTCCTCCTTCCTCCTCCTCCTCCTTCTCCTCCCTTCTCCCATCCTTCCTCCTCCCTCCTCCTCCCTTCTCCTCCTCCTCCCTCCTCACTCCTCCCCTCCTCCCTCCTCCCTCCTCCCCTCCCCCTTCCTCCCTCCTCCCTCCCCCCTTCCCTCCTTCCTCCTCCTTCCTCCCTCCCTCCCTCCTCTCCTCCCTTCCCTCTCCTCCTCCCTCTCCCTCCTCCTCCTCCCTCCTCCCTCCTCTCCTCCTCTCCTCCTCCCTCCTCCTCCGCCTCCTCTCCTCCTCTCCTCCTCCTCCTCCTCCTCCTCCTCCTCCTCCCCTCCTCCTCCTCCTCCCTCCCTCCCTCCCTCCCCCTCCCCTCCTCCCTCCTCCCTCCTCCCTCCTCCCTCCTCCCTCCTCCTCCTCCTCCCTCCTCCTCCCTCCTCCTCCGCTCCTCCCCTCTCCTCCTCCTCCTCCCTCCTCCCTCCTCCCTCCACCTCCTCCCTCCGGGGGGTCTCGTACCGGGCGCACCGGAGGCCGCCGAAGACTCGAACCCCGACAGCGTGGACTGCGTGCGAGGCAAACTGCTTGCAAGACTGGTTCGCGTGTGCACTCCCCTCTCCCCTTCCCAACTTCCTCGATCTTCCGTACTGCCCCCTTCCTCTCCGCCTCCCCGTCCTCCTCCTCCTCCTCCTCCTCCTCCTCGTTCTCCGCATTGGCTGTCGAGCAGTAGCCTGTCTCAGGCGACCATTCGGGAGGCTTCGAGCGCCCCAAGGGCGCCTTCGACGAGGCGGGACCCCTGGAAAGCACCCCAGAGCCCGAGAACCTGCCAGCATCGAAGAGACCATTTGGAACTCACCTCATGGGAAGGTCGCTGGGGCCGGAGCCCGAGGTGTGCTCGTGGTATCTCGGGGCGCGGTTTGGGCCTCCTCCTCCTCCTCCTCCTCCTCCTCCTCCTCTCTCTCTTCCTCTGCCTTCGCTTCCTCCTCCTCCTCCTCCTCCTCCTCCTCCTCCTCCTCCTCCTCCTCCTCCTCCTCCCCCTCCTCCTCCTCCTCCTCCTCCTCTCACCTCCGTCTCTTCTTTACTCCTATCGTCGCCCCCTCCTCCCCTCAGCGTCCACCCCCCTCCTCCCTTCCATTCCCTGCGCAGGCCGCGGAGCGTACGCGCGCGCTCGTGTCGTCAGTCCGCGCCCGCGCGCGGCGGGCGATGGTGACCGTGAAGATGCCAGACAGCTTGCGCGGCACGGGATGTTTGCCTGGGCTTTTTGGTGTGCAGCTCCGAACCGCATGAGCTCGGAGACGCGGTGGGAGGGGTGGACGATCGAGCACACTTCTCCTCGGGCGGGTGGTAATGGGGGGTGACCTGAAGAGAGGGGAGCCTTGCCGTCGCTCGGACGCCCATTTCCCGTACCTTTTTTCGGTTTCGTGCGTGCTTCTGTTGCTCGATGATCCAGTATGCTCTTTTCAGTGGTCCTCGTCGGGGAAAAAAGGCACACGTTCGAGCGATGCCAGGCTTCCTCTACCTCCTCCTGTAAGATCCTCTCCTCCCTCCTCGCCCTCTCCTCCCTGGAGGTCGAGCACCCCCGCACTCTCTTTCCTCTATGGCAGGTTCGCGTCGTGTCGACTTCGGCGATGGTTTCTGACACCGCGGGGAGCGTTCTCCCTTGAACGATCGGCCGCTGCCGAAGCGTCAGATGGTTCAGCATTGATCGATGCTGGGTCGCTGGCAGCGTTCAACGTTGAACGCCGGCAGCGGGGTCGCCGCCAGCCGACACCACGCGAACCTACCGTACCTCCCGTATACGTCGGTTGGAAGAAGTGTGTGGAGGCATGAATTAAGAAGGCGGATAAATTAGATTGGGCTCAGGCCCTCCTAGAAAATAACGAAGCACAGCAACATCACATCGATTCTTGAAGTGGGAAGGCGCTTGACGTAGTTTGGGATCTGGGGGCCCAGAAAGACCTGCTCTCAGTGACCGGCGCGTGAGATCCTCCCCTCGCTCGGCCTCTCCTCCCTGGAGGTCGAGCACCCCTCCCAAGGAGCCTTCGCCTCCGCGGGGGGTGCTGCCCGCCAGGATCTGGGAGCCCAGCAAGACCTGCCTTCGAGGACCGGCGTGTGAGATCCTCCCCATCGCCCCCTCGGCCTCCTCCTCCCCGGAGGCCGAGAACACCCCCCCCCCCAAGGAGCCTCCGCCTCCGCGGGGGCTGCTGCCCGCCGGCGGCTGTCCTCCGGGGAGGGGGGGGGGGGCGGGCCCTCCACGCCTCGAGAGGTCGACGATCCTCGGGAGTCCATACAGGGCAATTTTTAATACGTAGGATTTTTCACATTTCGGATTTGTAACACATGATTAGTTTATGAATAAATTTATGCATGAACTCATCGTTGTTTTTCATACTAAATCCTTGTATTTTTTATACATGATCCGCACGCGGAGCATGTATTGGAAACGGCACTGTACGTCCCTCCTCGAACTCACGTGCGAGTTTCTCTCGCGACGTGGCGGCGACCCCCCCCAGATTTGAAGGTCCACGCCGAAATCGGCGACTGGAAGAGCACGGATCTGACCCCGTGGGCCGCGCTTTGCGCGTCGGCCGACATCAACAACCTGCGTTTCATCTCGAGGAGTATTGTAGGGCTGAGGATCGGGCTCCGACCTCGAGGGTCGAGGGTCGAGGATCGCGGGTCGAGGATCGCGGGTCGAGGATCGGGTCCGGAGTCTCCGGGCTCTTCGTCGCGCCCCTCCAGGGCCACTGGGGGGCTCCTCGTCGCCGCGTCGGGGCTCCTGCTTCGGGGTTCTCTGGCCAGGGGACCGACATCTGTGGGCCTCCGCTTCGCTCGGCATGGGCCTCCGGGAGGCTTCCCGTCAAGGGCTCGACTCCCTCGAGATTCTGGCCAGAGACAAACAAAAACGTCTGCAGCCTGGGACTGCTGCCCAGGACGACCCCTACGAGAGGGCGCGCGGCTGCGGGGCCGCCAGGCTGTTCGACGGTGGACCTGCCTGAGGCGTCCCCGCTGTCAAAGGAGCCCTGCATGGAGGACGAGGGCTTCGGTACCTCTGGGAAGCGTTTCATGCTCTGTATTTTCTGTTCCCGGGAAGCTCTCGGAGGTGCCGTTAATGCCTTCGGACGCTTCCAGACGTCTCCGGGTCGGCGAGAGGGGGGAGGAGGGAGAAGATGGGGAGGAGGGGGGGGCAGGATGAGGCAGAGAGGAGGGGCGGATGCGAGGAGATGAAGGCGAAGGCGCTTCGGGGTTGCACAATGTAGCGAGGTGTGCTACCCGGGCGACCTCGAGGCGGACTCCTTACATCGGCGCTGGACGCCCTCCCTGTCGGCCGAAGAGCGCCGGGGGGCGGCGCCGTAGGCGCCGCCAGGAGCAAGCACCGATCCAGGACATCCGCGCGGACATTCGAACCATTGTGTGTTCTTCTCCGAGCTCTGGCCGTACCTGGTAAGACGAAGCCAGGACGCGAATGAATCTGGGTGGGGAGAAGTCGAGAATCTCTGAGGTCTGGCGCTTCTGGAGGATGTCTCCGGCGCCGCGGCCTTCGCAGAGCGTTCCGGGACGCTCTGAGAGCGTGTCGGAACGCTCTTGAACGGACTCATCCTCGTCCTAGCCTCGTCCGAAATCTGGCCACGGCGACGAGAAGCCTCTCAGAGGCCCTCAAAGCCTCAAGACGCACGAGAACCTTGAACTCCCTATCCCTCAGCTCCCCACCCCCTCCTGGGGGAGGGGATGGCTTTTTTGAGAAAGGAGGATGGGGCTCGTGGGGGGGGATGGGGAGACCGCGTCGGGAGGGTAGGGGTTGAGAATTTTGAACGCGCGTTTAGGGGTGGTCGGGGGGGATGGGGACGCTCCGTCGGAAAGTTAGTCGCCCCCCCTCCCCTCGATTTGTATCCCATCCGGAAAAGCAATCTTTCGGGCGACCAAAAAGGGGGTCCAGCTGAAAGGGGGTGGTGCAATAAATTTGGGGCAATTGGCTTGCAAACGTACTGCACCAGAGAATTGTACTGCACTGCATTGCAAGTAATCCGTTGCACGCGATAATCCAGCAATACATTTGCGCCCCGGCACGTGTGGCACGCCCCACATGTACTGCAACCCCGCAAACCTAGTGCACCAAATCTATTGCACCACCCCCTTGTCGCTGGACTCGGGAATCTTCTGAATCGGGTCAATCCAGACCCGGGTCAACAAGAAACCAAAAAACTGCAATGCAGGACAAAAAAACTGCAACGCAGGTCTTCGCAAACCCGGATCAGCCAATATGCGCGGCCGCCTTGCGGCCACGAGCGGCTCGCTAACCCGGGTCAGCCAGAGAGGTTCTTCGCAGGATCCTGTAGGATCCGGTGCCCTGGCTGACCCCTGTTTGCACTGACCCCTGTCTCTTAGGCCCCGATGGACCCCCTTCTGGGTCAACCGGGCATTTGGGCTCGAGTGCTGCTGCTGCAGCGGCGCACGCTCTGCGCGGCGGCGCCGTCTCGGCGCCTTTCTCGGCCGCGCGGCGCGCCAGGTGGGGAGGCAGGCGGTCCGTGGAGCGGCTGCGCGGAGCGCCATGGCGATGCTGCGACGTGGGCGCGGAGCGCCGAGCAGAGGTCGACCCAAACGGTGCGTTTCGTTTTCGTTGTGCGTTCGTTTTCCCTCGTTTTGTCTGCAGTCCGCCTCTGCTGCAGAACGGCATCGAAGCGAGAACAGCCCACGAGATCGCCTGAACACCGTTCAGGTCGACCCCTGGCGCTGAGGAGGCAGCGGCCATCGTGCAGGCGATGGCAGGAGGCGGGGCGGCGCCGCAGGCGGAAGTTGCTCGCCCTCGTCTCGAGGCCAGCGCGCAGCGCCTGATCTCCGGCGGGGCCGGGCTGGTCACAGCCGTCGGGGGGAGTATCATCTTCTTAAACATCTGCGAAGTGGCTGGGTCGGCTCCGCTCCCGGGGGTGGAAGCCGCCCTCGCGTATGGAGTGCTCCCGGCGGGGACTGGACGCGGCGGCCGGCCTGCTGCGCCATCCTGGCCTCGGCGACGGGATTCTCGCTCGGGCAATGGGACGGCTGGGGGCTGTGGGCGATGCTGTGCCGATCGCCGTCGACTCGGCGGACGCGCGCGGCACGCAGACCAGCTCCGCGAGCGGCACGGTACCCTCCAGCGTGGGCACGAGCTGCAGTGGCGATTTGGGCGCAGAGGCGTCGGACGTGGATGATACTGTGGCCCGCCTGGAGTGCAGGCTGGGACTTCAGGCTTCCGAAGGCTTCCCCGCCCGAGTCCCGCCGTTGTGCCGACTCGGCCCAGCACCGAGTGGACGAAGCGATCCCTCTTCGACAACTGCGACGACTGCACCGCCGGCTCACCCACGGGAGGGCCGCTGGGGTGGGCTCGAAGCGCCTGGCCCCCACGCGCGTGCACGACTCCGGAGTGGCGGCCCTCCAGGGGGCCTCCCACGCGAAGTGGTCCGACGCCCTGCTGCTCCAGCCGACGTGCAGCGCCGCGGTCGCTGTCATCAGTGCCGCCATCACCGAGGAGGAGCAGAAGCGCGCGGACGCCCGCGGCCGAAACTGGAAGCAACGATTCGCCGAGCTCACCCGCGAGAGGCCAGGGCCTCCGCCGGCCCAGTCGTAGAGCCAGGCCCGGAGGCGCCTACAGATTCCCTGCGGGCGGAGAGTGGGAGCCCATCCGGAACCCGCCAGACTGCCACCGGAGGCCATCCGGGCAGCGTGGTGCGCCTACGCGGACAAGGCCGTTTTCCCGCAGTTTGGAGCTGCGGCCAGCTGGATCCCAGATTACGAGGTCTTCTCTGCCGCTTTCAAAAATGTGGTGGGTCGGCTGGCCTCGACGGCTGGGCGGCCGCAGAGGCAAAACTTTGACACGGCACTTCGAGAAGATGAAGACGAAACTCTACACGCTGTAAGCGGCTACCGCACGCGCCGCTGGAGAGCCTGCGGGCCTTCCGGAGGCTCTGGTCGTCTTCCTCTTCTGCCGTCGGGTGGGCATTCCCAAGCCCAAGACCGACGCCTCCCGTCCGATCTCGGTGGCCTCATACCTCGTGCGGGTGTGGCCTTTCAGCGCCTGCGCGGCCATCGCGCCTCACCCGGTGGGCACGCAGTGGGCCACGCGCCCTGGAGTATCCGTGGTACATGCCAGTTCCACTTGGCTGAGTGCAGCGGCGGATGCTGAAGAAGGCTGTGAGCAAGACCTCAGCAAAACGGACGACCGAATTGATCATCTACTGGCGACAGAGGCACTGGACCGCGAAGGTTGGCCTCGGCACCTGCAGTGTCTGTTCAGATGCTCCTGGCGGGGCCCTCAGTGGTGCCAGGTGAGAGGGAGCGCTGAGCTCCTCCCCAATCCGCCCTCGCTACAGCCTTCCGCAGGGCGGGACTGACGCGCTGGCCGGCATTGTGGCCACCTTGGTACCGTGGCAGCCCCAAAACGTGAAAGTCTTCGCTTTTATGGACGACCGGTCCATGACCGTCGGTGCGCTGGCGGCCGCCACCAAGCTCCGCGATGTTCTCGAGAACACGCAGGACTTCGACACTGCCGCCAACTTCGCCGAGAACATTGGCAAGGGACAACGATGGACAAAGACCGAAGGTGAACGAGTTGAGCACTTGGGCATCTCAGCTGTTCCAGGCTCCACGGAGGAGCCCACTGAGCCTCGCTTCGGGTGGGGCCCCGTGCGAGAGACGCTGCGCCGCCTGGGCACGCTCCCCAGGTCCGCCAAAGTCAGAGATTCCCTGACAGCGGCCTACGCTTCGCCGATGGGGCTGTGGGCAACGCCTGTGGTGACGCCGCCCCCGCCGGACATCACGCCCATGGTCATGAAGACTGTGCTGCGCACTGGCTGTTCTTGGTGGTGCAAGGGCCGCTGGTGGGGCACCAGACTCTACCTACACCCTCTCTACGGGTCAATTCTTCGTGAAGTCAAGGTTGTTCCTAATCTTGAAGTCAATAAGAGTTCCCATGTGGAGAAGCAAATACGTACCGCCATGGCCGCCGTGGATCGGCTGGGGATTGGCTTTCGAGACCACGACCCTTCTTTTGGCCTGTGCCTGGAAGTGCTCCCGGGGGACGACCCGAGAGTCCAGAAGGTTTCAAAGCATGTTTGCCAGGGGCGCTCTTATTTTTGGACGCGGCCCGAAGAAACTCAACATTGCGCGAGGCGTGTGTGTGTGTGTGTGTGTGTGTGTGTGTGCGTGTGTGTGTGTGTGTGTGTGTGTGTGTGTGTGTGCGTGCGTGCGTGCGTGCGTGCGTGCGTGCGTGCGTGCGTGCGTGCGTGCGTGCGTGCGTGCGTGCCGTGTTCGCTGTCAGCAACAAAGCGCCCGCAGCCGCCAGGTCGACGCAGAGGCCTCCCGCGACCCGCGGTGAAGAAATTCTCGGAGAGCCCACCGGCGGCCGAGAGAAGCAGACTCTGAGCATATCTTTCGGTGTGGAGCCATGCGCAGTCGCACCCGCATCAACAACACAAGGTGTGCGCTGTGCGGAGCGCTCCACCCGAGTGCCCAGCGCCAGTGGAATGAATGCAGTGGGATGGGCGAAGAACGCCGGCTCCTTAGCCGGTTGTACCGCCTCCAGCCTGCGTGGTGGACTTGCCAGCCACGGGTCGCATCCCAAAGCGGTGGATCTCGAGCTGCAGGCTCAGCAGCTCGTCGAGGTCAAGGACCCCGTCATGGACCTCAGGACGGAGGTCATCCAGCTCAGCACGTGCTTCCGGATGGGCGCCCAGCGTCTTGGCCATCACGGTGAAGGAATTAGAGGAGGAGGAGAAGGAGGAGAAAGAGGAGGAGGAGGAAGAGAAATCCTCCTTCGACCTGGATGCCTTGGAAGTGGACGTCTACGAAAAAACGAGCTTCGGCGGCGACGGACTAGGCGACTCCGTGCCCACGGAGTTCGAGGAGCGTGGCATGTAGACGCTGGACGGCGAGCTGGAGGACAAGGTGGAGCAATGCTTCGAAGAGCGTGGCATCCAGACGGTAGGCCGTGAGCTGGAGGAGCGTGGCATGTAGACGGTGTGCTGCGAGCTGGAGGCCAACTCGGAGGAGGACTCAGGATCTCGGGCGAAGCTCGAGGAGTGCGAATGGTGCCGCGCCGAGGTGACGGCCGAGCTCGTGGAGGAGCGGGCCGCGGCATGGGTGACCCAAGCGCAGTTGGTGGAGGGGGGGGGGCGACGACTCGCGTCGGCGCTCGGCGAGAAGGAGCTGCGCGCGAAGGACAGGAGAGCCCAGAACCGAATCGACATGACGGATCGGCGATCGACATGAAGAATCGGATCGACGGGAATCGGCAGCCGAATCGGGAAAAGTCGAATCGGCAGACATCGGCTGGCTACTAGGCCTCAATCGGAAAATCGGATCCCAAAAATCATAATCCGAAATCGAATCGAATCGGAGTCGAAATCCATTGAAATCGCATCGAACCGAATCGGAGGAATCGAAATGAGCCCTGGAAGGGATGCTGCGGCCGAACCTGCCTGCGCCGACTCTGACCTCGGCGGCGCGGGGAGGAGCGAGCCGCGTCGGGGCGAACGGCGGCGCGGGAGGCGCAGGCGGGCACACGGGGCCGCGGGGCGGCGACGAGCTCGTGGACACCCTCGAGGAGCAACGTTCTGTGGCAACTCGTGGGAGCCTCCCAGACCATCTTGTCGGCGCTTGCGAATCGACGCCAGTCGGCGCTAAGTCGACGCTAAATCGACGCTACATCGACGCCAATTCGGCGCTATCCCATCGACTCCCAGGCGCTAGTCGACGCTGGAGACAGGCTTGCGAGGGCACGCAAGGGTCCCACGACTTGCTACCGAAGGCAACTGGCGTTGGCTCGGGCCTCAGGCCACGATGGGATAGCCGCGCTGCTCGCGGAGTGGGCCCCTCACAGGGGGCGTCGTGCTGTCCTGACCCACCTGTCGCTTTTCCTCGCGGCGTGCCCGTCGAGCGACGCCTCCGCAGATTGCTCCTAAGCTTTGTGCCTCTTCGGCCCGGCGTCGGAGCCCCCTGCAGTCTGTCGCTGCTCGCGGTCGTGCGAGCGGCGCCCGGGGAAGACTGATGGCGAGTACGTGGCGGGAGCCTCCCTGCTCCGCGGTTTTTCGACCGGACCAGGGCAGAGCCTCCGTTCTGGGCAGCCCTGCGGGGTTCTGCGGCCCATCCCCCGCCGCCAGCCAGCGGAGGAGATGCGACGAGGGATGGGCTGCGCATTTCTGGGGTTCCCTTGGCTTTCGATCGAGGGAGCCCCGAGGACGGTGAGCAGGCGACCTGCTCACCGGGGAAGACGACGGTGTGCCTTTTTCCTCGGGGGGCCCTGCCGTGGCCCCTGGCTGGTCTTCGGCGTTCCAGCCAGGGTGACAGAAAAGTCCTCTCCGATGGGTCCCCCTGGAGGGCTTTCCGCAGGACCGTCGGACTCTCTCTCTCTCTCTCTCTGTTGTTTCTCTCCCTCAGTGGCGTGCCGTCCTCCTCGATCCTCGATCCTTGATCCTCCATCCTCCTCCTCGATCCTCGATCCTCCTCGATCATCCTCGATCCTCTGTCCTCCTCGATCCTCGATCCTCTATCCTCCTCGATCCTCGATCCTCCTCCTCCGTCCGACCTGAGCCACCCGAGCCCGCTAGGAGCCCTCTCGGGGTCAACCTCGGCCAGCTCTGGAGCGCGCTCTCGACCGTCTCTTCGGGGGCCGTCTTGGAGGCCTGTCGGGCTGGCCAAGAAAGGCAACCGTACAGCAGGAGCTCGACCACAAGAAACCTTCCATAAGAAACCCAACCCTGAGGTCCCAGGACGACCATTGATTTTTTGGTGTGGTAACGTCACGCTTTCCATAGAAAAACCATCGACACCCACGAAACCCAGGGCACCCTGAAGGTATGCAGAGTGTTTCTTGGCATGGGTTTCCACTGTAGGTGGTTTAACGCACTTTGTCTTTTCTCTGCCAAGGCACCTCCTTCCCCTGCTCGGGGGAGGGGTTTACCCCTCCCCCTCCCCTGGCCTCTCACAGGAGGGACGGAGGGGATGGCCAAGACAGGCAAGCGCATCATCTAAATTCCTGAGGTCGTCGCGCGCCTTTCATGTTCTCGCCGTTTCGGTCGCCAGAGCGTCAAAGACAGCCCGAACAACCCCCAAAGGCCCCAATACGCCCCCGAGCGGGACGCGAAAGGCCCACGGGAGGCCCCCAAGTCCATAAAGCGCTCCCAAAGGCCTCCAGGGCCTCTGCGACGCGCCCCAAGCGGGCTCGCGGAATGGGTCACATGCCGCTAGATTTGGGCCCTCGCATCACAGGCACCACCACCCTTCCCCCTGTCCTACTTCCCAGGATCTCGTGACGGATGCGTCTCCATTGTAGAGCCGTTTTGCCTCCCTCCTGGAGTTTTCTATCAAGCATGGAAGGTCGGCATCCCCTTGCGCCAAAGCTGCTCTCTTTCTAGGGTCGGCGGAACAAGGCCCGCATTGGCACCTGCAGTAAGCCCCGGCGCCCGGGGCCAGCCGTGGCGGGAGACGGGGAATGGGGAGGGCGGAGTCAGACTGGGGAAGGCGACGAGAAGCTATTCCTCGTCTTCCCGTTCCTCGCCCACCCGCTCCTCCTCTTTCTCCTCGTCCTCCCCTCGTCCTGCTCCTCCTACTCCTCACCGTCCGCCCGTCCCTCCTCCAACGCCTCCGCCTCCTCCTCCTCCTCCTCCTCCTCCTGCCTCCTCCTACCTCCTCCTACCTCATGTTCCTCCCCCGCATGCTCACATCCTCTTCCTCCTCCTCCTCCTCCTCCTCGTCCTCGAACACCCTCCTCATCCCACTTTCCTTCTCTCCTCTTCCTCCTCGTCTTCCCCAACTACCCCCTCCTCTTCCTCCTCGTCTGCCCTCTCCTCTTCCTCCTCCTCCTCCGCCTCCTTTTCCTCTCCTCCTGATCCGCTTCCTCCTTCTCCTTCTGCTCCTCCTCACCCTCCTTGATCCCCGTCCTCCTACCTCCCCCCCTTCCGCGCTTCCGGGGCGCAATGGGACTGTTGGCGCGCCTCCTCCTCCTCCTCCTCCTCCTCCTCCTCCTCCTTTCAACTAGCGGTGGCCTCGGCTGTTACTCGGGGGCGCCGCTAGGCCATGCACGTCCCGTCTCCCAAAGACACCCCGCCTGCTTTACATACCCCCTTACACATGACCACTGCCCTCGCGAGTTCACTTCCGCTTCCAGGTGCCACCCCCTGGGAGCCCCAGTCCAGGGATCACCAAGAATGGCTACGGGGTGAGGAGGCAGGGCAAGGACGACCAGCGATCGGACCAGTAAGGCCGTGGCCTGCTGGCACTGGGCGCGCTTGCCTCATCAAATCCATGGGACTACACCCTCGCCAAATCTGTGACGTGAATTGGGTCTCCCCCATCCGCTCGGTCCTGCCCCGGTGGTTCGGCAGACGGGGGCCATTCCGTGAACCCAGCTGCCAGTCCATGCAAATCCTCCTCCTCCTCCTCCTCCTCCTCCTCCTCCTCCTCCTCCTCCTCCTCCTCCTCTCCCTGTTCTAGGGTGCGTCCTGAACAGGGTTTCAAGGAGGATGCAGCCGTGGTGACGAGGGGTTTTCCAGAAGCTCACACAAGCGAGACGTATGAACGTCTCTCTCCTGTCCCTCCCCCACACTACTGGGCACTGGCACCCATAAGCCACTCGTCTTCGAACACGCCCTTTTGGGGGCGCGCAAACATGGATTAGCGATCCATGGATTTGGCGCGCGGTCGCCAAATCCATGGATCGGGGGAGGTGCCCTCCCAAAATGCGGCCGGTGCCGCCTCGTTCGGCGGCGGAAATTCGCGATTTCCCGTGGAAACTGGACCCGCCCTAATCCACACCCCTTGATCCATGTTTGCGATCGCCTGACCCTTGCTCTCTCCCCCTCCCCCTCCTCGCTCCCCCTCTGGCTGTGCTCGGAGGGCCTCAGAAGTCTCCGGAGGTCCCTGCGGGGCTCCAGCGAGGCCCCTGGGGGCACATAAGAGCCCAGACACTCCTCCTCCGCCTCCATTCTTGGCGTTGCCCCGACGTGCAGCGCCTCCTCCTCCTTCTCCTCCTCCTCCTCTTCTTCTTCTTCTTCTTCTTCCTCTTCTTCCTCCTCCTCCTCTTCCTCTTCCTCCTCCTCCTCCTCCTCCTCCTCCTCTTCCCTTCCCCCTTTGTCGATTGATCGATCGAAGGAGGGGGGGAGCCGCGGCCGCGGCTCCGCGGGCAGCGCGCGGCACAGGGTCCTTCGATCAGCAGCCGGACGCGGCAGTGCCTGCACTCCGGGGCCTCGGGGGGGTGGGGCCGGAGGCGAGCTCCGGGGACGAGGACGGTGGGCGAGGGAGCCCAGGAGGGGGACGGGCGAGGGAGGACAGGCACGCAGAAGAAACAGGACGATGAGAGGATGCTGGCAGGACGCTCTGTTCCGCCGGGGCCTGCGGGGTGTCTCAACGCACTGCCACGATGCCGACGTTGCGAGCCCAAGGCCGGGGTGTGGCCAAGCTCCTTTGACTCAGAAATCTGCCACGCCAGGGGCCAGAGGTCACGATGTTTTGTTGTGTTGTGTTGTGTTACATATGCGATACAGATACTATTCGTCATATATATATATATATATATATATATATAACTGCCAGCTTTCTAGTAAGACACTCGCGTATCGTGATGGTCTAATTACTTTGCCCGCATTGTAAGCTCTGGCCCTCACGTTTGACAACGTCGGCTTCGGGTGCACGCGCACCTCCTGAGGAAGCCAAATCATACTTTGGTGTCTTTGGGGGGGATCAAGGCTTGGTCAGAATCTTTCCTCGGCGAGCGTGGCCCGAACCAAGCCTGGGACAACACATATCCTATTTGGCTTGCTATTTACGTGGTTGCCTTCCGCTACAGTTGACTCCACGCGCGACCCGCTGTCTGTCTGTGTGTCTCTATCTCTCTCTCCCTCTCTCTGGCAACGCCCGCCGCCCTAGCTGTCCTAACTTTGCCCAGGCTGCAACTGACGGCCTCGCGCCAATCGATGTGATCATACGTAAAAGATGAACTTGCATTGTTCAAGGGTTACCCTAATTCATCAGGGCCCCATTTCTAAGGGCCCTATCGCTGAAACGCCGATATGTACGTTTGCCATCAAACTGCGAATACGATAAATATTGTGTCCACCAGGTTGAAGAAGCGCGCCGGAACCGCGAGCCCCCGTGTCCCCAGTGGCCCTGCGCACAGCCCCGCCCAAATAAGAGCGACTCACCAGAACAACATACATTGCATTAACAACAACTTTCGTAAGTGTGCGACGACATTTGAAACATAGTGATCCAGCACGAAGGAGAAGGGTCCTGGACTCTGAGGCTTTCTCTCCGCAATCAGGTCTGCACCCCGCGGCCGAAAACGGTGAAAAAAACCCTTGGCTCCCTTCCCCCAGTACGAGAACGGCACTCGTGCACCGTGCCACGCCTGGACTCTGTTGATTCCCCGCGCCTACGCGGTACGGTGCATAGATTTTCGGCTCTGAGGGGCGGCAAACTATGCACCGTACCACTCCTGGGTCAAGGATCGACGACGCCTCGGGAGGCGACAACGCGGTACGGTGCACAGAAGTCGTCCGCGGACTCAGGACCCCTCATTCTCGGGGGCGGCCAAGAGGGGGGCGTCCAAGGAGGGGGGGGCGCAAATCATAGCCGGCGGCATGTGCGCGGCCCGAGGGTGGGTGGCGGGGACGCAATGAAATGAGAAGGGGCGCCATGAAATCTGGGGAGATGTCATGGTCCCCGCCATGATATCCCCCCCCGCCCCCAGTCAGCACCCCCGGAAGCCCCGCGCGTCCCCGTGGCCCATCGACGCCGCGGCCTGGCGGCCTCCGCCGCCGGGAACGCGGCCAGCCAGCAGAACCGCCCTCCCCTCCGCCGAGGCTGCCGCGGGCCTTCCGCCGAGGGCCGGAGGGTCGACACGCTCCGACACGCGCATCCGTCGAGGACGAGGCCCCCCCGGAACAACGCCTTGCATTGGAGGCCTGGAAATGGGCACCAACACCAACACAGGGGGTTGCCTCCACAGGGGGGAGATGATCCTAGCTTTCGGTGGTGGTGGTAATATTTCGGACACCTTGGAAGCCAGAATATGACCACCATCACCGATATCGGGATCTTCTTCCCCCGGTGGAGGCACACCGCAAAAATTGGTGTTGGTGTCAACCTCTGGGCCTGAGAATTGCACGGCCCCGCGGCCCATCCGTGCCGTGGCCTTCTCCTCCAGGAGCGCCGCCAGCGCAGGAAGCAGCCTCGCGGCCCCGTTGCAGGCGACCTGGCTCGGGAACGCCGCGGACGCCGAGCGTCCCGTGAGGGGCCGAGGGCACCAGCGTGCGCGCTCCCAGTAGTAGAAATGTAGGTAATACCACCCGAGCTACCAATACTACGACCAGTGCTATCAACTGCGACGACGACTGCTACTACTACTACCACTACTACCACTACTACCACCACTACTACTACTACTACTACTACTACTACTACTACTACTACTACTACTACTACTACTACTACTACTACTACTACTACTACTACTACTACTACTACTACTACTACTACTACTACTACCTACTACACTACTACTACTACTACTACTACTACTACTACTACTACACGACTACTACTACTACTACTACTACTACTACTACTACTACGACGACTACTACTACTGCTACTGCTACTGCTACTGCTACTGCTACTGCTACTACTACTACTGCTACGACTACTTACTTACTACATACTACTACTACTACGACTAATACTACGACTACTATACTAATACTACTACTACTACTACTACTACTAATTACTACTTACTACTACTTACTACTACTACTACTACTACTACTACTACTACTACTACTACTACTACTTTACTACTACTACTACTACTACTACTACTACTACTACTACTACTACTACTACTACTACTACTACTACTACTACTACTACTACTACTACTACTACTACTACTACTACTACTACTACTACTACTACTACTACTACTACTACTACTACTACTACTACTACTACTACTACTACTACTACTACTACTAATACTACTACTACCACTACTACTACTACTGTTACTACTACTATTACTAATAATAATCATAATAAAGCTACGACATGCTCGTATACAGAAGAGGAAATCATCAGAAGATTGAATGGTCAAGAAGCTATTGACGAAAACGGGGGGGATGTAACGAAAATGTTTGCACTCCTACTACTCCAGGCGATCCTACCACGAGGCGGGGGAAAATGCAATTTGTTTCAACAATAATTTTGGCGGCGTTCGTCAATTTCTCGATGGTTCTCTCGAGTGTTGACTCAGGCACCTCGCACGCATCATCCCCTTGACGTTTCGATCCCATTGGGCGGCCGTGCTGGGCGCGCGATGCCGGAGGGAGGGTGTGCCCCGCAAACACACTGCAGGCCCGGCGTCGGGGCCATCAGCTCATTCCCCCGAAAATGCGTTCGAGGACGCCGCGGCTGTGCGAAGCATACTCGCTGCATCCTACTCGTGCATCACAACAATATGAGTGGCCATTGGAAACCGTACAGACCAGCGACAGAGGTCGGTGTCTGGATATTTCGATTATGGTTTGCATGAACTTCCCATGCACTCTCTACATCTTTGACCGCAAAAAAAAATATCCTGGCGAAGGACCCAACCATGCGCAGTTGTGAATATCGCATTGCGGGTGCCGCTTTCGATGGAGCTCCCTGTGGGGCCACGAAACGCTGTGCTGGGTGGGGGTGGCGCATGCGGGCGGCACCACTGGGGCCTTCGGTGGAGGTCCCTATGGGGCCACGAAACGCTGTACTGGGCGGGGGTGACGCATGCGGGCGGCACCACTGGGGCCGTCGGTTGAGCTCCCTGTGGGGCCACGAAACGCTGTGCTGTGTGGGGGTGGCGCATGCGGGCGGCACCACTGAAGCCTTCGGTGGGTTTTCCTGTGTGGCCACGAAATGCTGTGCTGGAGTGGGGGTGACGCATGCGGGCGGCACACTGGGGCCTTCGGTGGAGGTCCCTGTGGGGCCACGAAACGCTGTGTTTGGTGGAAGTGCCGAAATGGGTGTGCGGGACGCATGCGAGCGGTGGCACTGGGGCCTTCGGTGGAGCTCCCTATGGGGCCACGAAACGTGTGAGGGGTGTGCCGACATGGGTGTGGCTGACGCATGCGGGCTGGCCACGAAACGTGTGAGGGGTGTGCCGAATTTTTATGTGGCTGACGCATGCGGGCGGCGGCACTGCGGCCTTCGGTGGAGCTCCCTATGGGGCCACGAAAGCGTGTGAGGGGTGTGCCGAATTGGGTGTGGCTGACGCATGCGGGCGGCAGCACTGGGGCCTTCGGTGGAGCTCCCTATGGGGCCACGAAACGTGTGAGGGGTGTGCCGAATTGGGTGTGGCTGACGCATGCGGGCGGCAGCACTGGGGCCTTCGGTGGAGCTCCCTATGGGGCCACGAAACGTGTGAGGGGTGTGCCGAACTGGGTGTGGCTGACGCACGCGGGCGGCGGTACTGGCGCCTTCGGTGGAGCTCCCTATGGGGCCACGAAACGTGGAGGGGTGTGCCGAATTGGGTGTGGCTGACGCGTGCGGGCGGCGGCACTGGGGCCTTCGGTGGAGCTCCCTATGGGGCCACGAAGCGTGTGAGGGGTGTGTCGAATTGGGTGTGGCTGACGCATGCGGGCGGCGGCACTGGGGCCTTTGGTGGAGCTCCCTATGGGGCCACGAAACGTGTGAAGGGGTGTGCCGAACTGGGTGTGGCTGACGCATGCGGGCGGCAGCACTGGGGCCTTTGGTGGAGCTCCCTATGGGCCTATGGGGCCACGAAAGCGTGTGAGGGGTGTGCCGAATTGCGTGTGGCTGACGCATGCGGGCGGCGGCACTGGGGCCTTCGGTGGAGCTCCCCATGGGGCCACGAAACGTGTGAGGGGTCGCATGCTGGCGGCAGCACTGGGGCCTTCGGTGGAGCTCCCTATGGGGCCACGAAACGTGTGAGGGGTGTGTCGAATTGGGTGTGGCTGACGCATGCGGGCGGCAGCACTGGGGCCTTCGGTGGAGCTCCCTATGGGGCCACGAAACGTGCGAGGGGTGTGCCGAACTGGGTGTGGCTGACGCATGCGGGCGGCAGCACTGGGGCCTTCGGTGGAGCTCCCTATGGGGTCACGAAACGCGTGAGGGGTGCGCCGAAATGGGCGGCGGGGAGGCATGCGAACCCTGGAAGGAGGAGGGCGAGGAGGAGGAGGAGAAGGAGGAGGAGAGGAACGCGGGGCACCATCTCTTCAAAACGAGGACCCAACACCACAGGATGGTTGGGGGGAAAAAAAAGATGACTGGAGTTCTTCTCTCCGGCATGAAATGCTCGAACGGTAAATGTGCAAAAAGTGTTCTTCACGCATCTTCGACCGCCCCCCAAGCACGCGGATGCGTTTTTCCCCTGCGCGCGCGCAGGGCAGCAGTCAGGCGAAATGTGGCGAAACAAAAAACGAAGGGAAAGAGCCGAATTCCCCGCGGCAATTCTTGCCGTAGGTCCACCTTCCAAAATGTTAACCGCGCTCAGCAGGAGTACTGATGTCGCCCACACGGAAAGATGGATGCCCTGGGGGCTCTTTCAACAGCAGAAAAGGAATGAGCCTTGAACTCTCGTTGATACGAAAAAAAAAACATAGACAACCTTTGCATCTACAGCGACACGCGAATGCTGGACTCAATCTGAACGCATTTTACAAAGCGACTCCAAACTCTCCCACCAGCTATCCTCAAACTCTGTCATGGCCTATCCTCGAACACTCTCATGACCGATCCTCGAGCTCTCTCATGACCTATCCGTCAAACTCTCTCATGGCCTATCCTCAAGATCTCCCATGGTCTATACTCAAATTCTCTCATGGCCTATCCTCGAACTCTCTCATGACCTATCCTCAAACTCTCTCATGGCCTATCCTCAAACTCTCTCATGGCCTATCCTCAAACTCTCTCATGGCCTATCCCCAAACTCTCTCATGACCTATCCTCCTTACACCGGCTCCTGGGGAAAGGGATAGGCCTTCGCCGAAGACGACAATTATATCCGCGCTGACAGTGCTCAACGCGGCAAGCATCATCGGGCCGCCCATCGCGAAGGTGATTCCCAAAGCCCACCATCGGACCCTAGAGCACTTCTTTTTCTAATCTCCAGGGGGGGGGGCCAGAGTGCACTTTTGTTGCCCAAGAGGGCTGCAAGCTGAGGTCAGCAAAGTCCACACATAACCCCAAGAGAGGGGGCAAGAGCATAATAACCTCCCTTGGGGTATCGTTTCTGGATGGGATGGCGGGGATATGTTTTAGTCTGCGGCCGCGGGCGAGCGCGCCAGCGGCGAGCCAGGTCAAAGCGGGCTACGCAGCGACGAATAAGCGAAGGCAGCGGGGGCAGGCCACGTCTAACGCAGCTAGCCGAGGCCTCGCGCGGCAACCCAGCGGCGGGCCGGCGGGCGGCAAGGGCGACTGAGACTGAGTCGAACTGCCAGCGTGTAAGTACGCAAGGCGCCGAGGCACCAGAAGGTCGGGACAAACGACGACCCGGGTCGGAAGCCGAGGAAATAACGCATGGGCCCGAACCCTGGAAAACTGCGTCAGCACCGGGGTGGCCGCAGCCACAGGACCGCCGGTCGAAGTGGAAGTGCGAACTCTGCTAAGGCGAAGCCCCGGACGTCTGCGCGAGCGAGAGTACCCGGGTGGCCCGAAGGACCGTCGGTCAAAGAATCAACGCCAGGAGGCGAAAGCGTCGGCAGGCAGCAACTCCCAGGGTGGCCGTGGCCGAGAGGTCCCGAGGCAGCAGAACGCACGAGCGCGGGAAGCAGCGATGCCGCGACGCAGCCAAAATGGCGCGGGTCACCACGAACCAGCGCGTGAGGTGGCGCCAGCTTGCCCCATCACGGGCCCGGCACCGGGCCACGGGCACGGGGCTGACGCACAAGGGCGGAGGGCACCGCGGGAATGACCCAGGCCGGGGTCCAGGGAGCCGACCACACGTGGCGGGAGCGCACGGGACAGAGCGATGCCGCGACGGCCGCCAGCCCAGAATGGTGGAGGAACCGCGATTTAAGCGGCAAGGCGAGGGCCGGAGCGGTGGAGGGACGGCACCACCGACGGACGAAGAAGCCAAAGGAAGAACCGCGAGAGGCGCGGCAGAGCAAGGCCGGCGCGGTGGGGAGGACGCCACCAACCGGCGAAGAGGCCGGAGGCCAGGCACAGCGGGGGGGGCACCCCGACCCGGCGGGCCGCCCGGCGGCGCTAGAAAACGCGCCCCAGGGGTGAGAACAGCTACAGCGGGCCGAAGGCCGGCATTGGACAGGCGGACCACGGCCCCAGCAGTAGCCCACGAGTCAGCATTGCCAGCGACGCCCCACCGCTCAAGTTCCCAAGGACGGGGAGCAGTGAGGGCTGGGCAGGAAAGGCACCAGGGAAGGAGCACTGCCCGCGGGTCGACTGGCGGCCACCGCGGGATACGCAGCGAGCACGCCAGGGGTGAAACGAAGGGGAGACGGACCACGGCCCCGTCGCGGTCAACATGTCAGCAAGGCCAGCAGCCCGAAGCCCCTGCCCGGAGGGTCTGAACGACGGGGGCCGGGCAGGGAGTGGGCCCAGAGAGGGAGCACTGCCTGCAAGTCCGGCGTCGGCCACAGCGAACGCTGCGCGAGCCGTGCCCAGGGCGACGCAAGCGAGGACCGGCGTCGGAGGTCCTCGCCGAACCCCAAACAGACACAGGTCGGAGGTCAAACCAGAGAGGGCGAGAGACCACGGCGAGCGGCGAGAGCGAGGCACCAAAACCGCTGGCCTAACGGGCCCCATTTTACAGACAGCGATAATAGCGAACCACGTTCCTTCATGGCCTAACGGGCCTTATTTTAACAGGAGAATCGGGGGCGCAGCCCCGGCGAGCCCCTCGGGCCTGAGGTCAGCACATCTGAAGAGGAAGGTGGCGGTCAGCTGTCCACTGGGGCGCCAGGTCGGCATCGGGTCGGGCGTGCCGGGGCAAGCGAGGACCAGCGTCGGAGGTCCGAGGCGCCGCAACCATTGGCCTAACGGGCCCAATTTAACAGAGAGCGATACTAACGAACCAAGTTCCCTCATGGCCTAACGGGCCCTATTTTAACTGGAGAATCGGGGGCGCAGCCCCAGTGAGTCCCTCAGGCCTGAGGTCAGCACATCTGAAGAGGAAGGTGGCGGTCGGCTGTCCACTGGGGCGCCAGGTCGGCGTCTGGCCAGGCGTGCCGGGGCAGGCACGGTCGGGCACCGGGGGGCGAAGTCAACGCAGCGCCGCAGACGCGCGCGCGGTCGGAATGGGGCGCGCTGCGACTCTACGGGAGGGTGGGGCCCTATAGCCATGCGCGGGAGAGCTTGTCCCCCCTTCCGCCACTGCTATCGTCACCGCCACGCTGGCCTGCTGCCTGCCAGTCGTCGCCGCCCCAGCCCTGCGCCCATGACCATGAGTCCCAGACCCAGGGTCGGCGGGAGCTCACGGCGCCCCCCCTGCGCTGCGGCGGGCGGGGACGCGCGAAGCGTCAAGAAGTTGGCGAGCTTCCCCATGTGAGCAGGGGCGAACTTCTTGAAGGATTCCTTGGCGCCGCCGCGCGAGTGGTAAATTGCCCCCATTATTAAGCCCGGAACGACGGCGAGCTCGCGAGCGCAACCCCCCTTCAAATGTTCTAAATACGTTTTCAATGGGTCGACTATGCTCTTGCCCCAGATCCGCCGCCGTTGAAGGCAGCAAGCGCATGGATAGACATTCTCTCACTGTTCCTTAAGAGATTACGGCGAGGACATTGGATAGGGATTGAAAGGAATCCACGGTCTGGGGCAAACTCGGCACATTCCTTAGTCAACGCCCCCACCGTGTGAAAACCGCGCGGGGCGGCGGATCCGTCAGATTCAGAATGAATCTTCCGTTGCTGATGTCCACCTCCATGTCTTCGAATACCTGCTTCAGGTCACCTCGGCTCGGGATGACACCTCTGAAAGTTCATCCGGAAATTCGAATCGAAATATAGCGTGGGGGTTACATTCCATAATGTGGGGTTTGAGCAGAAATTTCATGTTGTTCTAACGTGGTGAGTTATGATGTGATTTCTCCTCGGCACCTTTGGTGGTGACTGTGCAGGCAAGGAGCCATTGATCCCACCCACGCTCGGATCCTGGCAGAAAAGCGCCGGGGTGCAGCGAGAAAAAGCACCGGCGAAGCAAGGGGCCACATTCGCATGCGACCTAATCCCTTCAACATCTACATGACAGGCAACGAGTGGCATGGATTGATTCTGAAATTAATGTTCAGAAGGCCACTTCTTCACACATCTCTCTGCGGCTCAAAGGTGCTGGCCAGATCTATCCTAACCCATGAACATCATCATCATCATCAGCATCGGCCCAGCGCTTGTACGTTCGCGAGGCTACCATAGCTCCTTCCTCATATTTCACAACGCCCCGCCACGGGGCTGTAGCACGCGTTCGGGCTGCAAGGGCTGCCGCGGCATTTCGGGGCGTCAACATCTTCGGGGGTGAGCCAGTCGGGCCATTGCAAGTGCGATCTCAATGTTTCTTTGCCTGTAGTTCGCAAGTTGCTGCTTTCTTTCAAATCCAATAAGTTACAAATTTCATGTCCCTGAAACCACCTCTTGGCTCCAGGGGCGCGCCATTTGATCATTGTGATCTGGCTGGCGCGAACCAAAACGATAAACGGTCTCATCCGACGTTTCTTGCGTCTTCTGGCAGAAGGTCTTGAATAACAAATTCTCCAGCTATTCACGAGATCCCTGTCGTTCGATGGGAGGTCAATGCATGGCACGTATGACCAGAGGTCAGACTTCTTCAGTTTGTACCTAACTTCGGCTACGACGCAGATCATCATGTCACCGGCATGGAAGCGTCTCTCTGCTTCCATCGCCATATCTCGAAGAGTATTCCACAAGAGATACCGCATGTAGACCTCCGTCTCCGCGTCCACTCTGCACCCGCGGTCAGGAAACATTTCTCTTGCAATTCCTACGGCTGCATCTGGATCTCCATGTTGCGAGCGGCTGATAAGCGACAATGCTTTGGCAGAAATGTGGTGTTCTCAACTAGGAGGCAGCATGCATACTGCCTGCAGACATGAAACCCACGCTAAATTAAAGTGACGGCCGCTGTCGGCGATGCCTGAAAAGGCAACTGGACACTCAGACGCAGTCAAGAAAGCGGCACGGGGGAGACACCGAGCGCCGGGCCCACTTCGACCACTGAGGCGGGAAGGAGCTGAGCCGAGGCACCCACAGGCACCCCAAGTGGCTGAGTGCAGCTCGCCCGGGGGCCGTCAACAAAAACGGCTCAGGGCGAGAAACAGGCTCAAACAGCATCTGCCAGCAAATGTGCGACACGCCGGCGCCCACCCAGGATGGCGCCGGCAGCGCCTGGATCGACGCCCGCGCAACACTGAGCGAACAAGTGCGCGGCCAGCGGCGCCGCTCGAGCCCGAAGGCGGCAGCGAGCAACAGTGGCCCGCCAGGCTAACGCCACAACATCGGAGGGGGCTGGGCGGGCAGGAAGGGAGGGGGGAAAGGAGGGGGGGGCGGGGGGGCGAGGCGGGAAAGGACCGCTGCGCGCAACGCGCGGCGAGAGCTCACTGGGCGAGGGCGCAGCCGCGGGGCGCGAGCCACCCGGCCCGGCCCCGCCGTTAGGATCGCGCGCCCACGCCATAAAATGAAGACAGGGGGGGGGCGGCGAGGGAGGAGGAGGAAGAGGAAGAGGAGGAGGAGGGGGGGGGGGGGGGGAGGAAAACGGGCGACAACGCCGCCGCTGGAGAGCGCCTGCGCGTGACCTCTGGGCCCAGGGGGGGAAGGGGAGCGGCAAGCAGGCAGGCAGGCAAGCAGGGGGAGGGGCAGGGCGGAACGGGGGCACGGACCGCGCAGGGCGGGCGGGGGGCGGGAGGGACGCGTTCAGTCGTCGGCGCCTCCGCCCGGCCAGCACGCACGGGCGCGGGCGGCCGCCCGCCGCCAGAGCGCCACGCCGGCCGCGCCCGCCAGGCGGCGGCGCCGCCACGCCCCGTCCGAGCACCCCCTCCGCCTGGAAAGGCGGGTCGCGAGCGCGCAAGGGATGGATGTCGCCCGGGGGCGGGCCGCTGCCACGACAGATAAATCGCAGGCGAGCTTTGATCAGCGCTAGCATAGTTGTCAGATCTCTGCACAGCAATGAACCGACAGCGCCCGCAGTATCGAGCACAAACTTGGCGCGGCGGACAGGACATCCATCTCCGATAAGTGCTGCGAGGGTCATTGTGCCATGACGCGCGCAAGCCGCTGGCCGAGCTCGATTTCCACGCCGGATGTTCCATACATGACCCATTGTGTCAGATACCTCTCGAGCGAAGATGCCCCCCTCATACGCAAGCCCTTCGTACAAGGGCAAAGGGACTTGTAGAAATCGGCAGATCTGACGGCTCTTGAAGAGGGGAACGACGGAATATCGGCGGAGCCTATCAGAACAAAAAATACGACTGCTGCTCTGTGAACTTTAAATATACTCGGACGATCGCAGTCCTCCCTGATATATATATATATATATATATATATAATATATATATTACATGCGGTCGTTTTGCAGTTGCCCCTCAACCACCCAAGTAGGATTTCAGAGAAAACTACTACTACTACTACTACTACTACTGCTCCTACTACTACTACTACTACTACTACTACTACTACTACTACTACTACTGCTACTGCTTCTGCTTCTGCTACTACTACAACGACTACGACTACGACTACGACTACGACTACGACTACGACTACTACTACTACTACTACTACTACTACTACTACTACTACTAACTACTACTACTACTACTACTACTACTACTACTACTACTACTACTACTACTACTACTACTACTACTACTACTACTACTACTACTACGACCTACTACTACTACTACTACTACTACTACTACTACTACTACTACTACTACTACTACTACTACTACTACTACTACTACTACTACTACTACTACTACTACTACTACTACTACTACTACTACTACTACTACTACTACTACTACTACTACTACTACGACTACAATGGTCACTAGTACTACTACCACTACTACTACCACTACCATTACTCCTAGTGCTACTACTACTCCTACTACTACTACTACTACTAGTACTACTACGATTACTACTACTACTACTACTACTACTACTACTACTACTACTACTACTAATAATAAAAATACTACTACTACTACCACTACTACTACTCCTACTACTACTACTACTACTATTATTACTACTACTACTACTACTACTACTACTACTACTACGACTACTACTACTACTACTATCGGTGGGCCATCACCCTCCTTATGGGCGGCGTTCGCCAGATGGGGGGGCACGGACGCGATCTGCGCGACGACCAAGGCATCACGCACTGCAGGCTCCGACATCAAGCCCCCCAACCCCCCCGCACCCCCAAGTCGAACCCAGGGGCGGAGCATCGGCAGGCGATGGGCTGGAGAGAACGATGGCGCAGCCACTGGTGGCCCATTTTCGTTCGAGACACCCCCGTCGGCGCACGACCAGCACGACGGACGAAAAAACGCCCGAAGACAAAATTAGTCGAGATTGTGTGGGCCCCTCGCGAAGAGGGGATGCGCTGACGAAATCTTGACGGACGGCGAATCCAAGCTGACCAACGCAGAAAGAGGACGGCGCACGAATGGTGTAGGCTATATACAAAAACGCCAGAATAACATCTAGTCAAAAGCAGCGACACGTGGAGCCCGAGAGCCAGAGCTGGAAGCCCAGGCGGCGCACACATGCACGCCGACAGGCGCAACAAATTAAATGAAGACAAAGCGACCAAGCGACCTTCCGACAAAGCAGCAGAAAACAATTGGTCACCAGCACAGAGCGAGGCGAAGGGCGCCGCGCCCCTGGTGCAGTCCGAAAACGATCCTAGCCACAATCGTGGTCGGGCCGCCGCGAGGCACCCATCGGCGCATGATCTGCGCGAGAGCCGGCAGGGCCCGAGAACCGATTAAATCGAAGCGTGGAATCCGCATGGCCCGGAGGCCTCTTCTGGCCGACAGGCCTTAGAAAGATTGCAGATCGCAGTGAATGGCCCAGGGAGGGAAGAAGGGAAGGGGGAAGTAAGTCCATGCTCAAATGACATACGACCCCCATAGAAAGCTAAAAGTTGGCTCCGCAGACGCGCTGAAAGCTAACAAATTCCGTGGGTATACATAACTTGACAAGAGAAAGGATACGAGCATGAGCTGCGCGCCCGAAGCGGAGCGTCGATGCTCGACCTCGATCGAGCAGCCTCCGGCCGCGGCAAAGTGGCCGGCACCCCCAAGAAAAACGAAACGTCAGAAAGCTGCCTGGATGCTGCAACGAGGAGAATAGCGAGCGACCTAGCTGCCGACGTGAACTTGACCAGCGCTGCGGCCATTGCCGCGCCCAGGACCTGCCAGAACTTTCTCGCCTCGACCGATGTCGCGATGCTGCAGCAGCGACCTCCTCTGAATCAGAGCACGCGCGTTGGTGCACCGCTGCAGGGCACTGGAGCTGATCCAGCGCCCTCTCGCATGTCTGACGCAGAGAGGCGGCCCCTTCGTCTGATCCGCCGCCCCGAAGCCCAGCCCACGGCCGGGGCCGAACGCCACGTTGTCCGCCGACGCCACCTACCTCTGGTAAAGCTTCACCTCGCACACCAATGCGCCCTCCGCCGCACGCCTCGCGAGATGCCCCCCCCCCCCAAAAAAAAAAAAAAAAAAAACGGCGCCGATGACCCCCCATTCGCCAGCGCGCCCGAGGACCCCCCATGACCCCGAGACCAGCGAGTCGGAGAAAACCAGTGCACTCTTTCTCCGGCAGGGCTTCCACAAAGAAAGGCGTCGAGGCGAGGGCCCCACCGCCCGCGGCCCGAGGAAGTCACCGCGGTCTTCGCGGACCAACGCAGCTGGGAGGGCGGCCTCCACCTCGAAACCTTTGTCCGGGGCCCAAGAGGGCGGCAGCGCCTGCCCCCTCGCTCGCACGACCTCCACACCCCCGTTATCGATCCTCGAGCCCCCGATGCGACCCCCGACCATGCGAGTAGGGCCATGCCAAGGATATCGCAGTCGTCGGTCCTCCACGCACTCCCGCAGCTGCAACAGGCACCCGCGCAGCTCGGCTCTTTCCCAAGCCCATCCGCCCCCATCCTGCCTCGAGAACCTCTTCGTTCGCGCGAGACTCCCCCGCCACTGCAGGCGATGGCACGCGCAGGCGCAGACCCCGCCCAGCCCCCGAAACTCGGACCATCGAGAACACTAGGCCACGTGCCCTGCAAAGCTTGGCTAACTTGAGCGCCAGATGCTGGGCCACGCCCCCCCTATGGGGGCGTCGCGCGCACGATCCACGACCACCCCCATCGAACCCTCCGCAAAGCCCTCCCAACTCGCTTGGAACCAGCAGCTAGGAGGCCGGGCCCTCCAGGATCTCCCGCCTTACACGAGATCCCCCCGGGGCTCACCACGTCGCCCGAGATCCGTTCGATCCCCGAGTAAGGCTCCAAGAAGCCGGGGTATCCCATGGGAGGGGGCCATCACCTCGCCCCCACTCACCCTGTCCAGCTCGATCTCCCCCTCGATTTCCTAACTGGCCCTCACCACCCAAATCTGGCGGTCGCCGTTGCTCACCTCGCGCCAGCACCCCATCAACCCCCACGTCGGTCCGCACCGCGCCACGCCCCTCCTCCGAGGCGTCCGCCATGCAGGCCCGCCAACGCCACTTCGCCTCGGGGTTAGAGTCGAAGTAGATCGAGATAGAAGCCACCGCGGCGAGCTCGGAGAGCATGGTGCTCGGCAGAGGCAAATGAAACCCACGCCTCTCCTCGGCGCGCTGGTCCGCCCAGCCGTAGATCCCATCCAAAATCGCGACGCCAGATCAACATAAGAGGAAGGCCCAGGTCCACGCGCCCGACAACAACGACAGACGCGATGGAATTGTGAATATCCCCGTCACGTCGCTAGCGCCAGCTCCCTCAGCTTCCCTGGGTGGACCATCACCCTGCAGGGTCGGCCCTGGCCGCTAATCCCAACAACCCAGTCATGGCATGGACCCCTCTCCCCCTCGCACACTTCCAACACCCCTCTGACAAGCGCCCCCATGACGACCTCCTCGCCCACCGCGACGTTGGCCTCCCCCAATTGCAGCAGCCCGCAGCCGACGCGGGCTTCGACGCATCGGTCAGTAGGCACTTCTCGAAGGATGGCGTCGGACGGTCATGACCTACCTCCCCAAACTCCCCTGCTTATAGCCCT
>CAUYUJ010019538.1:0-137500 GCA_963575745.1 Prorocentrum cordatum | reverse complement strand
CCCCGTCTCGCCGCCGTCGGGCCCGCCTTCACCACCTCCCCGTGTTCCTACAACGTCTTGATGAACGCGCCCACCTCCGAGTTCCTGGGCCGAGTCGCTCGCTCCTCGTCACCGCCGCTGCGAAACCGAGATTATGATTTGCTTGGTCACCTTAATACGATTATAACTCATAGTATTATCAGTTTGTTTGTTCTTCTTCGGCGGCGGGGTGAACGATTCGGGCATCAGCTTCGCAAGGTTGTCCACCAACGAAACCATGGTCGCCAGCATGTGCCTCGAGTCTGGGTAATCGTCCGAATCCGCCACGCTGGACTCTGTCACGACGTCGACGTCGGGGACCGCCTCGCTCTTCGAGTCACTGTCCAGTTACCACCTTTTGCGGCCAATTGTCCTACACCGGTGGACCATGCAGGGACCCGCCATCCCCGAGCTCACGGTGGTGAGCAAAGACACCATCTCGCCACACTCTCCTACATCTCCTCGATCACGTCGCACATGGGTCTCACCTGCCGCCTCGCCAGCGACCAAAAGAAAGAGAAAGCCGCACACACCCTTCAAGATGGGCCCCAGGCCGAGAAATCGCCACGGTCGCCAGCCCAGGAAGCTCATCGCGAAGGCCACTCCGCCTGATCGTGTGTGCCTTGCCATTTGGGGGGGGGCGCCTTGCCACTTGCACCCTCATCCTCGAGCCCGCTGCGATTGATCAGACACTCCGAAGCCGCCCAAACACGATCCCTGCTAGCCACACTCAAAACTGGATGTTGCGTACACGTGGTTTTCTTGCGCGGCGTGGTGTAAATACGGTCTTTGTCACTGAGATTCACGACCTGTACGCGCAGCGTTGGACGTGCTGCTGTCCACGTCGTGATGTTGGCCTTCCGTATCCTAGAGACGAGTGGCATGAAGATTCCCTGGTTCGAGCTGGTCTTAAGTAGATGCACTTTAACCTCGCCCACTGCGCCAAGATGACTGAGGCTCGGGTACCGAGCTCGACCACCTCTCCCGAGTCCTCGAGGTCCGTGGGGGTACGGCCCGAAGGCCTCCCCTGCCTCTCTGCCACACAGACAGGGCAGCCCTCTCAAGCAGGGCGCGCGCCGGCCCATGGCACTGGCGAGCGCGCAGTGCCGGGCCCTCGTGGAGAGCCGAGGCGAGAGGTCGCCCCGCACGCCGTGCAGTCGTACAGGTCGCGGTCCGTGGTGTAGAGAACCGCTGGACTGTCAACCTATCGGGCCGAATTCTCCTCCTCCTCCTCCTCCTCCTCCTCCTCTTCCTCCTCCTCCTCCTCCTCCTCCTCCTCACCTCCTCCTCCTCCTCCTCCTCCTCCTCCTCCTCCTCCTCCTCCTCCTCCTCCTCCTCCTCCTCCTCCTCCTCCTCCTCCCCTCCTCCTCCTCCTCCTCCTCCTCCTCCTCCTCCTCCTCCTCCTCCTCCTCCCCTCCTCCTCCTCCTCCCCTCCTCCTCCTCCTCCTCCTCCTCCTCCTCCTCCTCCTCCTCCTCCCTCCTCCTCCTCCTCCTCCTCCTCCTACTCCTCCTCCTCCTCCTCCTCCTCCTCCTCCTCCTCCTCCTCCTCCTCCTCCTCCTCCTCCTCCTCCTCTTCCTCCCCCCTATCGTGCCCCCCGAGTGTGCGGGCGTGCTCCGCGCCTCCGCGCCCCGCGCCGCGCGCCCCTCCGCGTGCCGCGCCGCACAGCCGAGAAGAGCAACAATTACAGACGGCACACGATGGGTGCAGGCTACACTTCAGTCGGGCCCGTCCCCCTACAGGGGGATTGTCGACGAAAAATAAAAAATACCACGAAAATAATCAAAAAATAATCAAAAAATAGTCTGGGGACTATATTTTGAGTATTTTCTGACCTTTTTGGGGGTATGTTTGTGGTATCCTTTATTTTTGGTCGAAAATCCCCCTGTAGGGGGACACGCCCGACTAAGGCTACACGAGAGAGCGGTCGGATAACAGGCTGAGGGTGGGCAGAGATAGAAAAGTGGGCGGGACGGAGAGGGGGAGGGGATGAGATTGGAGAGGGGGGGGGGCAGGCGAGAGAGTGAGGGGAAAAACACTTGCGAAAAAGGGGCGGGGGCGGGAGCGCGCGGGAGCGAGCTGCAACGCGAACACGAACCTGAATCCGAGATCTGTTCTGCAAATACCGGAAGATCTGGTTGATGGGCAGAGTCATGATCTTCCTCGGGCGCGTCACAGAGAAGCGAGAAGCAGGGTACAGGCTGCTGCAGCAGGTCGGAGTCGGTGCACGATGCGGCCAGGATCCGCAGGCGCATGATGGAGTCCCGCCAGCCCTCTGGCTGGGCGTGGGTGGCTTGGGGCGTTCGTTCTCCAAGCCCTTATCTTCACCTTCGGGGGGGATTTACCCTCCCCCCAGGGGCTGGGCCTTTCGGAGCCATCTTGGGGCCCTCCATTTTGGGGGGCCCAGACGGCCACATGTTAGATATCCCCCCTGTGAGGCCCAAAAGACTTCAGAAAGCCCCAGATGGGGTCCAGGAGGCCACAGGAGGCCCAGGAGGAAGCCCGAGGAGGTCCCCGGGAGACCCCAGGAGGCCCCAGGAGGCCCCAGGAGGCCCCCGCAACTCGGGGCTCTGAGACGCCGCGCTCGAGGTGGTCCGGCCCGCTTCGCCTGAGACTTCTTCGCAGCACGTTTCGCCCGAGACATCGTCGCAACTCTGGGGTCCGGGATGCCGCGCGCGAGGTGGTCCAGCCCGTTACGCTGGAGACATCCTCGCAACTCTGGGCTCCGAGATGCCGTTCGGGATGAAGAGGAGGTGGAGGAGGAGGAGGAGGAGGAGGAGGAGAAGGAGGAGGAGATGGAATGGAGAAGGAGGAGGATGATGCGGATGAGGGAGCAGGCAGGAGGTGGGGGAGGAGGAGGAGGAGGAGGAGGAGAGGAGGAGGAGGAGGACGAGGAGGAGGAGGAGGGAGAAGGAAGGGAGTTGCAGGAAAGGACCTAACGGGAAGCGAGTGTGACGTGGACTTGTCAGAACGTGTGCGAGAGGTTGTCCGGCCTGTTTCGTTTGAGACATCCTTCCAATACTGAGCTCCAAGATGTCGCCAAAACTGAGCCTCTGACAGTGCCGACCCGACAGCTTACTCGTCGACCAAGCGCGAGAGAGTACGACACCCTCTAGCGCTAGCTTCCTGATAGGCATGCGTCACACAAGTTTTCGTGTAAACATCTCATGTGCAAACATCATGTTGTCATGTTCTAAAATGCCATGCCAGCCCGCACTGGACGGGCACGCAATCGACCTTGGAAACCGCAGTGGGTTTAAAAATCCTGTTTGGGGATACTGCACTCCGGCTACGATATTTTCCCTTGGCCTCATCATCATCATCATAATCATCATCATCATCATCATCATCATCATCATCATCATCATCACCATCACCATCACCATCACCATCACCATCATCACCATCATCACCATCGTCGTCATCATCACCGCCACCGTCATCGTCCTCGCCATCGCGCTCGTTAAACTTCTGCGCGCGCGCACTACGGCATCACCATCGTCGTCGTCGATGTGGTCCCCAGCGTCATCAGAAACGTCATCACCATCATCATCTTTACCCTCGTTGCCGCCGCCAGTGGGCAACAAATGGTTGCCAACAGATGGCGGGCGGGCTGGTGGGACGATCGCACGGACGCTTGAGGTGGTCACGCGCGGATACGGTCAAACTGAATCGCACTCCGCAGATTGCACGACATCGCTTGCACCCCACAGACTGCACGTAGGCTGCACCACACTGACTGCACCGCATACGTAAGAGGGCAGAACATACGGTGCTCCGTCCACACACTGCATCACCAGTCTTGCACACTGAGAAAGTCAGAGTCCACTGCCTGGGGTTCACGCTGGCATACACGTGTGTACATACGTACGGCAGGTTCGTGTCGTGCCGACCCCAGCGTTGGTTTTTGACACCGCAGGGATCGTTCAACCTTGAACGATCGGCCGCTGCCGCAACGTCCGATCGTTCAACACCGATCGATTCTGGGTCGCCCGCGGCGATCAACCTTGAACGCCCGCGCTGGGGTCGCCGCTGGTCGACACGACAAGGACCTACCATACATACATGCAGTGCAAAGCCGACGTGCTGGAAACGTGACGACTCCCCCTCTGAGGCGGCGCCCTGGGCGGGCGGAGGGACTGGAGCTTCTTGTTGCTGATCGCCATGGCGGCAGGCCTGGCGGGGTCCTCCTCCTCCTCCTCCTCCTCCTCCTCCTCCTCCTCCTCCTCCTCCTCCTCCTCCTCCTCCTCCTCCTCAAGGTTTGCAGCATGGCCGACATCATCCGCTGAACTATGACAGCTGACTTTGCGCATCGCGCCCCGCGACGCGCGACCGCGATGCGCGACGAGCGCCGCTCTTCGCGCCCTCGCGCCGCCGCTCTGGAAGAGGACAGCTCTGTGAGCCGGGCCGCACCGCGAAAAGCGCAGTCCTCTTCGCGCCTCTGCAGGTAACCTAGGTTCAATCTGTTCAAAAGCCTCCTCTAGCAACCGCCACGGTCGCATCAGCCGTAACTCATCCCCCGTCTGCCGAGTCCTCCTTCTCCTCCCCCCTCCTCTTGCGACACCTCCTCCTCCTCAATCCTCTTTCCTTCTGGAGAAGTCGTCCCGGTCACACCCCCAGACGTGTCGGTGAGACGGCCCGGGCGTTTCGCCTGAGACTCCCTCACAATGCTGCAACATCTTCAACGATGGACGGCGGGTAGTTTTCGAAATGCAGCTCTCGCCCTGGCGCCGCGCACATTCGCATTAAAAGTTCGCAACTGCACTATGGATGGCGGAGCGCCGCTCTCAAAATGTGGCGCTCGCACTAGCGCACACTCGTCTTGAAATTCTGCAACAGCTTCAAGGATGGAGGGGGGGAAACACAGGGAGCTCCACCCAAGGACCCAGTGTGAGGGTCCGCATGGCTGCCCCACACTGTTTCGACACAACCCTCACACGGTTCGCAACCCCAAAGGGAGCAACACCCAAGGCCCTAGTGGCAGGGACCACACGACAGCCCCCCCAATTTCGACAGACCTCTGACACGGTTCGTGGCCTCATAGGGAGCTCCACCGAAGGCCCCAAAAGGAGGCTCCGCATGGCGGCCCCGCCCCATGTCGGCACACCCCTCACACGGTCCGTGGCGCCATAGGGAGCTCCGTCCAAGGCCCAAGTGGCAGGGTCCGCATGGCGGCCCAAACCCGGTTCAGCACACACCGCACAAGGTTCGTGGCCCCATAGGGAGCTCCACCCAAGGCCCCACTGGGAGGGTCCGCAAGGCGGCCCCGCCCCATTTCGGCACGCCCCTCGCGTGGTTCAATGCCCCAGTGGTAGGGTCCGCATGGCAGCTCCACCCAAGGCCCCAGTGGGAGAGTCCGCATGGCGGCCCCGCACTTTGTCGGCACACCCGTCACACGTGTCGCGGCCGCTTGTGCAGCCCCACCGAAGGCGATACTCACAACGACTGCACTCACAACTGCATTTGGTCTGGTCCTTCGGCTGGCCAATTCATGTGTGTATCGCCTTCGCGCTGTGCACGTTCTTCCCAAACATTGTGAAAGTTTCACGGATGGACGGCGGTCCCTTTTGAAAAAGGGCTCTCGCCTCAGCGCCGCGCGGACCCATTGTAAACAGGTGGAACAGGTTAGCTGATGGAGGAGAGTGTTCCAATGTGCGGTTCTCACGCTAGCGCCAAGCACATTCGTCTTAACATATTTTAACCGCTTTAATGATGGAGGGGGCCATCTTCAGAATGACGCTCTGGACAAAGCGCCGCGCACGTTCGTTGTAAAGGTTCGCGCTGGCTTCACAAATGGAGGGCGGTTCCTTTTCAAAGTGGAATTCTCGCCGTAGCGCCACGACCATTCATCTCAAAATCTTGCAGCGGATTCAAAGATTGAAAACTGGTCGTTCTCGAAATGATGACATCGCCCCAGCGCCGCGCGTTTTTTTGGAAAGCAAGCTTTAGCCTTGCATGGCGGAGCTATCGTTCGAAACTTCATCCAGTTCATAGACCCCGAACTTAAACGCGCATGTAGCGTAACGTTGCACGGATACATGGCTGTGATTTCTGCAAAATGGCATTGCCATGTGAGACTTCCCTTTCTCAAAGTTCATGACCACTGGCGTACATGAAGGGGCCCCAGGACACACAAATAAATACACACAAATAAAAATATGCCCCATAGTTCCCCATATTTTCTGGGTTGTTGTCTTCCGCCCCACTTCCCATATGTTCCCATATTTTCTGGGGAATGGACGATTAATTGTGTCTGTGTTTTTCCCCTCCTGCGTAAAGCAGTGCGACAGTCACACGGACGGGGGGGGGCGGTCCTCTCTCGAGACAGGGACCTCGCTGGACGCCTCGTGGAACCGTGCGATCCTTGTGTGTGTGTCGCCTTCCTGACTACGCGCGACGAGAATCCGAGGCAGATCCTTCTCAAAGCGGGGCCCTCGCCAAAAAGCGACAGGCCAAACTGCCCCGGCATATCCACTGGGGCGCTTCCAGCTAGAGAGAGAGAGGGAGAGAGAGCGGCTTGTAAGGGCGGGAGGGGAGGTGACACCGAACGGGATGGTGCAGTGCAGCATCACCGACACATCCTGAGTGAACTCTGGTCCTGTACCCCCTGACATGTTCAAGCCCTCCTCGTGCTCGGGCTCGTCCTCTTCCCCCTGGCATATTCAAGCAGTGCTGGCTCGGGCTGCATATCGTGTCGATGACAGAATCGAGCCAAGAAGGCCAGAGGGCGCCCCGGCGCGCGCCGACCCCCAGGGCGCGGACCCCCCCAACCGACCGACTCGCTCACGGCGGCGACGTCGGCGCCCACGTTGGCGCCCACGACGACGACGACGGCGCCCACGACGACGACGACGACGACGACGACGACGACGACGACGACGACGACGACGACGACGACGACGAACGCAGTGACTCCGCACCCGCATCCGCATCCACCCTGGCGGCACCGCCCGCCGCCTCCTCCGCCTCGTCCTCCTCCTGCCCCCATCCTGGTCCTGCGCGTCCCCGTCGTCCTGCAGCTCCTCCTCCTCCTCCTCCTCCTCCTCCTCCTCCTCCTCCTCCTCTCTCCTCCTCCTCCTCCCTCCTCCTCCTCCTCCTCCTCCTCCTCCTCCTCCTCCTCCTCCTCCTCCTCCTCCTCCTCCTCCTCCTCCTCCTCCTCCTCCTCCTCCTCCTCCTCCTCCCTCCTCCCCTCCTCTCCTCCTCCTCCTCCTCCTCCTCCTCCTCCTCCTCCTCCTCCTCCTCCTCGCCATCCTGCAAGCTCTCCTGTTGCCCCAGTCATCACAGCCGTCGCCACAGACGGGGGCGACGCGGGGCTCGCGAGGCGGCTCGCCCTGCGGTCGGGAAGTCATGTCGTGCGTGCCGCGGCGGCGGCCCCTGCGACACGCTTGGCCCTGCAAGCAGAATGCGTGTCGCTGTGCTTTGTGGGACGGGAGGCTTTGTGGCCGGATTTCGTAATAAAGGGAGGGGGGTCTCATTTTGGGGGGGGGTCTCTTCCAGGCTATCTTGGAGGGCCTGGGAGGTCTGGGGACGATGTTTGGGAGGGTTCTCCCACGGGGGAGGTCTGAAATGGCTTGTCTTGGAGGGTCCAGACCCCCTCCCTTTTATTACGAAATCTGGAGTAACGTTGATGTTTGGCGACTGGGATGTGCTTCGCGTGTCACGCCGAAGCTTAGGCCAAAACCGGCGACGCGACACGCGAGGCCAATTAAGGATCCTCCCCAAAGTTGGGACCGGCAGAAGAATCAGGCTATGGCCGGCTTTTGTCGCGATAACGTCAGCGAAGGCTTCTGACACCGCGTGGGTCGATCCAGTCTGAACGATCGCGGCTTTACGACATCGTGGAGAGTTCGATACAGGCTAAATCTGAGCCACTGGCGGCGGTCACCCTCGAACGCCCACGCTGGGGTCGCAGCCGCAACAACGCGACGCGGCGGCGACCCCGGCGTTCACAGCGTCCCTGCTCAAACTCCGCGTGGAGTTGCCTGGGCGAAACGCCCTTGGCGTGCCATCCTGTGGAGGCTCTGGGGCATGCTGTGCATCGACTGGCATAGCACGCCGCGACCCTCCGCGCGAGCGCACCTCCACGCGCGGGCTGGCCCGTGCCTCAGCAGACGCGGCCTCGACGAGCTCGGCCTCAGCTCGTGGTCAAACTTGAACCGGCGCAACTCGCCCCGCTGGAGCACGCTTCGCGCCGCACCTCTTCCTTTTGTCCTCCCTCCGTACTTCGGGGATGGACAGACCCCCCTTTAATAAAACGTGGTTTAGTGAAACGACATCGGGCCCAAACCTGGCGGGCGCAAGCCTGGAAAATGGCGGCCGAGGTGCCCTCTCGAGAACCGAAAAAGGACAATTCACTAATCGACGTGTCAGGGGTGGGGGCTCTGTCCACCCCCGATTTCTGCGAAAGACGCACCAATACTGTTGGGCTCTCTGAGATCCTCGGGCAGCTCTTGGGCTCTGTGGAGCCCTCCTGCCCGATGAGACTGGCCTCGAGTAGGCCGGGTCCTGCGGGGACCTGTCTGTCTGGGGGCGGCGCTGCCGCCGGGGGTCGCGCCCGCGCGGCGGGAGACCTGTCCGAGCCGACGCGACACGAGGCTCGTGTCGAGCCAGCCCAGCAGCAGTCGGCCACCGCGCGATGGCGGAGAGACGAGCACAGGGGGGAGGCTCGGCACAGGGCGGTGGAGGGCACCCAAAGGCTCTGGATCCCGGGAGGGGCACATCAGCGCCTAGGATCGGGCCCCGGACCAACAGGAAGGCCCGGGACGGCAAAGACACGCGCGCGTGCCGCTCAGCTCTGCACCTACTTCACGCCGAAGGCAAGAGGAGGACGAGTTCGGGTGGGGCCAAGCTCGGGCCTCCCGGAAAGCCAGCGGGTCTAGAGGATGCATCGGGCGCCGCGGCCGTTCCACGACGCTCTGGAGCGATGTAGTCTCATCACAGGTCTGCCTGCTCCCTCTGTCTACGCCGTGCGTTCGAGGTCGGACCCCGAACCTCTCTCTTGGACACCGTCCGGGCCGGCTGCTCTTGCCGCGCCAGGGCGGCAGCGAAGGTTGCAAGCCCAGAGCGCAACGAGGGCACCTCTGCGAGCACGGTGACAGGAGAGTAGACCAACGTACCTACAAGACATGACCATTTGGCAGGCTTGAGCTGGATCGAACCACGAAATCGACTCCGATCAGAAACGTGTCGCGTCGCGCCCGAATGGGTGCGAAATCGGATCGGGATCGGATCGTTGAGGATCGCGGATCGGGGTCGGCCTCTGCGGGCCGGAGAGGGGACCGATTCGTGCCAGATCAAATCGGACCGAAAGTGTAATCGACGTTAGGGAATTGGATCGGATAGAAGCGGACCGTGAGCAGCCCTATCAGATGTAACAATTACACGTCGACCTGGGAGACTCTCGTCAGAGGGCCGACGGTGTAGAAACTGCCATCGCTTAGCCAGGGCCCCTCCGAACTCGCCCTGACACGCTCGCGTCTCGCATCCGTTGCTTGAAGCAGCTTGGGTCCAAGCCCGCCTCCTCCTCTTCCTCCTCCTCATCCTCCTCCTCTTCTTCCTCCTGACTCCTCCCGCCCTCCTTCCCGCCCGCCCGCCCGCCCTCCCTCCCTTCCCCCGCTCCGCTGGCAACCCAGACATCCGACGAGGTATTGTTTCAAATACGAGGCAACAAAACTCCCGGCCCCCAGGAGCAGTTTTCCATCCCGGCCCCATTACTGTTTGCACCAGGGTCCCAAAGCGGGCCGCGAAGGCCGAGATTTGAGACGGGAAATCAGGCCGCGGAGGCCGAAATCTAAGAGGCAGGGAGAGAGAGAGAGAGAGAGAGAGAAACGAAAAAAAAGAGAGAGTGAGAGAGAGAGAGACAGAGAGACAGAACACAAACAAAAAAACGCCTGGGTCCACAGTAATATACCCTTCGGAAGTCAAGGATGCGGGCTCTCAAACCGAGCGGGGCCTCCAGGTGGCAAACAGGGCGCCGCACGCGAGGGGAAGCGACGGGGAGAGCCTGGGGGGAGGAACCTTCGCGCGCGACGCGCCTGCGGGATACGCGGGAGTGAACAGCGGCAGCAAGAGCGTCTTGGCGGCATCGACGGCGGCGGCGAACAGGAAGGAGGAATGGCAGGAGGCTGAGATCAGGGGACGGGGCTAGAATCGGGGAGACATAGCATTCGAGTTTGGGGGGTTCGAATCGGCCCGCCGGAACCCCGTTGGGAAAAGTTACCAGCCCAAGTCTCGAATCGACGTTAGCCCCCCTTCAGACGTCATACGAAAACTGGACTGCCAAATTCATGTCGGTGCCGTCAAAGAACTGGCACACTAGAACCCCTGCGATCCCGAGCCTTCAATTCGTCGAGCGTGGCGCGACGCAAACAACACTGCATCTTATGCTGAACACTCCGGCCCCACTGCTTCCCATTCGCACTTCGCGTGGAACCGCCCAGCGATGCGCGAGAGCACACAGGCGCCCCAGCGCCCAGCAGCTATCAACCGTGCTTACAGTTGCCCTGCAGCGTTTGACTTAGAGATTCGATCGCGGCTGTCTGTATCATCTCAGAGATTTCCCGAAGCTCTATGCCAGCTCGCTTGGAATTCTCTTGGGAAGTTCAAGACACCTTTTGAGCTGAAAAGGTATTCTCAAAATAACAACTCCTTCAAGTGCTCCGTTGTGGCAAAGTGCCTCACGCCAGCCAAAAAAAAGGGTTTGGGGGGTACCGTGGACACGTCCACCATCTTGGAGGCATCCCAGACATATTGTCGGTTCTTTAGGGATCACTCGTGGGGAATACCCGTGCAACCTGTGTAACCAACTGGTTGATGCAGCGGGGGCTGGCCCGTGCAACCTATGCGTCCGCAAATGCTCCTTGGAACGGGGCCACACTCACATCGCCCTCCTCGGCCACATCAGTCGCCAGAGCGATGCGAGGCGCTTCCTTTTCAGCCCGAAGCTCTCGCCAAAATGGCGGCCCATGTGGTTCTTACATTTCAAGCGGGGCACTTCTTGCAACGGAGAAGGAACGCCTGTAGGGACGCATGAGAAAAAAACTTCAGACAGGACGGCGTATTGCAGAATCGCTGTCGCATTATGGTTATCGGAACCTTTCCCTCTTCCTCCTCCTCCTCCTCCTCCTCGTCCTCCTTCTCCTCATCATCATCATCCGCCTCATCTTCCTCCTCATCCTCCTCTTCCTCCTCCTCCTCCTCGTCCTACTACTCATGCTATTATTATTATCCGGCTTCTTATTTTATTATCATTAATGTTTGTAATACGATTAGCATTGTCAGTATTATTGCTAGTATTATCAATGTTAGTATTGTTCATATGTTTTAGTTTTATTATTATTAGTGTTGATGAACCCTCATTATTATCATGATTGGTGTGTTATCCATAGTGCTAGTATTATTATAAGGTGCAGTATTGCTCTTAGTATAACGATTCGCCATATTATGCGTACTACAACTATTCGTATTATCATTAGGTCGTATTATGAATAGTGTTGTTTCGTTTTCTCCTTCTTATTCCCCACATCCTGAGTGGGGTTCTTGTTTTCCCAGAACATCCTTTCCTCCTCCTCCTCCTCCTCCTCCCGCTTCCTCCACCATCCCATACTGTATCATACCATACCAATACCATGCCACTCCATACCATACCTTACCATACCATACCATGCATCCACCATCCCATACCATACCATACCATGCCTTTCCTCACACAACGCTATTTATCAGGTTTCGTGCCCCTCCCACCCGTCCAGAGGGGCCCCGCCTGAGCGAGCAGGGTATTCGCACACCATGTTATTGATCAGGTTTCGCGCCCCTCCCACCCCTCCAGGGAGGCCCCGCCTGAGCGAGCAGGGCATTCGCACACCATGTTATTTATCAAGTTTCCTGCCCCTCCCACCTCTCCAGGGAGGCCCCCCCTGAGCGAGCAGGGCATTCGCACACCATGTTATGTGTCAAGTTTCGTGCCCCTCCCACCCCTCCAGGGAGGCCCCGCCTGAGCGAGCAGGGCATTCGCACACCATGTTATTATCAAGTTTCGCGCCCCTCCCACCCGTCCAGAGGGGCCCCGCCTGAGCGAGCAGGGTATTCGCACACCATGTTACTTATCAGGTTTCGCGCCCCTCCCACCCCTCCAGGGGGGCCCCGCCTGAGCGAGCAGGGCATTCGCACACAATAATATTTATCAGTTATTCGCCCAGGTTTCCTGCCCCTCCCACCCCTCCAGGGAGGCCCCGCCTGAGCGAGCGGGGCATTCGCACACCATGTTATGTATCAGGTTTCCTGCCCCTCCCACCCCTCCAGGGAGGCCCCGCCTGAGCGAGCAGGGTATTCGCATACCATGCTATGTATCAGGTTTCGCGCCCCTCCCACCCCTCCAGGGAGGCCCCGCCAGAGCGGAGAGGGCGTTCGCACACCATGTTATTTATCAGGTATCCTGCCCATCCCACCCCTCCAGGGAGGCCCCGCCTGAGCGAGCAGGGTATTCGCACACCATGTTATTTATAAATTGTCGTGCCTCTCCCACCCCTCCAGGGAGGCCCAGCCTGAGCAAGCAAGGTATTCGCACACCATGTTATTTATCAGGTTTCGTGCCCCTCCCACCCCTCCAGGGAGGCCCCGCCTGAGCGAGCAGGGTATTCGCACACCATGTTATTTATCTGGTTTCGTGCCCCTCCCACCCCTCCAGGGAGGCCCCACCAGAGCGGGCAGGGCATTCGCACACCATATTATTTATCAGGTTTCGTGCCCCTCCCACCCCTCCAGGGAGGCCCCACCAGAGCGGGCAGGGCATCCGCACCCCATATTATTTATCAGGTTTCGCGCCCCTCCCAACATTCCAGGGAGGCCCCGCCAGAGCGGGCAGGGCATTCGCACACCATATGATTTATCAGGTTCCACACCCCTCCCACCCCTCCAGGGAGGCCCCACCAGAGCGGGCAGGGCGCTCGCACACCATATTATCCATCAGGTTTCGTGCCCCTCCCGCCACTCTAGGGAGGCCCCGCCAGAGCGGGCAGGGTATTCGCACGCCATATGTTTATTATTACGTTTCGTGCCTTTCCCGCCCCTCCAGGGAGGCCCCACCAGAGCGGGCAGGGCATTCGCACACCATGCTATTTATCAAGCGTCGCGCCCCTCCCACCCCTCCAAGGAGGCCCCACCAGAGCGGGCAGGGCATCCGTACACCATATTATTTATCAGGTTTCGCGCCCCTCCCACCCCTCCAGGGAGGCCCCACCAGAGCGGGCATGGTATTCGCACACCATATTATGCATCAGGTTTCGTGCCCCTCCCACCCCTCCAGGGAGGCCCCACCAGAGCGCAGACAAGAAGCAATGGAACCACGTAACATCTTTATGTGGGGAACTCCGTTAGCATAATCATTATTACTATTATTAATAACATTAAAATTCGCATTAGCAACATTCTTATTCTGAATATTTTTACAATGCTTTACTGATACTACTACTACTACTACTACTACTACTACTACTACTACTACTACTACTACTACTACTGCTACTACTACTACTACTACTACTACTACTACTACTACTACTACTACTACTACTACTACTACTACTACTACTACTACTACTACTACTACTACTACTACTACTACTGTCACTACTACTACTACTTCTACTACGAGACTACTACTACGACCTACGACCTACTACCTACTACTCCTACTACTACTGTTACTACTACTACTATTACTACTACTACTACTACTACTACTACTACTACTACTACTACTACTACTACTACTGCTACGACTACTACTACTACTACTAACTACAACTACGACTATTACCACTACTACTACTACTAACTACTAATAACACGACTACTACGACTACTACTACTACTACAAATACTAATCTACTACTACTACGACTACTACTACTACTACTACTACTACTACTACTACTACTACCTACTACTACTACTACTATACTACTACTACTACTACTACTTACTACTACTACACTACTACTACTACTACTACTACTACGACTACGACTACGACTACTACTACGACTGACTACTACTACTACGGCTACACTACCACTACCACTACTAACTACTACTACTACTACTACTACTACTACTACTACTACTACGACGCCTACTACTACTACCACTACTACTACTACTACTACTACTACTACTACTACGGCGACGACGACAAAATGTGTTCTACGACTACTACACTACTTCTTCTACACGTACTACTTCTACAACTACGACAACTACTACTACTACTACTACTACTACGACTACTACTACGACTACTACTACTACTACTACTACTACTACTGTAACTACTACTACTACTACTACTACTACTACTACTACTACTACTACTGCTGATACTATCACTACCACTACCACTACTACTACTACTACTACTACTACGACTACTACTACTACTACTACTACTACTACTACTACTACGACTACTAATACCACGACTACAACTACTACTAGTACTACTACTAAGACTACTGCCACAACTACTCCCACTACCACCACTACGACTACTACGACCACTACTACTACTACGACTACTACTAATACTACTGCTACTACTATTACTACTACTATTACTACTACTACTACTACTATCAGCACTACTTCTACCAGTACTACTACTATTATTACTACTACTACTACTACTACTACTACTACTACGACTACTACTACTACTACTACCTACTACTACTACTACTACTACTACTACTACTACTACTACTACTACTACTACTACTACTACTACTACTACTACCACTATTACTACTGCTACTACTGCTACTACTACTACTACGACCAATAATAATGCTACTACAGACGACGACACTTCCGACTACGACCTCGACTGCGACTACTACTACGACTACAACTACGACTACGACTACGACGGCTACCACTACGACTACTACTACTACTACTACTACTACTACGACTACTACTACTACTACGACTACGATTACTAATACTACTACTACGACTACTACTACTACTACTACTACTACGACTACAACTACTACTAATACTACTACTACTACGCCTACTACTAAACAACTACTACTACTACTTCTACTACTACTACTACTACTACTACTACTAGGTCCTAATACTACTACTACTACTACTATTACCACTACTACTATTACTACTACGACAACTACGATTACTGCTACTACTACTACTACTACTACTACTGCTACTACTACTACTACTACTAAACTACTACTACTACTACTACTACTACTACTACTACTACGACTACTACTATACTACTACTACTACTACTACTACTACTACTACTACTACGACAACTACGACAACTACGACTACTACTACTACTACTACTACTACCACCACCACTACTACTACTACTACTACTACTACTACTACTACTACTACTACTACTACGACTACTACTACTACTACTACTACTACTACTACTACTACTCCTACTACTGCTGCCACCACACTGTCACTACGACTACTACTACTACTACTACCACTACTACTACCACCACTTCTACTACTACTACTACTACTCCTACTACGACTACTACTACTACTACGACTACGACTACTACTACTACTACTATTACTACTACTACTACTACTACTACTACAGCTACTACTACTAGTACTACAACTACTACAACTACTAAACATGCTAATACTACAACTACTTGTATTGCGGCTGCTACTAGTACTACTACTACTAAGGCTACGACTACTACTACCACCACTACTACTACTACTACTACTACTACTACTACTACTACTACTACGACTACCAGTACTACTCCTACTACTGCAACTGCTACGACTACTACTACTACTACTACGACTACGAACACTACTACTACTGCTACTACTACTACGACTACTAACGACCACAACTACTACAATTACTGCAACGACTAAAAATGTCATTGCTACAACTACGACTAGTACTACTACTACTACCACGACGGCTGCTCCTACGACTGCTACTACTACTTCTACGACTACTACTACTACTACTACTACTACTACTACTACTACTACTACTACTACTACGACTGCTGCTCGCACTACTCGTACTTGTACTACTACTACTACTACTACTACTACTACTACTACGACTACTACGACGACTACTACTACTACTACTACTACTACGACGACTACGACTACGACTACGACTACGACTCCGACTACGACTACGACTACGACTACG
The DNA here is from genome assembly GCA_963575745.1 of Prorocentrum cordatum. NCBI lineage: Eukaryota > Dinophyceae > Prorocentrales > Prorocentraceae > Prorocentrum > Prorocentrum cordatum. Next base: position 121,238 of record CAUYUJ010019538.1, on the reverse strand, counting down.
ACGACGACTACGACTACGACTACTACTACTACTACTACTACTACTACTACTACTACTACTATTAACACTGCCACTACTACTACTACTTGCGGCCACGTGCACCACATCACCACGGCTCGACCCAGGCGGGGTGCGAAGAAAGGCGGGGCACGCGTCGCGGAGTGCCGAAGCTGCAGCGTCGCGGCCACGGCCCATCAAGACGAGCCCTGCCCATAACAGCCACAGGACGAATGGCGCACGGGGCTGCCCCAGCACCACTCGCCCCCGGGGCGACCGCCAGGGCGCATCGAGACGGGCCAGGCCCAAAACAGCACAGGTCGCGAAGCACACGGGGCTACCCCGGCACCGCCCGACCCCCGACGCGCGGGAGGCCCTACGCGGCAAGGGCCCACAGGGAGAAACGGGGTAGGGCAAGCCAACGTGGCTCGTCACATAGCTGGAGCACCGAGGGCTGCACGGCGACGCTGCGAACGGCCCGCAGCCCACGGGGCGGCCCTAGCGCCACGAGGTAGCATAGGGCGCACAAGAGAGACCACGGTGGAGCCTCAGCCAACAACACGTTAGCGCGCCCTAGCACTTGATTAAAATGGGCGCGGCGCTGATGCAGCGCACAATGGCAGAGCAGGCGCGCAACCACTCACTCACTCATTCGTTCGTTCTGGCATTAGAGCCCTGAAGCCAAGGGGCCTCAGAGCCACTCAGTTCTTACGAAGGGAAACCTCGGACGGGAGCGCACGAACCGCCTGGCCACACTGGCTGCCCTCCACCGCGGGGCCAAACAGCTGGGACTCGACGTCTGGCGGCGGACCCACAGGCGGCGGCGGCACCTCCACGTCGGTCAGCGCCGCGGGCGCAGGTGGCGGCGGCGGCGAGCCCACCACCCCCGCACCACTCACCCCCTGGTCCGCCTGCCGCCCGCCAGCAGGGGGGGCACTCGAGGCTGCCCCTGCACTCCTCCCGCAGGCAAGGCTGCCGACGTCCAACTTGCGACGCTGCTCGTAGTTCAGCATCGCCACACTCGCCTCGTCGAGCTTATCGCGCTAATCCTGTTCCTGGTCTTCTTGCTGTAGCCCGCCCACGCAGGGCCATTGAATCCCCATGCTATACGTGAGTATATGTCACACCAGTCGAACTCAGGCATCCTCTCCCACATCATGTCGTTCATCAATACCCACTGGCCCTCTCATTGCTTCTGCTCCGAATATCGCCTGAAAACTGCGCCGAATGCCAAGGGCACTAACTGCGGAAGGTGCTGCAACGCACCCGCGGGATGGATCACCGTGATACCATCCTTCTTGAGCTTGCCCCCCCGCAGCAGGGCCCTCCGATCCCTGATGTCCTCCGCGGGGAATGTGGCCTGTAGGCACCACGCCTTCTGTAGCTTGGCTGCGCGGTCAATCGCCTCGACGTGCACGCCAGAGGTCGCCGCGCACCGAGCTCCGCAGCGGCAGTACCACCGCCGGCCACTTCGCGCCCCCCCCGCCCCCCGCTTTTCTTCAAGGGAGAGGAGCTGTGTCCAACGGTCCGCGCGGATCACGGCCCTGCACCCTCCTGGATCGCCCCAGGTCTTGTTCGCGTTGCACTTGCAACGCATGTTCGTCAGTGAACTGGTCGCCCGTGAAGCACTGGCCGGAGTAGTCAGCCATCCTGCGGAAGGTTTCCTGCATGGCTGCATCGCCTCCCGCCTCCTCCCTGAAGGCCCTCTGGTCACCCAAGCGCGAGGCCGCCCGTTCGCGCGCCTCAAGCAGCCCTTTCTTGCCCCCCTCGGCCGCGCACGCGGCTTCCCCCCCTTCAACTGCAGCTCGCAACCCGCGGCAGTCCCCCACCGCAGCGCCCAGCTTCCCGAACCAGGTCCCCATGCCCTTCGCACAGCTCACGGCCCGCATCACGTCACCCTTCTTCACGAGAATGGCCCCGAGGGCCCCCCCTTTATGTGGGCCCACAGGGTCTCGTACCACACCAAGGCGCAGCACCTCGCCATCCGCTCGAGCGTCTTCTTGGAATAGCCCATGCTGACGAGAGAGTGGACGTCTGCTACGCCCTCCACCAGCTTCCCGACGCGGCCGCTGGACTCCTCTGACGCTTCGGAGCGCGGCGTCGCCGACATCTCCCAGTCGGCCGCGCTGCCTTCGGCCGGTGGCGGAAGCACACGGGGCCCCTCCGGCGCCTCCGCCACCGCCATCGGACGCCCGACCTCCTTTGCGACCTCCTCGGCGGCAGGCGGCGCCCCCGCGCTGGACTCGTCGACGCCTACGCGCACGCCCGTCGCGGCGCGCACCAGGGCCAGCTCTCCGTCCTCAGTGAGCACGTAGCCCACCAGCACGTCAAGGCTCTCTTTGAGCACGTTGAAGGACTCCTGGAACTTGGTCACGTGGTCCCGCGAGTACTGGATTGAACCAGCGCCTTCGTTGGTCCACGCAGCCTGCGCGACTGCCTCACGCCCATCTATGTTTTCGTGTCTGGCCACGCACATGGAACAGGAGTGCGCACAGAGGCCTCCCTCCCTGCCGCACCGCAGCCTAGGGCCCCCGGGGCTCGCGCCCAGCGCCTGCCCGTAGCGGGCCAGTTCGGCCGTCGACAGCTCCTCGACCCACTCGATCTTCATGACCGTCCAGTCATCCAAAGCCGAGCAGCGGCGGCACCAGCCCAACCGTCGCGGTCGCACCCAATGGGTCCCCATGCAGAACGCCCAGCCAATAGACTCTTAATGTTCCTGCGTCATCTCCTCTGCACTCATGAGGGCGTCAGCGTCCGTCTCTGCCCTCGGTAGCCTTTGTCCACATGCTGCTTTGCTGCTTCGCCGGCGGCTCCGTTTGGAGCCCCGCCCTGCCCCATCGGGCATGGCCGCACTCGGCGCCTTGCCGCGCGCCTCGCTGCCGTCCGCGGCGCCCGCAGCCTCACCTGGATCGCCGCGGGCCCCCGACGCGGCCCCTCTGCCCACCTGCCCCCGCAGCTGCATGGCTTTGAGCGCCATCGTCAGCTTATACAGCCCGCTCTTCCGGCCCTCAGTGAGACCCGCATACGGCACCATATTCAGCACAGCCTGGGCGTCTGCAACGGCGTGCTTTGCAGCCGTGGAGACCTTCGTGCCGCTGGGCGGGGAGGCACTGGGGGCTGCCCTCGCACCTCCCCGCCCGTCGGCTTCACGCCCCTCAGAGGCGCTAGGCACGGGGGCAGAGCCCTCGGGAGCGCGCGCGAACTCCCCTCAGAGATGTCGGCGAGGTCAGTCGGGAACGGGTCGCTCTCGGAGAGGTCTACCTTCTGGTCGGGGCGAGGCACTCGGGGCTGCCCCGATACCTCAACCACCGCCATCGGGCGCCCCACCTCCATAGCGACCTCCTCCGTGGCTGGCGGCGCGCGCGCTGGACGGGTCAAAGCCCGCGCTCACCCCCTCGGCGGCCCCCTCCCTCGCGGCCGCCGCCGCCTCGATCTCCATCTGCACCCCAGGAGCTTCAGGTTGACCTTGCGCTTTAGGTCTGGCCTTGGCCTCCGCATTAGCTTTGACCTTGGCGCTGAGAGCCTCGCGTAGCGGCACGGGTCGTGGCTCGCTGAGGCGGGGCGAGTAGTTGCTGGCCAGGGCATCGCTGCGGGCTTCGAGAGCCACGGTGCCATGGCGTCGCGGCGCCGCGTGAGCCGTGCGATCCAAACAGCTACTACTATTACATTACTACAACTACAACTACTGCTGCTACTACTACTACTACTACTACTACTACTACTACTACTACTACTACTACTACTACTACTTCTACTACGACTACGACTACGACTACGACTACGACTACGACTACGACTACGACTACGACTACGACTACGACTACGACTACTACGCCTCCGACTACGACTACGACTACGACTACGACAACGACTATTTATTCTTCTACTATCGCTACTACTACTACTACTACTACTACTACTACTACTACTACTGCTGCAACTGCGTCTACTAGGACTCCGACTACAATTACTACGAGAAACCCGACGACAATTACTACCACTGCTGCCACTGCTACTACTGCTACTGCTACTGCTACTGCTACTGCTACTGCTACTGCTACTACTACGACTACTACTACTACTACTACTACTACTACTACTACTACTACTACTACTACTGCTACTGCTACTACTACTACTACTACTACTACTACTACTACTACTACTACTACTACGACTACTACTACTACTACTACTACTACTACGACTACTACTACTACTACTACTACTACTACTACTACTACTACTACTACTACTACTACTACTACTTACTACTACTACTACTACTACTACTACTACCTACCTACCTACCTACCTACCTACTACTACTGCTACTACTGCTACTACTACTACTACTACTACTACTACTACTACTACTACTGCTACGACTATTACGACTATTACGACTACCATTACGACTACGACTACTACTACTACTACTACTACTACTACTACTACTACTACTACTGCCACTGCTACTACTGCTACTACTACTACTACTACTACTACTACTACTACGACCTACTACGTACTACTCACTACCTACTACTACTACTACTACTACTACTACTACTACTACTACTACCACTACTACTACTACTACGACTACTGCTACTAGTACTACGAGTACTATTACGACTATCATTACTACTGCTACTACTATTACGACTACTACTACTACTGCTACTACTACTACTACTACTACTACTACTACTACTACGACTACTACTACTACTACTACTACTACTTCCCGGCGGTGACCAGGTTGACGGTTCACCGCCGGCGCCAATCGGGCGCAGGGTGGAGCTAGTACCTCGTAGAGCTCTTCGGCGAGATGAGCTAAGAGGAATTCGGGTGCAGGGTGGAGCTAGCTGGTCGACCCGGCTCGTTGACAATTCAGTTTGAGAAAGCAGATTTTTCCACTGAGCATTAGCATATAAGCTTTGTTCTGAGAGCAGCACAATCAGTTCTCTGGATGCAGTTTTACTATCGGTTCACTTCGCGGAACCGACCTCATATTAACGTCCTAAAATGCCCAAAAAAAACCAAAAAAAAAAAATATGCGAAGCTCTCTGCTTCGATTCCACTCTTACGCGTGCAAGGAGCTCTACGAGGACCCCGGCGGTGACCAGGTTGACGGTTCACCGCCGGCGCCAGTTGATCGACCCGACCAGAACGGACAATGTGGTGACTTGGGCTCGGTTTTCTTAAGGTTTGATAGAGAAATGACTGGTCCTGTTAAGAATTCGTATTTTTCCTACACGTAGCATGCCATGAGAAGCTCTGCGTCACGTGGGGACACCGATAGTATGTTGACATTAAAAAGTGAAACCTGAAGTTTAGAAAAATACCATTCTCAAAGATCTCTGCTATTGCGAACATTCATGTGTGTGAAGAAAGATGTCCAGGCTCGGAGTTGGGCTTTAGAGCGTGCTGATGCTCGGGCTCGACCTTGGGATTGGGCCCGGACTCGCACTCCGATTCGGGCTCGGGCTTAGTCTGGCTCGGGCTTGGGCTCGGGCTCAGGCTCGCGCTCGGACTTGGGCTCAGGCTCGGGCTCGGGCTCGAGCTCGGACTCAGAGCTCGGGCTCGGGCTCACGCTCGGGCTCGAGCTTGGCGTCGCGCTCGGGCTCGGGCTTGGGTTTGCGCTCGGGCTTACGCTGGTGCGCGCGCTCGTGCTCGGGCTCGGGCTTGTGTTTGGGCTCGTGCTCGGGCTCGGGCTTGAGTTTTTCCCTGCATGCTTCGTGGGGTTCTGGTTTTCTTCCTTGCCGCGCCGCACCCGCGACACTCCCACGCACACCTCACTCTTCCTCTCCTCCTCACACCACTTGATAGCGTCCAAAACCCGGAGAGCGAAGGGACCCTTCGGGGACTGGCGCCGGCGGTGAACCGTGGTCACCGCCGGGAACGTCGTAGAGCTCCTCTCACGCGCATAGTGCTCAGAGACGAAAGAGAGAGCTTCTGCAGGCATCTCGAAAAATTGTACATTCATCTTTTTCATGTCGAGATAACGTTGGTTCCTCCAAGTGTTTTGACAGTGAATTTGCGCCTACAGAGCTGATATTAAGACGCAGAGGCCCTGATAGTCGTTTACAGGTGCGAAAAAAATGCTTTCTGAAAATGAATTGTCAAATATCTCTCAAATCTTGCAAAACTGGCACCGGCGGTGAACCGTTAACCTCGACATCGCCGGGAGCCTCGTAGAGCTCCTTGGACGCGTAAGAGTGCTCAGATGAACAGCAGACAGCTTCTGGGAGCAGTTCTGGAAAAACGTCAGATTTGCATTTCTCGGTCTCAACGCGATGTTGGTTCCTCCAAATGTTTGGATGAAGCTCTCTCGAATGAGCTGAGCTGCTCGCAGAAGAAAGTTTAGATACTGATGCTCGGAGTAAAAAAAAAAAAAAAAAAAAAAAAAAAAAAAAAAAAAAGCTTTCTCAACTGACGCTGGCGGTGAACCGTCAACCTAGTCACCGCCGGGAACCTCGTAGAGCTCCTTTCACGCGTAAGAGAGCTCAGAGTCGAAAAAGAGAGCTTCTGGAATTTCTCGAAAAATTAACAATTGATATTTTTCATGTCGGAATAAATTTGATTCCCCCAAGTGTTTCGGTAGTGAAAGTGCGCCTAGAGAGCTCATTTTAAGACGCAGAGGCCCTCATAACCTTTTACAGGTGCGAAAAATCTGCATTCTCAAAATAAATGGTCACATATCTTTCAAACTGGCGCCGGCGGTGAACCGTCAACCTAGTCACCGCCGGGAACCTCGTAGAGCTCCTCACAGGCCCGAAAGTGCTCTGAATCGAAGCAGATAGCTTCTCGCGGATTTTCTCGAAAAACATCCACTTTCCATTTTTCGATGTCACTCCGATATCGGTTCCCGCTCATTTTCGGATAGTAAAACTATCTCCAGAGGGCAGAGCTGCTCTGAGAATAAACTTTAGATACAAATGCTACGCGTAAAAATCTGTGCTCTCAAAATGAATGGTTAAATATCTTTCAAATATTCGCAAAACCACCCAAGAGTTGCCACTGGCGCCGGCGTTGAACCGTCAACCTGGTCACCGCCGGGAACCTCGTAGAGCTCCTTGCACGCGTAAGAGTGCTCAGCATCAAGAGAGAGGGCTTCTGGAAGCATTTCTCGAAAAAAGAGAAAACCTGATATTTTTCAGGTCGACATAAAGTTGGTTTCGCCAAGTGTTTTGATAGTAAAAGTGCACCTAGAGAGCTCATAATAAGACGCAGAGGCCCTCATAGTCGTCCACAGGTGCGAAAAATCTGCTCTCAAAATAAATGGTCAAATATCTTCCAAATATTCCAAACCATCCAAAAGTTACCACATTGTCCGCCCCGGACGGGTGGGCCAATTGGGCGCCGGCCGTAAACCGTCAACCTTTCTTACCGCCCGGGGACTCGTAGAGCTTCCTGACAATATATAATGTGGAAAAAATGCAGAGAACGAATAGTTTTTCAGCCCAAGCGATTTCAGATCTCTCGATGCAACAGCCGAACGCCCCCGATGCTTCTGGATTGTCTTCTTCACGAGCTCTGTAGCTCTGCTACAGCCCGAGTTACGTGCGCAAATCGACAGCACCTCTCAAGATGACTCTAACGACACGAATAGTTTGGCAACCCAGCTCGAGTATCAAACCGAGTTCAGACCTCTGAATGCGACAGGCGGACGCGTCTGATATTTGCGAATCGACTCCTGTGATTACCAGCCCTGCAGCCCCCCTACAGCCCGAGTTAAGTAACTCGTAGAGCTTCCATTAGCAAGTTATTTCTGGAAGCTTAAGAGTAATTCCGGGGCGCTGGAGAGCTAGTTGGCAAGAAAAATCTCGACGGACCTTTTGGTGACTTTTGGTCGGTTGAAAATTTAGTTCTCGGAATTCAACCATTCGTTAGAGCTCGGGTTTTTTTTTCCCGTGATATTCGATCTTATTCCCGCTCGTCATCTTGATCTCAGCTCGATCGGGTACCTTTTACTGCCAAAAAGCGTCCAGGCGGGATCGGCCGTTTCGAGTCATCTTGATACGCGCTGTCGGTATATTGGACTTAACTCGAAATACAGGACAGCTACAGAGCTGGTAAGCACACCTTATCGATTCAGAATGATCAGGCGCGTTCGTCTGTTGCATCCAGAGGTCTGAACTCGGTCTGCTAGCCGAGCTAGGTCCGCAAACCTATTCGTATTATTCGAGTCATCTTGAGAGGCGCTCTCGGTTTTCTGTACTTAACTCGAGATATATGACAGCTACAGAGCTGATACTTACAGAAACCGATTCAGAGTGATCAGTCGCGTTCGTCTGTTGAATTCAGAGCTCTGAACTCGGTCTGCTGCCCGCTCTAGAATCGCGAAACTATTCGTATTGTTCGAGTGACCTTGAGAGGTGCTGTCGGTTTTCTGTACTTAACTCGGGCTGTAGGGGGGCTACAGTGCTGGCAGTCACAGGAATCCGTTGGGAGACATCAGGCGCGTCCACCTGTCGAATCCAGAGCTCGGAACTCGGTCAGCTGCCTGAACTAGGTCCGCGAAACTATTCCTATTGTTCGAATCATCCTGAGATGCTGTCGGTTTTCTTCACTTAACTCGCCCTTTAGGTGGGCTGCAGGGCTGGTAATGACATGAATCCATTCGGAAACATCAGACGCGGGCGCCGTCGGATTCAGAGGCCTGAACTTGGTATGATACTCGAGCTAGGTTTGCCAAACTATTCGTATTGTTCGAGTCATCCTCAGGGTTGCTGTCGATTTACGCACGTAACTCGGGCTGTAGGAGAGCTACAGACCTTGTACAGAAGACAATGCAGAAGCATCGGGGGCGTTCGGCTGTTGCATCGAGAGGTTTGAAATCGCTTGGGCTGAAAAACTACTCGTTCTCTGCAATTTTTTCGACATTATATATTGTCAGGAAGCTCTACGAGTCCCCCGGCGGTAAGAAAGGTTGACGGTTTACCGCCGGCGCCCAGTAACTCGTAGAGCTTCCCTTAGCAAGTTATTGCTGGAAGCTTAAGAGTAATTCCGGGGCGCTGGAGAGCTAGTTGGCAAGGAAAATCTCGACGGACCTTTTGGTGACTTCTGGTCGGTTGAAAATTTTGTTCTCGAAATTCAACCATTCGTTGGAGCTCTAATATTTTTCCCGTGATATTCGATCTTACTCCCGCTCGCCATCTTGATCTCAGCTCGATCGAGTACCTTTTACTGCCAAAAAGCACACTGGCGGGATCGGCCGTTGCGAGTCATCTTGATACGCGATGTCGGTATTTTGTACTTAACTCGAGCTTTAGGACAGCTACAGAGCTGGTAAGCACAGCTCATCGATTCAGAATAATCAGGCGCGTTCGCCTGTTGAATCCAGAGGTCTGAACTCGGTCTGCTAGCCGAGCTAGGCCCGCAAACCTATTCGTATTATTCTAGGGATCTTGACTGACACTCTCGGTTTTCCGTACTTAGCTCGAGCTATAGGACAGCTACAGAGCTGATACTTACAGGAAACGATTCAGAATGATCAGTCGCGTTCGTCTGTTGAATGCAGAGCTCTCAACTCGGTCTGCTGCTCGATCTAGAATCGCGAAACTATTCGTATTGTTCGAGTCAGCTTGAGAGATGCTGTCGGGTCTCGTACTCAGCTAGGGCTGCAGGGGAGCTACAGGGCTGGCAGTCACAGGAATCGATTTGAAGACATCAGGCGCGTCCCTCTGTCGAATCTAGAGCTCGGAACTCGGTCTGCTGCCCGAACTAGGTCCGCAAAACTATTCGTATTCTTCGAGTCATCCTGAGAGGTGCTGTCGGTTTTCTGCACTCAACTCGGGCTGCAGGGGGGCTGCAGGGCTGGTAATCACAGAAATCGATTCGGAGACATCAGACGCGTCCGCCTGTCGCATTCAGAGGTCTGGAATCGGTCTGATACTCGAGCTATGTTTGCCAAACTATTCGTTTTTTTGATATATCTTGAGAGGTGCTGTCGATTTACGCACGTTACTCGGGCTGAAGGAGGGCTACAGAGCTCGTACAGAAGACAATCCAGAAGCATTGGGGCATCCGGCTGTTGTATCGACAGGTCTGAAATCGCTTGGGCTGAAAAATTATTCGTTCTCAACAACTGGGCGCCGGCGGTAAACCGTCAACCTTTCTTCTTTTTTTTTGCGGTTTGCGGTCCGCCACTAGAATCCGAATCCGAATCGGCGGAGCAGTGCAACTGAGCCCCCACCATCTTAGGTAGGTCGTAGCAGAGCGCACGCCACCTTAGCAGCAGCTCTCGTCAGGGCAGCGCAGGCAGCTAGTTCACAGCAGGTTACCGTGCTACCAGGAGGCAAGCTCATCGCCTCCTCGGCCACATCGTGCCAATGGAAGCTGTGCGAGCTGGTGCAGGAGGAAGAGGAGGAGGAGGAGGAGGAGGAGATGGGAAAATCAACCTGCACGCTGGAACCCCTACCTACAACGCCAATCTGAAGCCACCACCCACCTCCACATCCTTCATTACTGACACCCCCATCGAATGCACCACGGAGAGCAGTCTTACGAGTACTGAGGAACTTATCATATGCAAACCAGCGAGTAATAGTTTGGCCACCTCTGGCCTCCCACGACAATTTATCCGCACGCTCATTACCCTCACGAAAGAAATGCTTATACAGATTCTGTCCCGATGCAGGTGAGGTCAGTCCCCATCCAGACAGCATCGATACCGTATTTTGTAGTGTTCCCACCAGTCGTACATACTGCTTGTTGCGAATCTGCCACTCACCACACATCCAGTTTACAACAGTCTTACTATCTCCCAAGATCTCCATCCCAAGACGCTCAATATTCTCACACCTCCACTCCGTTTCATTCTCAAAATTTGCGGCAATACGTTTGCTCATCCTCTCATTCATCTCACTCTCCTCCTCCTCCTCTGCCTTCACATGTCTCACACCAGGCGGCCTGGGTAGAACAAACAAGTCGAACAAGTGTTGCATACCAATCACAGTCAGCAAATGCTTGCAGTATTTCTCACGGGACCCAGCGGAACTGTCGAATGAGAGGTACCACTCACAACCAAAGAGATCGCACAAGCACCAGTCCCACGCAGTATGTCCACGGGGGCGGCCGCCTATGTTCATGCGTGTCAGCTGCTTCCTATCTTTTACAGGCATTGCTAGAATACATGTGTCACGATGTTCCGTCCACTTCCCCCTTCCATGTAACATGGCCAGCCTAGATATCATCCATTCACGTGACATGTCCGACTCCTCAGGTATGGCAGGCTGATCATCTGGTGTACGCCGGCGACAGCCACTCGACATCTGGGATATCTGAGATACATGATATGTTTGAGAAGTCGCCGCCGCCGCCATCGCCCGAGTTTTCCTCTGACGCCGATTTGGTACCGTCTCTCCCTCCTCCTCCTCTGTGTGTGTTGTGTATCTCCTCATACGAATACTTGCAGCAACTGAGACATCCTTAGCCCAATCCCAACAACGAAATATCCATATCTGCACCGCACTTCGGAATCCAAGTCCAGCAAAACTCTGTCGTCCCGCTTTGTATCGCCTACGTTGAAACTCAGACCAGCCTTCAGTTCTCCGCTTGCGTATACCTGACATTATAGCTAGACATCTGCCTTCAAAATAGTGAACAGCAGCAATGGTAGAATAGTCGGGCGTTCTGCCCTCACAGTTGAATAATAATGCAGCAATCACTTTAGCTTGATAGCGAGTAAATCTTTCAGCCAAGTCAATCCCAGAACAGCGGTAATACGCGATTTCCCCAAAGAACATCCTCTGGGCTTTCTGGAGCATGGCCTCTGAGTCCGAGTGGTCCTTCCAGGTCTCCTCCAGAGTGGCTCCCAGGATCTCAAACGCTTGAACACGCGGTAGGACCACTTCTCGGGTCCCAAGAGCGGCGTCACTAGACGGCACCAGCACACGGATATCCTGCTCAGGGGACGGCGGGATGCCAGGCGGCGCACCAAAGTAAATATACATCAAAGATTTCGGCTTCCAGGTCATTCCTGCATTCATCAGGGGGATACTCATGTCACGCACCATCAACTCAAGGTCAGTGCGGGTCTTCGCATACAACAAAAGATTATCTGCCCAGAAACTGTGGGTCATACGCTCACCATTGAACATGCGCTCATCATTTTCCAATTTGATGCCGTACTGCGTTTCTTGCCTCCATCTGTCGATAACATCTCTCCAGAGTACAATAGAAACTGCCAGAAAAATCATAGGTCCCTCTACTCCTCCCGTTCGAATAGATTTGTCCCAATAGACCGCTGACGATGCCTCGATGCCCTCGAAGCTGGCCACGCACTGATTATCCATCATGGGCTCAATCAACGCCACAATGAGATCAGCAGGTATGTTAAGAGCACGAAGACAGCGCATGGCGAGGCACGGAGTAACATTATCGAAAGCTTGTAAGCTATCAAGATTGGCAAGCCACAAACTGTCTCCTTTGCCCCAGACAGCGGAGTGCTGGCTGAGCCTCTTGGCAACGCTGGTGATTTCCGATGTTTTGCGTCCCGATCTGAATCCGTACAAGCATACATAGTGTCGGTGCTCCTCAATCCTCTTCTCAATCAACATCACAATACATGTCATGTACCATTTCATAAGACACGACTGTAGACATAGCATACGTGTATCTGTCAAATGTTGTATGTCCATTTCTTTTGGCATGAGTGTGGCAGCTAGTTGACGCCAACTGTCGGGACAACATAACCTTCTGGAATACACACCTTGGAAGCTCACCAGAACACGTCGCACAGATGCCCACGAGAGCTGTTTCAACATCGTGACAGTCACGTTGTCGGGACCTGGGGCCTTTCCCGTGGACAGCTTCGCCCTCGCCCGCAGCAGGAGCGACATCGAGAACACCTCTGAGGATCCGCTTCCCGAACATAGACCACGCAGCGACTGAAGCTCACGCAGGGTCACCTCTCTGGCCTCGGGGTCCTCCACCTTAGACTTCATGTGCCCCAATATCTCGTCCCCCCACTCCTCGCGGTTCTGAGACTCCATCCCGTTGGCAAGGATCAACGTCTCCGTCTTGGCCCTCCTCCTCCTCCTCGTGTTCATTTCCGTCCTCCACCTCTGTACTCTTGCCTCTAGCCTCCTTCTTTCTCTCCTCACAATCTTTGAGCACCGTTTAGCCTCCTCTCTATCCCCCCGACGAAGAGCTTCACGTTTACTTGCCTGGGCGGCCCAGTGGATCTCGGATTTCTTTGGCACATTATTCCTGGGATTGATATCTTTCTGGGGGGTCTCCTCGGCGGCCTTTATGAGGTCAGGTCCCAGCGTATCCAACATCTCCTGTCGATCCTCTGGGTCAGCATTTTCCTGGCACAGAGCACGGTAACGACTGCCCCGATCGTCCATGTTCTTCGCAAACTCCAGCTGTGACACCGGTTGCAAGTGGATGAATTTTCGAGCAGGCTGGGTCCGTCTCTTCGCAGACGGTGCACAAGACAAGCGAACAACTATGCAGGCGTGGTCAGACAGCGCACGCTCGTATCTGCTGCAAGGGTGCTCCGTCCAGGCGTGGCCGACTTCCGAAGGCAGCATCCAGCCAACTGTGAGCTCCTGCCTGTGTAAACGACGGCTGACACCAACATAGTCGAGCACCTTCTCCACCCCCGTACCTGATTTGAAAGTAACCCTCCTCTGCCCGAATGTGTTCTCCATCCTGATGCCCCAGAGCCCGCAGAAGTCCAGTAGGGCCCTCCTCATCGATTGCAACCTAGACGCCCGTCGAATTTCGAAGCCCGAGACAAGCCTATGAGGTCTGGCTTTGCGTGCACCACGTTTTGTTTGAGTCATATACGGGTTGCCGTCATCCGCTCCCTCCTCCATCCCAGTATCAATCTCCGTAGACTCCCCAGCAATCCCAGACGCCTCCAGAAGCCCTGATCCAGTAACTCTAAAGCCGTTGACCTCCGAATCTGGCTCGAGTTCGACGTTAGCATCTGTCAAGAAGACCAGGTCCTGCGGCTGCTTCGGGAACTTAGACCTATGTGTGCGAAGCACTTGGGATATATCAAACAATATCTGCTCATACACATCATGCTCATACTGTTCTTCCGTAAGGGCATTGATACTCTCATGTGGCATATATGCAACAATAACCGTAACACTAGAATAACTACAAATGACAAAACCTTTGCCACGATATGTGGCTCTGAGCGAGTCTCTCCAAGACTTAGACATAATCACCGCAGCCTTCCGACAAGTACTCCGAAAAATTGTGTAACCTCGCATGCTGAGATCACGAACTGAAAGGAACTGACACTCGCACAACCCCGCGAGTCCCACATCTAAACGACGTAGTGAATTAATTATGTCATGGCCGTTCTCTGCACCTGCCCGACGCACATTCCATGACGCAATGGTGTCGTGGCACCTCTAGTTCGTACTGGAAATCCTCGCTCGCAACTCATCAATGTTGATCCCTGGCTCAAGCTGATTCATTGCACGAGTGATCTCCCAGCCATTCTGCAGAGAGAACTTGGCCACAATCTTCCCTGGAGGTGGTAAGTGGTCACTGGAGCCCCACATGAACGTAATCGGTGGTCCCGTCTCAGCCCTGAGATTCGAATGATGCTTCTTGAAACTCTTGAACTTGGCCTGAAAGATCCCAGCGGCATCCAGATGGGGCTTCTTCCAGGGGGGGGCCTCCACGTGGACCTTGAGGGCCCTGGGAGCGTGCTGGAGTTTGTTGTCGGCGATCGCGGCAACGAGTCGACGACGAAGATCCCACAGCTGGTCACTGGTAACCCCATTCTGGAAATAGAGCCGAGCACGCGAATACCCCCACGCCTCTCTACCTGTGTTGAACCTCTTGGATTGGTTCAGGTCCAGAAACTCCTTCACACCACTGAACCATTCTCCAGCCAGGACCTCATTCAGCAGTGAATTCAACGCCTGCTGTGATAACATCTCCTCCTGACGCTTCTCTGCATCCCTCCAGTCCGTCACCCATCCCTTGAGCTCGACGAACGATGGGGTGAAATTCTGCACTGACTGCCGAGTTTCCGCCGAGGACGCTGTCGTAGAGGTGCCTGCTCTGGGGGCCCCACCTGCAGGAGCCTGCTGGAGCTGGATTATCTGGAGCCTCTGATCCTCAACCTTCTTAGTAATAGCATCTATGTCCGTCATCGCCTGCTGTACATTTTTCTCCACCGAATCAACACGAGCATTGAGCTGGGTGCCGAGATCCGTGATGCTTCGATGTGTTGATTGGAAGCCCTCCGTCATCTTACCTCCCAGAGATGCAACAAGCGTCGTGATCTTGTCCATCCCCTTTGTCATGGCCTCCTCGAGGCCTTCAACCGTCTGAATTTTGACCCGTTTTCCCTCTGGGACCTCCTCCTCCTTGGCTCCTGGAACGGGCATATCAGTGGCGTCCATAGCGAAAACCTCGGGGACCGCAGCAGCTGATGAGGCAGCCATCTTGCCGTCTGAGATATTACAAGGGATATTCCACTTCGCACAGAACGATCGATCTTCTCGAGTACGTTTGAGATGTGCACTCAACTGATGAAAGTTATATGGGGCAACAGGATGGTGAGGTAAAGTGGGAGAGAGATCAGGTGGCCCAGATGGTATGTCGACTAGAGAATCCTTATCGTCGTGTCGAGCTCTACCAACCTGTCTGGCAAGATACTCCCACTCCCAATGTCCGAAGTTGGCTCCCCAGCGGTCCAAATCGATCGATTGACTCTGGCTCGTCCCGTCCAGCTCGACGCGGCAAAATGCCGCAAACAAGTGCAGGCGGCCTGCTCGCAAACAAGTGCAAACAATGCCGCAAACAAGTGCAGGCGTCGCCGAAGTGGCCCGATCGCCACGCGCCCCCCGCGCGGCGGGCCAGGGGCAGGCTGCCTGACTGCACGATGCAGCTCGAGTGAGCCCCCCGGCGGGACAAGGCCGAGGGAGAGCGGGAGGTAAACTCCGCTTCCTCAGACCTTTGTTACCGCCGGGAGACTCGTAGAGCTTCCTGACAATATATAATGTCGAAAAAAATTGCAGAGAACGAATAGTTGTTCAGCCCAAGCGATTTCAAACCTCTCGATGCAACAGCTGAACGCCCCCGATGCTTCTGGATTGTCTTCTGTACGAGCTCTGTAGCTCTCCTACAGCCCGAGTTACGTGCGTAAATCGACAGCAACCCTGAAGATGACTCGAACAATACGAACAGTTTGGCAAACCTAGCTCGAGTATCAGACCAAGTTCAAGCCTCTGAGGACGCGTCTGATGTCTCCGAATCGATGTCTCCGATTACCAGCCCTGCAGCCCCTTTAAAGCCCGCAGAAAATCGACAGCATCTCAGGATGACTCGAACAATACGAACAGTTTCGCGGACTCAATTCGGGCAGCAGACCGAGGTCCGAGCTCTAGATTCGCCAGGCGGACGCGCCTGATGTCTCCAAATCAATTCATGTGACTACCAGCACTGTGGCCACCCCAGAACTCGAGTCAAGTATAGAAAACCGACAGCACCTCTCAAGATGACTCGAACAATACGAGTAG
The DNA here is from genome assembly GCA_963575745.1 of Prorocentrum cordatum. Taxonomy (NCBI): domain Eukaryota; class Dinophyceae; order Prorocentrales; family Prorocentraceae; genus Prorocentrum; species Prorocentrum cordatum. The sequence goes on along the minus strand of CAUYUJ010019538.1, from coordinate 104,733 downwards.
TTTCGTCATTCCAGAGCGGGCAGCAGACCGACTTCAGAGCTCTCGATTCAACAGACAGACGCGCCTGATGACTCTGAATCGGTTTCTGTAAGTATCAGCTCCGTAGATGTTACATAGCTCGAGCTAAGTACAGAAGACCGAGAGCACCTGTCAAGGTGACTCGAATAATACGAATAGGTTTGCGGACCTAGCTCGGCTAGCAGACCGAGTCCAGACCTCTGGATGCAACAGACGAACGCGCCTAATCATTATGAATCGATTGGCTGTGCTTACCAGCTCTGTAGCTGTCCTGTATCTCGAGTTAAGTCTAATATACCGACAGCGCGTATCAAGATAACTCGAAATGGCCGATCCCGCCCGTGTGTTTGGGAGTAAAAGGTACCCGATTGAGCTGAGATCAAGATGGCGAGCGGGAATAAGATCGAATATCACGGGAAAAAATACTAGAGCTCTAACGAATAGTCAAATTTTGAGAACAAAACTTTCAACCGACCAAAAGTCACCTAAAGGTCCGTCGAGATTTTTCTTGCCAGCTAGCTCTCCAGCGCGCCGGAATTACTCTTAAGCTTCCAGCAATAACTTGCTAAGGAAGCTCTACGAGTTGTTTTTGATTCCACATTATCTGTTAAGGAAGCTCTACGAGGCCCCCGGCGGTAACAAAGGTTGACGGTTTACCGCCGGCGCCCAGTAACTCCGGCGCGCTGGAGAGCTAGTTGGCAAGAAAAATCTCGACGGACCTTTTGCTGACTGTTGGTCGGTTGGAAATTTTGTTCTCGAAATTCCTCAATTCGTTTGGACTCTAGTATTTTTTCCCGTGACATTCGATCTCATTCCCGCTTGCCATCTTGATCTCAGCTCGGTCGGGTACCTTTTACTGCCAAAAAGCACACTGGCGGGATCGGCCGCTTCGAGTCATCTATCTTGACACGCAACAACGGTTTCTGAACGTAACTCGAGCTTTAGGACAGCTACAGAGCTGGTAAGCACAGCTCATCGATTCAGAATGATCAGCCCCGTTCGCCTGTTGAATCGGGACGTCTGAACTCGGTCTGCTAGCCGAGCTAGGTCCGCAAACCTATTCGTATTATCCGAATCATCTTGACAGACGCCCTCGGTTTTCTGCACTTAACTCGAGCTATAGGACAGCTGCAGAGCTGATACGTACAGAAACTGATTCAGGATCATCAGTCGCATTTGTCTGTTGAATCCAGAGGTCTGAACTCGGTCTGCTGCCCGATGTAGAATCGCGAAACTATTCGTATTGTTCAAGTCATCTTGAGAAGTGCTCTCGGTTTTCTGCACTCAACTCGGGCTGGGGGGGGCTATAGTGCTGGTGGTCACAGGAATCGATTTCAAGACATGAGGCGCGTCCGCCTGTCGAAACCAGAGCTCGGAACTCGGTCTGCTGCCCGAACTGGGTCCGCAAAACTATTGTATTGGTCGAGTCATATTGAGACGTGCTGTCGGTTTTCTGCACTCAACGCGGGCTGGGGGCTATAGTGCTTGTGGTCACAGGAATCGATTTGAAGACATGAGGCGCGTCCGCCTGTCGAATTCAGAGGTCTGAACTCGGTTTGATACTCGAGCTGGGTTCCCAAACTATTCGCTTTGTTAGAGTCATATCGAGAGATGCTGTCGATTTACGCACGTAACTCGGGCTGTAGGAGAGCTACAGAGCTCGCAAAGGAGACAATCCAGAAGCATCGGGGGCGTTCGGCTGTTGCATCGAGAGGTTTCACATCGCTTGGGCTGAAAAACCATTCGTTCTCTGATTTTTTTTCCACATTATATTTTGTCAGGCAGCTCTACGAGTCCCCCAGCGGTAAGAAAGGTTGACGGTTTACCGCCGGCGCCCAGTGCAGAAAACCGACAGCATCTCTCAGGATGACTCGAATAGTACAATAGTTTCGCGGACCCAGTTCGGGCAGCAGACCGAGTTCTGAGCTCTCGATTCGACAGGCGAACGCGCCTGATCTCTTCAAATCGATTCCTGTGACCACCAACACTGCAGCCCCTCCCGAGCCCGAGTTACGTGCAGAAAACCGAGAGCACTTCTCAAGATGACGAACAATACGAATAGTTTCGCGATTCTAGATCGGGCAGCAGAGAGTTCGAGCTCTCGATTCGACAGACAAATCTTACTGATGATTCTGAATCGGTTTGACGTATGACCTCTGTAGCTCTTCTATAGCTCGAGTTAAATACAGAAAACCAAGAGTGTCTGTGAAAATGACTCGAATAATACGAACAGGTTTGCGGACCTAGCTCAGCTAGCAGACCGAGTTCAGACATCTACATCCAAGAGGCGAACGCGCCTGATCATTCTGGATCGATTGGCTGTGCTTACCAGCTCTGTAGCTGTCCTGAAGCTCGAGTTATGTTCAGATAATGGTCATCGCGTGTCAAGATGACTTGAAACGACGATCCCGCCTGCCTGCTATTTGGCAGTCAAAGGTACCGGATGGAGCTAAGATCAAGATGGCGAGCGGAAATGAGATCGAAGATCATGGGAGAAATACAAAAGCTCAAACGAATTGCTTAATTTCGATAACAAAATGTTCAACCGACCAGCAGTCAGCAAAAGGTTCGTCGAGATGCTTCTTGCCAACTAGCTCTTCAGCACCCTGCAATTACTCTTAAGCTTCCAGCAATAACTTGCTAAGGGAAGCTCGTTAATGGGCGCCGACAGTGAATGGTCAACCTTCCTTACCGCCGGGGCACTGATAGAGCTTCCTGACAATGTATAATATCGAAAAAAATCAGATGACGAATAGTTTTTCAGCCTAACCGATTTCAGACCTCTGAATTGTCTTCTGTACGAGCTCTCAAACCGAGTTGCGTACAAGAATCGGCAACACCTCCTAAGATGACTCGAACAGAACGAATTACTGGGCGCCGGCGGTAAACCGTCAACCTTAGTTACCGCCGGGAGACTCGTAAAGCTTCCTAGCTCGACTTAAGTTGAGAAAACCGACAGCACCTACCAAAATTCCAACTCATAGTGAATATTTTTTGACCTCTAAATGCGACAGGCGGACGCGTCTGATGTCTGCGAATCGACTCCTGTCATTACCAGCCCTGCCGCCACCCTACAGCCCGAGTGAAGTGCAGAAAACCGACAGCACCTCTCAGGATGACTCGAATAATACAATAGTTTCGCAGACCTAATTCGGGCAGCAGACCGAGTTCCGAGCTCTGGATTCGACAGGCGGATGCGCCTGATGTCTTCAAATCGATTCCTGTGACCACCAGCACTGTAGCCCCCCTCAGCGCGAGTTGAATGAAGAAAACCGAGAGCACTTCTCAAGATGGCTCGACCAATACGAATAGTTTCGCGATTCTAGATCGGGCAGCAGACCGATTTCAGAGCTCTGGATTCGACAGACAAACGCAACTGATGATTCTGAATCGGTTTCTGTGAATATCAGCTCTGTAGCTGTCCTACAGCTCGAGTTAGGTACAGAAAACCGAGAGTTCCTGTAAAGATGACTCGACTAATACGAATAGATTTGCGGACCTAGCTCGGCTAATAGACCGAGTTCAGACCTCTGGATTCAACAAGCGAACGCGCCTAATCATTCTACATCGCTTAGCTCTGCTTACCAGCTCTGTAGCTGTCCTGAAGCTCGAGTTATGTTCAGAAAACCGTCAGCGCATACCAACATTCCGACTCATAGTGAATATTTTTTGACCTCTGAATGCGACAGGCGGACGCGTCTGATGTCTGCGAATACTCATGTTATTACCAGCCCTGCGGCCCCCCAGCAGCCCGAGTTAAGTGCAGAAAACCGACAGCACCTCTGAGGATGACTCGAACAATAAACACAATAGTTTCGCAGACCTAATTCGGGCAGCAGACCGAGTTCCGAGCTCTGGATTCGACAGGCGGACGCGCCTGATGTCTTCAAATCGATTCCTGTGACCACCAGAACTGTAGCTCCCCTCAGCGCGAGTTGAGTGAAGAAAACCGAGAGCACTTCTCAAGATGACTCGGCCAATACGAACAGTTTCGCGATTCTAGATTGGGCAGAAGACCGAGTTCAGAGCTCTGGATTCGACAGACAAACGCAACTGATGATTCTGAATCGGTTTCTGTGAATATCAGCTCTGTAGCTGTTCTACAGCTCGAGTTAAGTACAGAAAACCAAGAGTTCCTGTCATGATGACTCGAATGATACGAATAGGTTTGCGGACCTCGCTCGGCTAGCACACCGAGTTCAGATCTCTGGATTCAACAGGCGAACGCGCCTGATCATTCTACATCGATTAGCTGTGCTTATCAGCTCTGTAGCTGTCCTAAAGCTCGAGTTATGTTCAGAAAATCGTCAGCGCGTATCAAGATGACTCAAAACGGCCGATCCCGCCACAGTGCCTTTCGATAGTAATATTCACCCGATCGAGCTGAGATCAAGATGGCGAGCGGGAATAAGATCGAATATCACGGGAAAAAATACTAGAGCTCTAACGAATTGTTGAATTTCGAGGACAAAATTTTCAACCGACCAAAAGTCACCAAAAGTTCCGTCGAGATTTTTCTGGCCAACTAGCTCTCCAGCGCGCCGGAATTACTCTTAGCTTCCAGCAATAGCTTGCGAAGGGAAGCTCTACGAGTTATTTGGCAAACTAGCTCGATTATCAGACCGAGTCCACAGCTCTGTATTCGGGCGCGCATGATGTCTCCGGATCGAGTTGCAATTAGCCCTGCAGCCCCTACAGCCCAAGTGAAGTGCAGAAAACCGACAGCATCTCAGCAGAACTCGAACAATACGAAAAGTCGTAGGGCTCTTCGGCATCGATCAGCTAGAGGAATTCCGGCGGGGTGGAGCTGGTGGACCGACCCCGCCAGAAAGGACAAAGTGATGACTTGTGGTCGGTTTTGCGGAAACTTGGTAGCGTCCAAAACCCGGAGAGCGAAGGGAGCCTAAGGAACTGGGCGCCGGCGGTAAACCGTCAACCTTTGTTACCGCCGGGGGACTCGTAGAACTTCCTGACAACATATAATGTACAAAGAAATTACACAGAAAAAATAATTTTCCAACCCAAGCAATTTCAAACCTCTCGGATGCAACAGCCGAACACCCCCGATGCTTCTGGATTCTCTTCTGTACGAGCTCTGTAGCTCTCCTACAGCCCGAGTTACGTGCGAAAATCGACAGCACCTCGAGTGTCAGACCGAGTTCAGACCTCTGCATGCGACAGGTGGACGCGTCTGATGTCTGCGAATCGACTCCTGTGATTACCAGCCCAACAGCCCCCCCTACAGCCCGAGTTAAGTGCAGGAAACCGACAGCACCTGTCAGGATGACTCGAACAATGCGAATATTTTCGCAGACATAGTTCGGGCAGCAGACAGAGTTCGAAGCTCCGAATTCGAAAGGCGGACGCGCCTGATGTCTGCGAATCGATTCTAGTGATTACCAGCCATGCAGCTTCCCTACAGCCCGAGTTAAGTGCAGAGAACCAACAGCATCTCTCAAGATAACTCGAACAATACGAATAGTTGTTGCGATTCTAGATCGGGCAGCAGACCGAGTTCAGAGCTCTGGAGTCAACAGACAAGGGCCACTGATGATTCTGAATCAGATTCTGTACGTATCAGCTCTGTACTGTCCTTTAGCTCGACTTAAATACACAAAACCCAGAGCGTCTCTCAAGATAACTCGAATAATACGAATAGGTTTGCGAACCTAGCTCGGCTAGCAGACCGAGTTCAGACCTCTGGGTTCAACAGGCGAACGCGCCTGATTATTCTGAATCGATTAGCTGTGCTTACCAGCTCTGTACCTGTCCTGGCGCTCGAGTATCTTGAGAAAACCGTCACCACGTGACAAGCTCACCCGAAACGGGCGATCCCGCCGCAGTGCTTTTTGGCAGTAAAAGGTACCCGATCGAGCTGAGATCAAGATGGCGAGCGGGAATAAGATCGAATATCACGGGAAAAAAAAAACTAGAGCTCTAACGAATGGTTGAATTTCGAGAACCGAATTTTCAACCGACCACTTGGTAGCGTCCACTTGGTGTTGGGTGTTGGGGTCGGCTACACAGGGCGCGTGCGCCCTAGCCGTGCAGAGTCCCCAGGGTCCCTCACGCCCTCTCAACCTCTTTGGGGTTGGAGGCCCGAGGGTCTCAGAGATAATCTGCCGAACACCTTGGAGCAGGCGTTCACAAGCTGTGAGCTCGCTATCTGTAACAGTGGCCCCCAGAGGGAGTAAAGAAGCCTCCTGGAAAACTCGTCGCCAGTGGTTGTCCCCAAATGAGACCTCCACATAGCAACCTAGAGCAGAGCCTTCAACACTCACGCCACCGTCCCATCCTCCACGGATACGTTTGATACAATGTCTCTGTTGTCGTAAATATCTGAAGTCAATCCATCTTCCCGTCCTTCCCCTCCTCGCCTCCCAAGTCAACTCATCCGCAACACAATTGAACTCTCTGTAGATATGCTTCCACGGATCCGTCCCTACAGTGGCACACCTGATGTCGTAATCCTCCGCCAGTTGATTCATATCGTTTTGTAGACCGTGCACTCTCCTGCGGTACGAACGATCACGGCATTCCCAGATCCCTCGGGCCCAGTTCACCACACACATACTATCACCAGTCATTTCAACCAACAATGAGCTCTCCGAGCCCTCCTGCCAGACAGTTTCGTTGTTATATCCGTGGGCAATCCTACGGGCGAGCCTGTCGGAGTCCTCAGGGGAGTCCCACGTATCCACAGGGCAAGGAGCACAGGGCGGTTTCCTGAAGATGGGCTCCCATCGAGGCTGTATTTTTGTCATGCACGCAACTACATTCCACCAGTCCGTCGCATTCCACTTGATGCTGAACCAGCGTAAATTGCCACTCGCCGCCAGCATAAGACAATGCCAGCTGTCAGTGCTTGCATGCGCTCTCCCTCCCACTCTCCTCGTACCTTCCCTCCTCCTGGCTCCCGTGAACATGGATACAAGTGTGTCCCTCCGTAGTGACCATTCCCCCGCACAGTGTAACATGGCCTGCAGCGTCTGACGCCAGGCTCGTGCCCCACGCAAGTCCGTGGTGGCGAAGGCCCGATCATGAAACTGGGCCAGCTCCAACGCAAACTCGAAATTGGCTCGGACCACCTTCTCTAGGAGACTGCAGTGGCCAGCCTGCAAGAATAGCTCGTATGACTTCGGTGTGGTCCTGTCCCTGAACTCCTCCCACGTCTCCTCCTCCCTCTTGTGTAATCCTCGCATACCGTTGAGACACCTCCCCTCCCAGACCTTAATCCTCTCCAGCAGTCGTAGATTGCACGGCCAGCCTATACATCCGTGGTACACCACAGACTGCACACGAGCGGCATACCTGCGAAACTTCTCTTTGAGTGAGACCGATCTGGAGCGATAAAACTGGATGTCAGCAAAATAGGCCTTCCTCCCTTTCTCCAGTCGATGATACAAGCCGTGATATCCCTTGATTTCCGAGCTGAGTTTCACTCCTAGTACCTCCACCTCCTCCTTCCTCGGCATAACGACAGTCGAGCGCAAGTGCTCTGGGAGATCCTCATCTCCAGAAATCGCACAGATGGCTGGCGAGAGCGGGCAGAGCAGCGGCGGATCGCCGCCTGTGTACGTCTGGCCAAAAAGTACATACGCCAAAGAGTCCTCCTTCCAGTCCATCCCTGCCCGTCTGAGTGTTACCGTCATCATACCGATCATCTGTTGTAGCTGGAGCTGCGATGCAGCACAGAGCGTAACATTGTCCGCCCACAAGAAGTGGTGTACAAGAGCACCGTCTGTCCCCTCCCCTTCCAGTCGGACACCGTATCCTAAGGTATCCCAAGTCTGAATCACAGATCCCCAGATGGCCTCCAAGACAATATTGAAAAGTATGGGTCCCTCCTTACCTCCCGTTCGGACCGATTTGTTGTATCTCACCTCATCGCCGCACACGTTCTGAAACTCAAAGGTAGCAATGTTATCCAGCATGGGCTCCACAATGGCTCTGATGAGGCACACAGGGTACTTAAGGTACAGCATGGCCTTGATGATAGTTTGCAGTGTGACATTATCGAAAGCTTTGTGTATGTCCAAGACTCCCACGTGCATAGACTCCGCCTTCCCCCACACATTTGCATGTCTAGTAAGATGTGATAGTGGTGCCGTGACGTTAGTAACCTTCTGATCCTTCTCAAATCCGTATGTGCACAACCGTCGGTTCACAGGAAAAGCATCAATAAACTGCAACACACATGCCATGTACCATTTACTCATCACACTGATCAGGCAAATCCCTCTGGTGTTAGAGAGTCGTGTAGCATCCCGCATCTTCGGCACAAGTTGGATACTGAGCTGCCTCCACGTCTCAGGGCTGGAGGCTCCCTGCTCGAAAATCCTCTGGAAAGCACGCCTCACAAACAAGAGGCTCCTCCACGGCAGCTCACGAATGACCTCCGCAACGACTCCATCGCTGCCGGGTGCCGTGCCAGGCTTCAAAGACGCACGAGCCTGCATGAGCATGCCCATCGTGATGACTCTTCCCTCCACCCCACGGTCGTTGTGTCTGAGTTCCTGAAAGGCCTCCAAAGTCCGTTTTTCCTCCTCCGAGTTCGTGTAAGACGCCGTCGCATACCTAGTGATCTCCGTACTCCACCTAGTCCTGTCCATTGTCAGCACACCCTCACACTCCAGCTCCTTGAGGATACACCGTGAGGTCTTACTGGATCCCCTGTGGTCCTGCAGGAGTTGGTTCCTCCTATGCTGTCTCCTAAGGGTCTTCCTCCTACGCAGCAGTTGTTTACGAGTATTCCCAAGGGCCCCACGCCTGATGGCAGACTCCACCTCTATGAGCTCCCTGGGCCTCTGAATAGGTTTGCAGCTGGGGCGCCCCTTAGTGTGGTCCACAAGCTTTGCCGTCTCCAAGAGTACCCGTCCGACCTGCTGCAGGTCCGTCCCTACCGTGTCCGATGCAAGTCCCTCAATCGACACATCCGCAAGCACACGAAACATGTTCCTCGCCGTGTCATCCGTCGGCTGCCAGCCAACCATGGACACAGGGCGGGGTGGCAAAGCTGGGCGCCTGATCTCCGTCGTCTTGAGATTTACCCAGACCAGAGCGTGATCACTATAGGCACTGGCTTTTGCACGTATACCTGGCGTAGCTTTGATGGGTTCCACGAACTGGACCTGGCATCTCATTTCCTGGTGAGCTCTTGCCTCATCCGCGCACCAACGTGTAGGGATGAGTATATAGTCAAGCACACGCTGCACATGTGTGGAACAGTACGGTATATGTGTGATACTTCGGTCTCCATATGTGTTCGCCGCACAGATCCCCCAAGTACTCATGAACCTCATAACCATGTCCCTCCTCTCTGCATGGTAGTTCGCCTCCTCCCTCCTCCCGTCCACCTGCATAAGACCTCCTCCCGTCATTCCCAGCATATCAGGTTCAAGTTCCGTCTGAGCATCCATCCCCACCCATGGTATGACTCCAGCCTGTGTATTTTGAAACATAGTAACACTGCACTTAGTAAGTACATCTAAATATTCCCCCAAGTGGTCCACATCACGCATCACACATGGTAGATACACTGATGTAACTAGAGCACCCCTGAATTCAACACACGCAAATCGTACCCCACTCCGTCGAGCAATCACATGTGGTGCCCAATCCCTGCACCATGCAACCGCCGCCTTGGAGCAGGAGCTATAGTGAATCTCCCATCCACATCTGTTAAAAGTATTTGCACTGGTATGCTCACACTCTTGCAGGCACACCATTTGAATTGACCTGGCTTCACATGCAGCGACCAGGTTGGGTACTTGACCGTCGGATATTTTCTGCACATTCCAGGTTGCGACCACGGTCTCTGTCGCAGCCCTACCGCCCCGTCAATGATTCGGGCACCGTAGTGTCTGAAGAAACTGCACCTGATTAATATCGGGCTCAACGTGTGTCAAATTATCACCATAGAGGTTCCATCCTTTTGTCGGTCCCCATTCTGCAATCAAAGTCTTTTGTGTAGTATCATCAGCATTCGGCATATACCACATATATGTCATTGGCGGACCCGTCTCACCTCGAAGAATAGCCGTCACATTTTTCTTGACATCAGAAAATAGTGCTTGAAACCGTCCTACCGCCCGAACATGTTCTATCTTCCATGGCTGGCATTCAACCTGAAATCGTACATTGGCAGGCAATGAAGTGAGTCCCCGCCTGTAGTCATTCTCCCACACACGTTTCGCTTCCCATAGGATCTCAGAGGATGTACCTGGCTTGAAATAGATCCTACCCCTCGTGTACGGCCAATATCTACCAGTATTCTCCTGAATCGTCCGATCCAAGTCCAGTGCCACCCTCTGTGTAGCGTCAATTTGTTTAGAGTCAATGAGACCATTCATCGCCGTCGTCAGTGCCTCCTGTGACAGAGCCTCCCGCTGACGTATCTCACGGTTCCTCCATCCCTCCCTTGAAACCCACCCTTTGAACTCAACATAACGTGGATTCCAACCTGGATCGTGCCTGTCCGTACCCGCCTTCGTGGATCCACTTGCTACCGACAGCCCGTCCCCCTGCTTGAGCTTATGAACTTCATTGGTGAGGTCCTGGATCGCCGATTCTGTTTTTGATACCCTGGAGTCCAGAGATGTTTTCAGACCGTCCATTTCCGTACGAATAGAGTTCCTGAACGATTGCAAGTCTGCCGTCATAGTCTGTTGTCCCGTCATGATGGATCGAAACATCTGTTCAATGTCAAGGCCTGCTTCCTGGGCAACCTCATTCGCACCCAACGTTTGTCCCGCACCTCCTCCTTCTCCTTTCCCTGCTCCTTTGACATTACGAGCACGGACAGCTCTAGCAAACGCCCCACCCCCATCATCAATTGTCATGTCCTGGCCCACCGCATGCAAGCCTGGAGCACCTGAAACTGAAGAACCTGCTGGCATCGCTGGTGCAACACCTGAAACTGAAGAACCTGCAGCAGCCATCTTCCTTTTGTGGCTGCGTAAGATATTGAAATCGTAACCTTCACCCTGCACGAAGTGGTTACGCAAGATATTGAAATCGTAACCTTCACCCTGCACAAACGGTACTGTTGGTGTGAGCGATGGCACACAAATAACAGCTCTCCTGTCTTCTCGAGGTGTCCCGACCTGTCTAGCAAGATAGTCCCAGTCCGCGTGACTGAAGTCGGACCCCCAGCACTCCGTCGTTCCAAGAGAAAGGAAAAGAGACAATTGCAGCAGTAGCAATAACAATAACAAGTGCAGGCGGCCTAGCACACACAATAACAATAACAAGTGCAGCGGCCTAGCTGACCTCGATCTCGCTGAACCCGAAGAAGACGAAGAATGCAGCGATGGCTGCCGCGCCGCCCGCGGCGACGCACCCCCCTCCCACACGCTAGACGCCTGTGGGATCCAGACGCCTTGATCCAGACGCCTTGAGCCAGACGCCTTGAGCCAGCGTCCACTTGGTAGCGTCCAAAACCCGGAGAGCAAAGAGAACACACACCAGAAAACCTTCCTGGCAAGCCCACAGAAGCACGCGTGAAGCTCTTCTGGGGCTCTGGGGGCTCCCCGGCAGCGTTTCCGAAGCGCTGCCAGGAACGCTTCCACGCGTGCATGCACGCGCGCAGGCACGCCTAGACGCTCGCCGGAAGCTCTCCCGGACACGCTGCCGGGTCAGGCGAGCTGCTGCGAGAATTCTGGACCGGCGGAGATGGGCGGCTGGCGGGCACCACCACCGTCCGGCTTCTAATCATAAACCCTTTAGCTCTCAGCGAGCTCTCTGGGAAAAAGTCAGCAAAAGGTCCGTCGAGATTTTTCTTGCCAACTAGCTCTCCAGCGCCCCGGAATTACTCTTAAGCTTCCAGCAATAACTTGCTAAGGGAAGCTCTACGAGTTACTCTTGAAAGCTCTTCTGGGAGGCCCTGGGGATCTCCCCGGAAGCTCTTCTGAAGCTCTTCCGAAGCGCTTCCACCGACACTGCTGCGCGTGCCTGCACGCGTGCGGACACCTGGACGGGTGCCGGAAGCGCTCCCGGACACGCTGCCGGTTCAGGCGACTGCGAGGATCGTGGACCGGCGGAGGTGGGCGTCTTCCCGTCACCACCCAACCCCGGCTTCTTCTCTGAAACCTCAGCTCTCCAAGGAGCTATCCGGGAAAAACCCGGAGAGCAGAGAGACCCTTTGGAAACGGGAAATCTTTCCAGGAGAGCCTTGGAAAGCTCCCCTGCAGCGCTGCCGAAGCGCTGCCAGAAACGCTTCCACGCGTGCCTGCACGCGCGCAGGCACGCGCGGAAGCTTGCGGGAAGCTCTCCCGGACCCGTTGCCGGTTCAGGCGAGTCGCTGCGAGGCCTGTGGAGCGACGGAAAGGAGCTCCTGGCGGGCACCACCACCGTCCGGCTTCAAATCTTAAACCCTTTAGCTCTCAGCGAGCTCTCCGGGAAAAACCCGGAGAGCGAAGGGAGCCTAAGGAACTGGGAAGGAAGCTCCCCTGCAGCGCGGCTGAAGCGCTACGAGAAACGCTTCCATGCGTGCCTGCACGCGTGCAGGCACGCGTGGCAGCTTGCCGGACGCTCCCCCGGACACGTTGCCGGGGCGAACGAACCCCTGTGAGGCCTGTGGACCACCGTGGACGAGCTCATGGCGGCCACCACCCCCGTCCGGCTTCTAATCTTCAATAATCTTCAACCCTTTAGCTCTCAGCGAGCTCTCCGGGAAATTCAAGGACGATGGTGTTGCCCCCAGGAGCTCCGCCACGGCGATCCACGTTCCGCGCAGCGCCTCGCCCGGCCCTGCAACGTGTCCGGCAAGCTTCCACGCGTGCCTTCACGCGTGCAGGCACGCATGAAAGCATTCCTGGCAGCGCTTCAGCAGCGCTGCGGGGGAGCCCCCCAGAGCGCCAGAAAAGCTATGCGAAAGTGTGTGAGGCTCGCCAGGAAAGCTTTCTGGTGTATGTGCCCTTAGCTTTCCGGGTTTTGGACGCTCACAAGTGCGAAAAATTGAAGGATATTTGGCAATTCATTTTCAGAAAGCAGATTTGTCGCACCTGTGGTGGGTTATGGCGCGTCCGCCAGTACAATTTCCAGGCCCATAGGTGCAGTATTACTATTGAAACCCTTGGAGGAACCGACGTTCAATAAAAGCAGAACAACGTGATTTTTCAAGTTTCTCAGGTCTTGCTCCAGACGCGCTCTTCATGCTTACCGAGGAGCGCCGTGTAAGAATAGAGCTCTACGAGGGCCCCGGCGGTAACCTGGTTGACGGTTTACCGCCGGTTTCCATTTTGCGGACCTAGTTCGGGCAGCAGACCGAGTTTCGAGCTCTGGATTCGACAGACGGACGCGTCTGGTGTCTCGAAATCAATTCAGGAGACTACCAGCACTGTAGCCCCCCTGCAGCCCGAGTTGAGCACAGAAAACCGACAGCACCTCTCAAGGTGACTCGAACAATACGAATAGTTTCGCGAGTCTAGAGCGGGCAGCGGACCGAGTTCAGAGCTCTCGATTCAACAGACGAACGCGACTGATGATTCTGAATCGGTTTCTGTAGATATCAGCTCCGTAGCTGTCATATAGCTCGAGTTAAGTACAGAAAACCGAGGGCGCCTGTCAAGATGACTCGAATACTACGAATAGGGTTGCGGATCTAGCTCCGCTAGCAGACCGAGTTCAGAGATCTGGATGCAACAGATGAACGCGCCTGATCATTCTGAATCGATTAGGTGTGCTCGCCAGCTCTGTAGCCGTCCTGTATCTCGAGTTAAGTCCAATATACCGAGAGCGCGTATCCAGATGACTCGAAATGGCCGATCCCGCCTCGCCTGCCTGCTTTTTGGGAGTAAAAGCTACCCGATCGAGCTGAGATCGAGATGGCGAGCGGAAATAAGATCTAATATCACGGGAAAAAAAACTACAGCTCTACCGAATGGTTGAATTTCGAGAACAAAAATTTTCAACCGACCAAAAGTCACCAAAAGGTCCGTCGAGATTTTTCTTGCCAACTAGCTCTCCGGCGCACCAGAATTACTCTTCAGCTTCCAGTAATAACTTGCTGAGGGAAGCTCTACAAGTTACTGTAGCTCCTCTACAACCCTAAGTACAGAAAAACGACAGCACCTCTCAAGATGACTCGAACAATACAAATAGTTTCGCGATTCTAGAGCGGGCAGCGGACCGAGTTCAGAGCTCTGGACAACAGACAAACGCGACTGATGACTCTGGATTGGCTTCTGTACGAATCAGCTCTGAAGTTATCATGTAGCTCGAGTTGAGTACAAAAAACCGAGAGCGCCTGTCAAGATGACTCGAATAATACGAATAGGTTTGCGGACCTAGCTCGGTTATCAGACCGAGTTAAGACTTCTAGATGCAACAGACGAACGCGCCTGATCATTCTGAACGATAAGATGTGCTTACCAACTCTTTAGCTGTCCTATATCTCGAGTTAAGTCCAATATACCGAGCGCGCGTATCGAGACTGGGAACCGGCGGTAAACCGTCAACCAGGTTACCGCCGGGGCCCTCGTAGAGCCTTTTTTCTCACGCGGCGCTCATCGGTAAGCATGAAGAAAGCGTCTAGAGCAAGACCTGAGAAACTCGAAAAATCACGTTTTTGTGTTTTTATCTAACGTTGATTCCCCCAAGTGTTTTGATAGTAAAACTACAGCTACGGACCTGAAAATTGTACTGGCAGGCGCGCCTTAACCCACTACAGGTGCGAAAAATCTGCTTTCTCAAATAAATAGTCAAATATCTTTCAAAAATTCGGACAACCACCCAAAAGTTACCACATTGTCCGCCTCGGCCGGGTGGGCCAACTAGCTCCACCCCGCGCCGGAATTCCTCTAGCTCATCGATGCCGAAGAGCTCTACGATATGACTCGAGACGGTCGATCCCGCCTGGACGCTTTTAGGCAGTAAAAGCTACCCGATCGAGCTGAGATCAAGATGGCGAGCGGGAATGAGATCGAATATCACGGTAAAAAATACTAGAGCTCTAACGAATGGTTGAATTTCGAACAACATTCTTCAAACGACCAAAAGTCACGACTTGGTAGCGTTCAAAACCTACAGAGCACGTCGGAGAGAGGAAACTTGGTAGCGTCCACAACCCCGAGAGCAAAGAGCACGCACAACACACCAGAAAGCTTTCCTGGCGAGCCCTCAAACGCTTTTGTGGAGCCATTCTGGCGCTTTGGGGGGCTCCTCTACAGCGCTGCTGAAACGCTGCCAGAATCGTCTCCGTGCGTGCCTGCACGCGTGCAGGCACGCGTGGAAGCTTGCCGGAGGCTCTCCCGGGCGAGGCGCTGCGGGGAACGTGAACCGCCGTGGAGGAGCTCCTGGCGGGCACAACCACCGTCCGGCTCCCTTTAGCTCTCAGCGAGCTCTCCGGAAATTTTTCCTCGAGGGCTCTAGGGAACTCCCCTGCAGCGCTGCTGGAGCGCACCCAGGAACGCTTCCACGCGTGCCTGCACGAGCGCAGGCACACGTGGAAAGCGCCTTCGAACCCGCTGCCGCGACGGGCGGGCCGCTGCGGGGATCGCGGAGCGGCGGAGATGGGCTGCTGGCGGGCACCACCACCGTCCGGCTTCTAATCTACTGGCGCCGGCGGTAAACCGTTAACCTGGTCACCGCCGGGAACCTCGTAGAGCTCCTAGCACGCGTAAGAGTGCTTAGCATGAAAAGACAGGGCTTCTCGAAGCATTTCTCGAAAAAGAGAAACATGATTCTTTTCATGTCGAGATCAAGTTGGTTTCGCCAAGTGCTTTGACAGTAAAAGTGCATGTAGAGAGCTCATATTAAGACGCAGAGGCCCTCAAAGTATTCTACAGGTGCGAAAAATCTGCTTTCTCAAAATAAATGGTCAAATATCTTTCAAATACTCGCAAAAGTACCCAAAAGTTACCACATTGTCCGTTCTGGTCGGGTCGACCAACTAGCTCCACCCCGCGCCGGAATTCCTCTAGCTCATCGACGCCGAAGAGCTCTACGAGGTAAAACCCTCTAGCTCTCAGAGAGCTCTCCGGAAGAAAAAATGGCACACACGCACGCACGCCAGAAAGCTTCCCTGGCGAGCCCCCACGGCCCCACACGCTTTCGTAAAGCCTTTCTGGCGCTCTGGGGGCCTCCTTACAGGGCTGCTGAAGCGCCACCAGAATCGCTTCCATGCGTGCCTGCACGCGTGAAGGCACGCGTGGAAGCTGGCCGGAAGCCCCCCCGGACTTGTTGCCGGGCCGGGCGCGGCGCTGCGGGGAACGTGGACCGCCGTGGAGGAGCTCCTGGCGGGCACAACCACCCTCCGGTTTCTAATCGTAAACCCTCTAGCTCTCAGCGAGCTCTCGGGGAAAAAGGTCCCTCGAGATTTTTCTTGCCAACTAGCTCTCCAGCGCCCCGGAATTACTCTGAAGCTTCCAGCAATAACTTGCCAAGGGAAGCTCTACGAGTTACGAGCTCCACCCCGCGCCGGAATTCCTCTAGCTCATCGATGCCGAAGAGCTCTACGAGGTACTGTGTCCGTTCTCGTCGGGTTGACCAACTAGCTCCACCCCGCGCCGGAATTCCTCTAGCTCATCGATGCCGAACAGCTCTACGAGGTATATTCGCAAAACCACCCAAAAGTTACCACATTCTCCTTTCTGGTCGGCTCGACCAACTAGCTCCCCGCGAGAGCTCTACGAGTTACTTGGTAGCATACAAAACCCGGAGAGCGAAGAGGCCCTCAGAGACGGGAGAACTTTTCTGGAGAGCTTTGGCGGGTCCCCTGGAGCGCTTCAAAAGGCGCTGCCAGGCACGCCGCCATGGCTGCCTGCACGACTGCAGGCACGCCTGAAATGCTTCGAAAGCGCTGCCAGGAATGCCCCCATGAGTGCCTGCACGCGTGCATCCACGCGTGGACGCGCGCCGGAAACGCTCCCGGACCCGCTGCGACCTCAACGGAACTGCTGCGAGGATTCTGGACCGGCGAAAATGGGCTGCTGGCGGGCACAACCACCGACTGGCTTCTAATCTGAAGCCCTATAGCTCTCCGAGAGCTCTCCTGGAAAATGAATTGTCAAATATCTTTCAATTTTTCGCGAAACCGACCGAAAGTTATCACTTGGTAGCGTCCAAAAACTGGGCGCCGGCGGTAAACCGTCAACCTTTGTTACCGCCGGGGGACTCGTAGAGCTTCCTGACAACATATAATGTCGGAAAAAATTGCAGAGGAAAAATAGTTTTTCAGCCCAACCAATTGCACACCTCTTCTGCATGCGACAGGCGGACGCGTCGGATGTCTCTGAATCGATTCCTGTGATTACCAGCCCTGCAGCCCCCCTTTTGCACGAGTTAAGTGCAGGGAACCGAGAGCACATCTCAGGATGACTCGAACAATACGAATAGTTTTGCGAACGTAGTTTGGGCAGTAGACAGAGTTCGAAGCTCTGGGTTCGAAAGACGGACGCGTCTGATGTCTCCGAATCGATTCCAGTGATTACCAGCCACGCAGCCCCCTACAGCCCGAGTTAAGTGCAGAGACCCGACAGCATCTCTCAAGATGACTCCAACAATACAAATAGTTTCGCGATTCTAAATCGAGCAGGAGACCGAGTTCAGAGCTCTGGATTCAACAGACAACGGCCGCTGATGATTCTGAATCAGATTCTGTACGTTTCAGCTCTGTAGCTGTCCTACAGCTCGAGTTAAGTACAGAAAACCAAGGGCGTCTGTCAAGATGACTGGAATAATACGAGTAGGTTTGCGGGCCTAGCTCGGCTAGCAGACCGAGTTCAGACCTCTGGGTTCAACAGACGAACGCGCCTGATCATTCTGAATCGATTAGCTGTGCTTACCAGCTCTGTAGCTGTCCTGAAGCTCGAGTTATCTTGAGAAAACCGTCACTGCCTATCAAGATAACTCGACACGACCGATCCCGCCTGCCTGCTTTTTGGCAGTAAAAGCTACCCGATGGAGCTGAGATCAAGATGGCGAGCGGGAATAAGATCGAATATCATGGGAAAAATACTAGAGCTCTAACGAATGTTCAAATTTTGAGAACAAAATTTTCAACCGACCAAAAGTCACCAAAAGGTCCGTCGAGACTGGGCGCCGGCGGTAAACCGTCAACCTTGGTTCTAGGCGTTCTAGGCGGGTCCTGGCAGGGTTAAGCTCCTTAGGAGCCCCAGACCCAGTCCTACAGGGGATATCCTGACAAACTCAGGATATGCACCACTCCTAAAAGGAGCTCTCGGGCAGCTTCTAACTCAGCCTCTGTGATAGTGCATTGTGCTGGGAGAAGGAAGCTTTTGAGACCTACATTCTGGCGCCAGCCAGTCTGATTATAGTAAGAAGAAGAGGGGAGAGCACTACACACATAGCAATCCAGATACCAGCCACAGCCTACACCAAGAATCGATCTCCCACCATCAAAGCCTCCTTTGATCCCCGAGATCACAACTTTACAATCTTTCACTTCCTGAAGAAAACAAGTGTCATAATATTCGTAACATTCGCCTCTCCGCGCGGTCCACGTTAATTCATCGGCACGAGTATTGCCCTCCCTATACACCCACTTCCACACGTTCCGTCCTAAATTGGCAGCTCGTAGTCCACATCTGTCGGCTAGATCGTTTGTAGTGTCCTGCGCCCACATCACGCGGCTAGCAGACTTTCTATTAGTGATACTACTCAAGCCCTCCAACCACCTGATCACACATTGTGAAGCCCCCATCAGTTCCACAGAAATTTTCCCTGGCACGAACTCAAATTCAGTATGATCCTGGAATATAGCAATGAGACGTTTGGCCAACTTATCTGGGTCCTCCTGCTTCTTAATCGTCTCCTCCTCCTCCGACTCCTTCCAGGGCATAGGGTCTTTCAATACACAAAGGTTCAACATCTCAGGAGCGCCCTTCAAGACACTCCTCACAAAGAATATCCAGCTAGCCTCATCCCAAGCAATACCGTCGATCCAGAACTTCCCCGCCACCTCTTCGAACACCCTGGCCCACGGACACATACCCAGAAGCTTGGTTGACTGTCCCCTGGCTCTCGTCACCTCCCGTGCACTCTGTGTGTCAAGAGTCGCAATAAAGTCATCCCGTCTAGCAGTCCATTCGAAGCCTGCATGCAGCATGAGAAGCCTACTTTGAGCACCTCGGTCAACATGCTCCCCTTCACGAAAACGAAGCTTTCTCCCTGGAAATCGAACCTGCTTCTCCTGGACCCTGGTCTGCAACCTGGACGTGTTCTGAGACAAACCTTCACAAGCACGTTTTGCCTCCCTGATGAGAGCACTCTTCCTCTTCCTCCTGTTTGGCTCCTCCACCTCCACCTCCATCATCTCCTCCTCCACGTTCTTCCCAATCAACTGAGACCCTCCCGTTGCAGAGATGCTCGAGTCCTGCAGCGAGTCTGGCATATTTTCAAAGCACTCCGTGGCAATATCCTTGGCCCACAAGAACTGCTTGTGCAGGTACAGCTGGACCAAGGACGGTTTCCCTTCCTTGAGTAGCATCGAGCGCCCACGTCGAAACATACGTGCGATGAAGGTCGCGAAGTCCTCTCCGTTGCGCTTCTGGCGCCAGCACATGCGAGAGAGCATCTTGCCCTCCTCCTTATGTAGAAGTCTCAAAACACCAATATCTGAAGATGAACCCTCAACTCCATAAAGAATATGAACTCTCACTCTTGCATCATATCTTTTGAATTTTCGTCGCCAAGGAATGACCATACTCTGATAATATCGTCGATCTCGCCAAAAAGCTGAAACACCTTTTTGCAGTCTGTATCGAATATCGTGGTAGTCATCCAGTGTTCTATTCAACTTCGTGCCCAAAACGATGATCTCGTCAACCTGCTTAAGTTCCACAGTGGTCTGGTTGACAGCTTCAGATGGCGACACATCCAGAGCCCCATTTGCTTGAGCCACGCCTGGTTCGCCACAGGGAATTCCCATACCCTCATTTGATCTTGAACTTCCACACATATGGTTTCTAACACCCGAGCTTGAACTTCCACGCATATGGTTTCTAACACCTGAGCTGAAACTTCCCAATCTCTCCAGTCCTGGTGGTGTCATGGTAACCGTGAGCGGGTCGAAGACATTCTTCAGCGCGCCAATGTCCATATACTCGAGCGAGGTAGGCTTCCATCTAAGTCCCCATGCATGTAGTGGTACAGTGAGCTGCCAGATCATCTCCCTCAGTGCTGGTCTAGAATCAGCAATCAAAACAAAATTATCCGCCCAAATGAAGTGCGAGATCGTAATAGAAGCAGCCTCATGTGATAGCTTCAGGCCTATACCTTTTTGTTCCCAGTCCGAGAGCACCCTGCCCAAACATGCAATCGTGACAATATTCCAAATATCAGGGCCTTCAAGGGACCCCGTTTTGATACATGAGCTCCACGGTAGGCTTTCTGATTCCACTGGACCAAATCGAAAAGTCGCCGTTACATCTGCATTCTGCTCCAAGATCGCATACGCTAGCTCTGGGTCAACAGTAATATCATACATCGCTCTGTCTGCCATCGGTATCGTGAAGTTGTCAAAGGCGCATTCAACATCTAGAACTCCCACACATGCATTCTCGTGCTTCCCCCAGAGCCTGGCGTGCCTAATCAAGTTCTTCAATCCTGCTGTTATCTCGCTGCATTTCCGCCCCTCATGAAATCCATACAAATTGATTCCCGTCCGAGGCGTATTCTGTTCAACATGACGATTGAGTAAGATACACAAACACGCCGTATACCATTTCGAAAGCACGCTATTGAGAGCCAAAGTACGCGTACTGGTGAACTCTGGCTTCTTCGTGTCCTTCAAGATGAGTGTAGCTAGTAATTTTCTCCAAGACGGCGGTGACTGCAATCGTCTAGCATACAGCTGCTGGAAACAATCCAAGACCACTCTGAGGGCCTCCCAAGATAGGCTGCGTAAAAGAGCTGCTGATATACCGTCATAGCCAACTGCCTTGCCCACCTTGAGGCGAGCTCTCGCTTTATGTAGAATACCCATCGTGATGGGAGAAGAATCTGCATTGAGTCGAGTGTGCTGGATTGCTCGCTGCTTAAGTCGAGCCAAGCATTCTACATTTTGTTGATGGAGTGTTTGGCTGGAATATTTCACCCGGGCGATTTGGGCGATTTCCGCTTTCCAGGACTCTCGATTCTCTGTCATGGTACCGTCAATTTTCATGTGTGTGACGACTGTGTGTGGTTTACCCTCATCCCGATACTTATGTTCCAAGATACGCCTACGAAGTTCACGTCGGACCCGATTCCACCTACGCCGAGAATCTTTGAACTCCTTCTCATCCACCTCCCCCTTCTTCCACCTCTTGTGCACCCCATAGTGGTAGTCCCGAACCTCCTTCTCCTCCTCCGTGAGTTTCAGATCGTTGCCAATCGAGGTCTTCAGCTCGAAGAGCTTTTTGTCCTCAACCGCACCAGCCTTCAATCGCTCCTCGAAGATATCTAAAGAGATCGTCCTCCACCTAGTCCTGCACACATGCTGCTCCATCAACCCCTCCTGGTCCTCAACCTTCTCCTCGCCTCTATCCCTCCTCCTTTTCGTCGCTCTTCTCCTATCACACTCACCGTTCGAGATGCCCAAGACACGCTCAGCAATAACACGACGCACTTCCACATCTTTCCCTGGAATTGGTCTCCATCTCGCCAGGCTGCCAAGAACACGAGGTCCTTTACCAACACGAGCAGGGGGCCCAGGGAGAAAACAACTAACCATCGTATGATCACTCCAACGGTCTACTCTCTTATCTCCGAGCGGCTTGATAAAATCGCATCTGGGGTCTAGTCCAGTGTGACACCAATCCTTAGGTACAGCTATGTAGTCCAGGACCTTATATATGTGTTCATGCTACTTCGGAAAGTCGTACATCTCTCACCGTGAGTGTTTATCAGGGTCAACTGCAGACGTGCCATGGCCATGCACAAGCTCCTACTCATGTAGTCTCTGTACTTTTCACGCATTTTCTCAAACCCTCCCTGGCTGCTCTTACCTGTGGAGGCCTGCACACCTTTCCCCGTGACCTGCACCCTATCAATGGTGACATCCTGATGGACCTCAACATTCGCATCCATCATGATTACAACCTCCTTTATCCCAAACTTTTTCCTAAGCTCGATGATCGTCTCAACAAGCTCTAACAAGATGTCCTGATAGAAAGTAAACATACGATCCATTTGGGCGGCTGAACGCCCATAGAACTCTACATGAGGTAGATACAATGAGGCAACTATTAGAGCACCGATTCTGGGACCCCGCAGGGCAACAACAACGAATCTTCTACGCTCTCTAGTCTCAAGAATGCTATCCTGCAACCCATTTGCAATCAAAACCCCTGCATTCCCCTCAATACATCTGCGATCGTGAGCATCATCCCCAAGAACATGTCGCGTGGACCACTTAGCTTCATACCCTAATTCGTGCACGAGGTACGACGGTACATTCTGGCACTCCTGGAGGCCGATAAGTTCCATCCCCTCGTGTTTCAAGAAACCCAAAGCCTGCGATGTTTCAACCCCATCACCCTTCATTTTGATATTCCACGATGCGGTCCGAATCCGCTGTGGCCGTCGTCAAAAACGGTTCTGTTGGTTGAGTTCGGTCTGCCAGTTCGCAACGTGGATCGACGCGCTGATCTTCTCAACCTCGGAGGTCTTCAACTTCCACCCCTCCTCAGATGACCACGTGCCCAAGCATACCCTGTTGCTCATATCATTCTTGTTAGGAAAGCCCCAAGCCCAGGAAATACTGGGTGGTCCATATTCCACCCGCACAGTAGCATTCTGCTCTTGAGGAGTACTGCCCTTGCGCTTGTGATACGTAGCGATGAGCTTCGATCCCGCTTGTATTTGTTGAACTTTCCATGGGGCCGTCTCCACCTTCACACTGATGTAACTCTGAATAGCTGGACCAAACTTATCATCAGCCCAGAGCTCTCCAGTCCTGGACGTAACTGCTTCATGAATAGCACGTTGCAGATCCCAAATCTGATCTTTCGTAATGCTGGTCTCAAGAATGAACTTGATCCTGAACAAGCCGTATGGTTTGCGTGTATTCTCTCTCTGAGTCGCTATATCATCAAGAACTTTCACTGGCACCTGCTTCGAGCGATCTTCAAATTTACAAAAGATATTCTCCACCATCCACGTGACAATCCTAGTACCCCTTTCCTCCGACATGATGTTGTTTGTCCTCGCCGTCAGGTCCCTCGGATCTCCTGAAGTCCAGCCTTGCAAACTGATCCATCCTGGTTTGAAATCGGCCCTGGTTTTGTTCCATTCAACGCGTGAGGCTGTGAATCTCGTCGAACCTGATGATCCTGCCTCCGACGGTGGCGCTCCCGTTCCAACGCCAAGATTCTGAGGGGGGTGTCCTTGGATGGCGGCGAAGAGCTGTGCATTTATTTTCTTCTGATCTTCTTGGCCCTTCTGAAGATCTGAGATATCTTTCCGCAGCGGTTCCAATTCACGATGCACATCCTTGACCATCTCATTCTTAATATCTGTGAAAGTCGCCTTCAACTCATCTTTCATCGAAGAAAATTCACCTCTGAGACTTGAAATCGCAACAACCTGCTCCTCACCAACTGCTGCGCTCTACCAAGACCTTTTGCAGCAACATGGCGTGGAGACGCTGGCGCACGAGCGCGTTTTGCCCGCTCGTCCACTCCAGTCTCACCATCACGCTTTCCAGGAAGAGCCATATCAGCATCCCCATCCCCCATATGTTGCTGTCCTGATACTACCACTGCTGCTGCCGCCAGTTATCCTGCTTCCCCTTCTGCCTGCTGCTGCTGTCGAAGAAGTGCTGCCTGCTGTTCTTCAGACGTCATTTCTGGAATGGCAAGGTGATTACCGACGTATCTGGTTCCTGGACGATTAAGTGTCTGAATGAAATTATCAATCTGATCGATATCCAAAGAATAACCTTCGTCTGCTCCCAAATCTGAGAACTCGTCACCGACAATGGGGTCCTCCTGAGCCTGCGCCGTCTTTCTCCTCTTGTACGCTCTGTCCAGTGCCCTGAAATCGTACTCCGAAGGGAGCCTCTTCCTCTCTGTCTCCGCCGTGACGAATACTGAAGATCAATCCACAACAATGCTCGAGAATAACACAAGCGAGAGACAAAATTGGGATGTGTGGTATACAATTCGGGTATGGAGAGCAAAACAGAAATCCCTGACTGCACGACGCAGCTCGAGGAGCCCCCCGACGGGCCAAGGCCGGGGGAGAGCGGGAGGTAAACTCCGCTTCCCCAACCTTGGTTACCGCCGGGGGACTCGTAGAGCTTCCTTGAGCCAAAATGGCTTGAGCCAAAATGGCTCCGCTTCCCCAACCTTGGTTTGTTTGTTTGTTTGGACTCGCGTTCCCAGCTGGGTGCAGCTGGGCGAGGACCGGTCCCGCAGCAACACACGGGCAGCGCTGAGCAGCGCTTCGGCTGCCGACAATTCACATTCTGTGACTGTAGCTCCTTCGAGGAGCCACGCGGCCTCGGCCACATCCCTCCAAACGAGGGGCACGGCACTAGAAACAGCAAACTCATGCCCAGCAGGGAAGGGGCCCACGGTTCTCGCGGAAGCGATGCCTATCTCACTGGGATTGCACTGAGTATTGATTAAGCCGATCTGAAGCCAGAAACCACATCCTGATCCTTGCTGGTCAACCCCGCCATCAAAGCCTCCCCTGATAGCGAACGGTACGAGATAAGTTTCGAATGGATATAGATAACAATGAGTTCTGTAGAATGTGCGGCCATATCTGGCCTCATGCGTCAATTCATCCGCTCGTGTATTGTCCTCCCTGAATTCGTGTCTCCATATCTCACGTCCCAAGGCAGCAGGCCTCAGATTGAAACACGCAGCGAGCTCAAAGGTACAATCAATCATGGCAGCTGTCCTCTTGCAGTAGCCCCGATTCTCACATCTCCATTTACCCTGGAGCCAGGAGCAGATAAGTAGTGAGTCACCCTTGAACTCAGCAGCAAAACCCTCTGACGATATATCCCACACAGTCGCA
Source organism: Prorocentrum cordatum (assembly GCA_963575745.1). Taxonomy (NCBI): domain Eukaryota; class Dinophyceae; order Prorocentrales; family Prorocentraceae; genus Prorocentrum; species Prorocentrum cordatum. Next base: position 79,743 of record CAUYUJ010019538.1, on the reverse strand, counting down.
CGCTCCTGGATCATAGCATAACGTATTGCAAGCTTGGCGGACTCTTTGGGGTCATACTTGGGGTGCAGAGGGTTGGTCGCGGTGTCGACCATCTCAGTATCGGCCTTCTCTCGAGCCTCAGGGGAGCCTCGAGGTCCATTAGGAGAGCCCTTCCAAGACACCACAAAGTAATCATAGACCTTAGTTTTGTTGTATTGTATAAGGAGTTGCTTCCATACCTCCAAGAACTGAACCCAATCACCCCGCACAGACTCCCACCACTTTTCCCCAAAGAACTGAATGTATGGGAACTGCCAAGACCGTCCGCCCACAGACACAGGGCCTCCACGAAGCCGTTTGCCCGAACTAGATAAGGCCCTGTTGCCGTGTTGTCGTAGAACCTATGTTATTGTATCGCGAGCCGTGATCCAGCCCACATTGTACATCATAAGTGCACGTCGGGAGTCGCGAAAGGCCCTCCTCCCTCTTGAGACGGCAAGTGGCTCGTCCCTGAGAGCTTGGGCTGCTCCCTCTCCAGAGGGCATCGGCTGTGAGCGGGCAATGGAACAGGCGACCTGCGCGCATAGATCCTCCAGCCGTCTCTTCATATCCGTAATCCTCCCCTCCACCTCCACCATAGTCGTAGCAGGAACATCCTCCCCCCGTCCCTCCGTAAAGCGAACTCGTTTAGCACGTTGAGTCGTTGATCCCTCCACCTCAACCTCCGTCCTTGCCGCCCTGTCCTCCTCCAAAGATAGTAAATATTGCCTCGTGGAGCGCATCGTGCCCCAACTCTTCCAGCACAGCATCTGCACAGCCGATGGGAAACCCCCATCGCAGAAGATTGTCCTGACTCGTGTCAGTGCAGCTGGCCGCCATACCTCCCACCCCACATCTCCTGGCTTCCTCCTCCCTGACATTCTCAGAAGACACATACCCTCGAACGCATGGATAACCCTCACACACTCACTGTCAATCGTGATGGCCTCTGCTGCATATAAAAGGCGGCTCTGCACAGTCGATTGATATCGACGAAACTTCTTCACCAGAGGCAGCGCCCTGCACGTAAAATACTGCACCTGCGCAAAGAACGCCCGTCGGGCCTGCTGGACGCGCTCCGGCACATCCGTGTGGACAGCAGTGAAACTTCTGGGAATCTGATACCCCAGCACATTCAAACTCTCGACATGCTTGAAAGGTACAATCCGCGAGCCAATCTGAACCGTGACCGTATCAGTGTACTGAGTACCACACACCATCATTTCTAAACTCTCCTCCTTCCACTCCATCCCCCAATCCCTGAGAGCAGTAGTGAAGGCAGCGGCTGCTACCTGCGCCTCCGATGCTGACTTGGCGGCCAGAAAAATATTGTCAGCCCAGAGAGCATGATTCCATCGTGCATACCGGCAGTGATCATCATGGCATGGCATCTCGACTCCGACACCGCGCTGGTCCAGGCGAGCAATCACATCACGCCACATAGCAATAGTGACAATAGTAAACGCGATAGGTGATTCGGTACCCCCAGTACGGAGCGACCTATCCCACTGCACATTTGGGATTGTCACTCCTTCAAACAGCACCGTGCATGAGGTAGATGAGAGAGGCTCCAATAACGCATACTGTAACCGTGCACTGATCCCCAGGGCCGTCATCGCTCTCGAGACTGTCGGCAGCGTCACAGCATCGAACGCCCGCTCGATGTCACAGCTGAGGAGCCACGCCGTTTGATCTCGCCCCCATGTGGAAGCATGCTGTGCAATACATTTCATGGCCGATGAAATCTCCCAGCAACGCCGTCCGCTGGTAAAACCGTAAACCGCCATATCACTCATGAAGGGTTCCACACATCTTTCCAGTAAAATCGTCACGCACGTGAGATACCACTTGGCCAAGGTATTTCCAACAAGCAGGTTCCTTGTTTGTCGCAATGTTTCCAGTTTACTCGTTTTCGGCATAAGTGTTAGGTATACTTCCTGCCATTCCCTTGGCGTCGGGCGAAGCCCGTTGAATCTATCAGAGAAAACCTTACCAATAGAACGCACTGACCTCCACGAAAGAGCCTTGAGAAGTTCAACCGAGATGCCGTCTGGCCCACAGGCCCGTCCTGTTCGGAGCCTGCTCCGCGCCTGCAGAATAGAGTATGTGATCGTAAGTGTGTTGTCCGAAGAGGCTGTTGATTGAGATGCATGGCGACGCAATGTGGACACAAGCTCCCGATTGCGGGCTCTGGAGTCATCACAAGTCATACTCTGCACAGCATCTCGCTCCACCTCCTCCGCCCACAGTTCCCTGTCCTCCGTCATCATAGTCGTAGGCCCCATATCCCCTCCCCCAGTGTCCGTCACCCTCAACTCCGTCACACGTGTCCTCCTCCCCTTCCTAGATGGTAGTGCCTCCCACTCCACCTTCCGTCGGCGATATTCCCGCGCCAGCGGTCTGATGCGACGTCGAAGATCTCGAGCCAACGCTCTGTCCTTCCTAGCACGTGCCTCTCTGAGTTGTACCTCCAGCTCGGCATGTTGAGGAGTCCTACTTGGTGGGGGCCCTCTGGAGTACCTGGGGGCCCTCACCGTGAGGAGTGGTAACGCATGTTCAACGATCGTTCCAGCAATACGTTGTGGGGGCACCGTCGGGATCTGTACGTCCGCCAGGACCTGGAATTGGGCCTCCTCCCGATACGATTGGAACTCTTTGTGGCTTGTGTGGTGGCTAGGGGGGCCTTGATATTTCGTGACCTGAGGGTTCTGCATCTGGAACTCGGCGTAGACACAGGCGTGATCCGAGAAGTTGGTAGTCGGGGTCTCTGGGATCCAATCCGTTCGGCATTCAACCAAGTCACCCTCCCAGGATTGTGGGACCATGAGATAGTCAAGCACTTTTGGCGCAATAGTCTTCGCCCCAGACTTGCGTCGAGCATTGTTCGCACGATGCACGAAGGTCGGCTGCCGAGAGTACGGCGAGCCAAGAGAATTGACTGCCAGCAAGCGCATCCGACATAGCCACTCCTGCAGCTGAGATCGCCACATGTCCTCCTCCCACCGTCTATCCTCCGTATCATTCCCATATCCCCTCCCGTCGAGAATCTGCACAGCGCCTCCAGTCACCGTGCCTCCTGAACAGGTGATGTCGGGCGCAAGCTCAACATTAAAATCCCCTGCAATCACAAGCTCACATGTGTATCTGCACTCCTCCTTCCACCTCCGATAAGTTGTTTCGATTGTTTTCAGCATCTCAAAAGCCACCTCCAATGAACGATTCTCCGATCTATTCGGAAAGTACGCAGAGACAAGAAAGATACACGGATGACGCAAGCACACAATAGCAAGACGAGCATGATTGTTCCAAGAACGAACTATGTTGTGACAAGACTTCCCCCTCAAAGCTATGGAAGCCTTCCTGTCACTTGAATAAACTAGGTGCCAGCCAAGCAGCTGAATTGAATTGGACGGTAAGTGTTCACACTCCTGTAAACAGAACACTTCACAGCCGTGAGAAAGAAGTGCCCTCATGCAAGCAAATCCCCGATCTGCTGTAGCCCCTTGTTTCATAAGATTATGGGTGCCTAGCCTGTGCTGGGCTGTGGGGCCACCAGCCCGACTGGCACCTCTGCACCGTCACACCCTGCCGGCAAGACTCGCAACAAATGTGTCGTATGTAGTCGTCACACCGCTGCGCATAAGTACACCCTCCCAGATCTCGCGGTCCACTGTCCACCCCGTATTGATACGAAAGGATGCCAGTTCCACAGGTCGATGCTGAGGATCCTGCGGCTTAGTCCACATTGTGCTCCGTCCGTTGGGTCCCGATCCTGTTTCCCCCCTGATCTCCATGGCCTCACTGTTGGTGCACTCGCGGTATGTCCCGTAGAAGCGTCCCACAGCTCCGATATGATCACGTTTCCATGGTGGAGCTTCTATACGTACGCGGACCCGACTGGGTCGTTGTAACATGCCCTGGAACATGCTGTCGTAGTCTGGAGGTGACCTCGAAACCTGAGCCGCATTCCTCTGGGGATTCGGAGTTAGAGCATCATCAAAAGCACGCTTCACGTTATATAGTGTCGAAGAGTCGGTTCCTACAATGAATTTGATTTTGATCGTACTCAACATCATTCTACTTCCATTCATACGTAATGTGCCCTCGTAATCGATCCTAGCTTCATCCTCTGCAGCGATGGCCGTCTTCAAATTAGTGATGAATTGTGCAGCGTCCGTGTCTCTCATCATACTGGCCGAACGTGTAACCGCTGTCCCGCTCCAGTCAGTCCAGCCTGTGAGCTCCACATAGCTGGGATTGAAGCTGGATGGTCCCGAGAGTCCTGGCGGGCCTCCTCCATAGGAAGGTGCCGTGGTCGAGGCAGCACCTGATATCACACTGGGGTTCTTCTTGAGATCCTGCATTTGTCGTTCCAAGTTGCTCATCCTGATGTCGGAGGCCTCCTGACGGTTCGAGATGCTCTGAATATCGGCCCTAATTTCGACGTTTTCTTGTTGTCTAACTTTGCTCTCGAGTACGTTGAGCTCCGCGAAGGCCTTGAACCAGGATGGGGCCTCGTCCGAGACCACACTGAGTTTCTTTCGCTTCTCCTCGAGTTCCCCCAAGAGTGCCTCCTGAGGACCGTTGACACGATGTTTGACATTTCGTTGGGCGTCGTCGCTAACACCCTGCATACCCTGACGCTCTCCAGCACCTTCAGGGACAACAGCCGCTTGGGCCGCCGCTTGTTGTGCCTCCGTGGGCATACCTGGGGGTCCCCCTAGAGCACCTTGTGGAGCTGGGCCTCTAGGAACAACAGGAGCGCCTCCAGATCCTTGACCTCCAGGACTGACCTGACCTGCTGGAGCCCCTCCCACACGCCCTCCGTTGATTGTATTTCCCGCCACAGCTGCGTTGGAAGGAGTCTGCATCATATTCATGAGCCCTGTATTCATATTCACAAATGAAGATGGGACAACACAATGACTATCACTATCTGGTGTGGAGTCGGCAGTATTCAATCTCCCGTCCAGTGGAAGGTCACGCACAATTTGCTCGGTATCCTGAAGTTGCCTCTTCCGAGACGCCCTCTCAACAGCAGAATCTGGTCTCTGTCCGTAATCCTGTGAGTCCTGCAAATAAGGTACAGTCGGGGAAATATCCTCCAGCTGGAAACGTCTAGCAAGCATTGAAAAGTCGTACCCGTCCGTCGTTGCACACGCGACAAGCAAAACAACAACAATTACAGCACACAAAGCAGGCGGCCTGGCTTGCCTGCAAGATGCCGTACTCGTCGATGGCAGCGACGGCCGCCGCGCCGCTTCCCCGCGACGCCGACACCCCCTGAGCTCCTGTGGGATCCAGGAGCCCTTGAGCCGGGAAACTCGTAGAGCTTCCTAGGTCGACTTAAGTTGAGAAAACCGACAGCACCTACCAACATTCCGACTCATAGTGAATATTTTTTGACCTCTGAATGCGACAGGCGGACGCGTCTGATGTCTGCGAATCGACTCCTGTCATTACCAGCCCTGCAGCCCCCCCAAATCCCGAGCTAAGTGCAGAAAACCGACAGCACCTCTCAGGATGACTCGGACAATACAGTAGTTTCGCAGACTTAATTCGGGCAGCAGACCGAGTTCCGAGCTCTGGATTCGACAGGCAGACGCGCCTGATGCCTTCGAAACGATTCCTGTGACCACCAGCACTGGAGCCCCCTCAGCGCGAGTTGAGTGAAGAAAACCGAGAGCACTTCTCAAGATGACCCGACCAATACGAATAGTTTCGCGATTCTAGATCGGGCAGCAGACCGAGATCAGAGCTCTGGCTTCGACAGACAAACGCAACAGAGGATTATGAATCGGTTTCTGTAAATATCAGCTCTGTAGTTGTCCTACAGCTCGAGTTAAGTACAGAAACCGAGAGTTCTTGTCAAGATGACTCGAATAATACGAATAGGTTTGCGGCCCTAGCTCGGCTGACGGACCGAGTTCAGACCTCTGGATTCAACAGGCGAACGCGCCGAATCATTCTACATCGATTAGCTGTGCTTACCAGCTCTGTAGATGTCCTCAGGCTCGAGTTATGTTCAGAAAACCGTCAGCGCGTATCAAGATGACTGAAAACGGCCGATCCCGCCACAGTGCTTTTCGATAATAATATTCACCCGATCGAGCTGAGATCAAGATGGCGAGCGGGAATAAGATTGAATATCACGGGAAAAAATACTAGAGCTCAAACGAATTGTTGAATTTCGAGAACAAAATTTTCAACCGACCAAAAGTCACCAAAAGTTCCGTCGAGATTTTTCTTGCCAACTAGCTCTCCAGCGCGCCGGAATTACTGGGCGCCGGCGGTAAACCGTCAACCTTTGTTACCGCCGGGGGACTCGTAGAGCTTCCTGACAACATATAATGTCGAAAAAAAATTGCGGAGAACGAATAGTTTTTCAGCCCAACTCGAGTATCAGACCGAGTTCAGACCTCTGAATGCGACAGGCGGACGCGTCTGATGTCTCCGAATCGATTCCTGTGATTACCCGCCCTGCAGCCTCCCTACAGCCCGAGTTAAGTGCAGAAAGCCGACAGCAGCTCTCAAGATGACTGGAAGAATACGAAAAGTTTCGCGATTCTGGATCGGGCAGCAGACCGAGTTCAGAGCTCTGGATTCGACAGACAAACGCGACTGATGATTCTGAATCGGTTTCTGTAAGTATCAGCCCTGTAGCTGTCCTATAGCTCGAGTTAAGTACAGGGAACCGAGAGCGCCTGTCAAGATGATTCGAATAATACGAATAGGTTTGCGGACCTGGCTCGGCTAGCAGACCGAGTTCAGACCTCTGGTTGGAACAGCCAAACGCGCCTGATCATTCTGAGTCGATGAGGTGTGCTTACCAGCTCTGTAGCTGTCCTATATCTCGAGTTAAGTTCAGAATACCGACAGTGCGAATCAAGATGACTCGAATAATACAAATAGGTTTGCGGACCTAGCTCGGCTAGCAAACCGAGTTCAGAGCTCTGGGTTCAACAGGCGAACGCGCCTAATCATTCTACATCGATTAGCTGTGCTTACCAGCTCTGTAGCTGTCCTGAAGCTCAAGGTATCTTGGGAAAACCAACAGCGCGTAACAAGATGACTCGAAACGGCCGATCCCGTCATGACGCTTTTCGATAGTAATACCCACCCGATCGAGCTGAGATCAAGATGGCGAGCGGGAATAAGATCGAATATCACGGGAAAAAACTAGAGCACAAACGAATTGGTGAATTTCGAGAACAAAATTTTCAACCGACCAAAAGTTGTCAAAAGTTCAGTCGAGATTTTTCGAGCCAACTAGCCTGCCAGCGTTTTCGAACTGGGCGCCGGCGGTCGAAACGGCCGATCCCGTCATGACGCTTTTCGATAGTAATACCCACCCGATCGAGCTGAGATCAAGATGGCGAGCGATCGAATATCACGGGAAAAAACTAGAGCACAAACTCGAGGACCCAAAAGTTCAGTCGAGATTTTTCGAGCCAACTAGCCTGCCAGCGTTTTCGAACTGGGCGCCGGCGGTAAACCGTCAACCTTGGTTTTTTGCGGTTTGCGGTCCGCCACTAGAATCCGAATCCGAATCGGCGGAGCAGTGCAACTGAGCCCCCACCAACTTAGGTAGGTCGCAGCAGAGCGCACGCCACCTTAGCAGCAGCTCTCGTCAGGGCAGCGCAGGCAGCTAGTTCACAGCAGGTTACCGTGCTACCAGGAGGCAAGCTCATCGCCTCCTCGGCCACATCGTGCCAATGGAAGCTGTGCGAGCTGGTGCAGGAGGAAGAGGAGGAGGAGGAGGAGGAGGAGGAGATGGGAAAATCAACCTGCACGCTGGAACCCCTACCTACAACGCCAATCTGAAGCCACCACCCACCTCCACATCCTTCATTACTGACACCCCCATCGAATGCACCACGGAGAGCAGTCTTACGAGTACCGAGGAACTTATCATATGCAAACCAGCGAGTAATAGTTTGGCCACCTCTGGCCTCCCACGACAATCTATCCGCACGCTCATTACCCTCACGAAAGAAATGCTTATACAGATTCTGTCCCGATGCAGGTGAGGTCAGTCCCCATCCAGACAGCATCGATACCGTATTTTGTAGTGTTCCCACCAGTCGTACATACTGCTTGTTGCGAATCTGCCACTCACCACACATCCAGTTTACAACAGTCTTACTATCTCCCAAGATCTCCATCCCAAGACGCTCAATATTCTCACATCTCCACTCCGTTTCATTCTCAAAATTAGCGGCAATACGTTTGCTCATCCTCTCGTTCATCTCTCTCTCCTCCTCCTCCTCCGCCTTCACATGTCTCACACCAGGCGGCCTGGGTAGAACAAACAAGTCGAACAAGTGTTGCATACCAATCACAGTCAGCAAATGCTTGCAGTATTTCTCACGGGACCCAGCGGAACTGTCGAACGAAAAGTACCACTCGCAACCAAAGAGATCGCACAAGCACCAGCCCCACACAGTATGTCCACGGGGAGGGCCGCCCATGTTCATGCGTGTGAGCTGCTTCCTATCTTTTACAGGCAACGCTAGTATACATGTGTCACGATGCTCCGTCCACTTCCCCCTTCCATGTAACATGGCCAGCCTAGATATCATCCATTCACGTGACATGTCCGACTCCTCAGGTATGGCAGGCTGATCATCTGGTGTACGCCGGCGACAGCCACTCGACATCTGGGATATCTGAGATACATGATATGTTTGAGAAGTCGCCGCCGCCGCCATCGCCCGAGTTTTCCTCTGACGCCGATTTGGTACCGTCTCTCCCTCCTCCTCCTCTGTGTGTGTTGTGTATCTCCTCATACGAATACTTGCAGCAACTGAGACATCCTTAGCCCAATCCCAACAACGAAATATCCATATCTGCACCGCACTTCGGAATCCAAGTCCAGCAAAACTCTGTCGTCCCGCTTTGTATCGCCTACGTTGAAACTCAGACCAGCCTTCAGTTCTCCGCTTGCGTATACCTGACATTATAGCTAGACATCTGCCTTCAAAATAGTGAACAGCAGCAATGGTAGAATAGTCGGGCGTTCTGCCCTCACAGTTGAATAATAATGCAGCAATCACTTTAGCCTGATATCGAGTAAATCTTTCAGCCAAGTCAATTCCAGAGCAGCGGTAATACGCGATTTCCCCAAAGAACATCCTCTGGGCTTTCTGGAGCATGGCCTCTGAGTCCGAGTGGTCCTTCCAGGTCTCCTCCAGAGTGGCTCCCAGGATCTCAAACGACTGAACACGCGGTAGGACCACTTCTCGGGTCCCAAGAGCAGCGTCACTAGACGGCACCAGCACACGGATATCCTGCTCAGGGGACGGCGGGATGCCAGGCGGCGCACCAAAGTAAATATACATCAAAGATTTCGGCTTCCAGGTCATTCCTGCATTCATCAGCGGGATACTCATGTCACGCACCATCAACTCAAGGTCAGTGCGGGTCTTCGCATACAACAGAAGATTATCTGCCCAGAAACTGTGGGTCATACGCTCACCGTTGAACATGCGCTCATCATTTTCCAATGTGATACCGTACTGCGTTTCTCGCCTCCATCTGTCGATGACATCTCTCCAGAGTACAATAGAAACTGCCAGAAAAATCATTGGTCCCTCTACTCCTCCCGTTCGAATAGATTTGTCCCAATAGACCGCTGACGATGCCTCGATGCCCTCGAAGCTGGCCACGCACTGGTTATCCATCATGGGTTCAATGAACGCCACAATGAGATCAGCAGGTATGTCAAGAGCACGAAGGCAGCGCATGGCGAGGCACGGAGTGACATTATCGAAAGCTTGTAAAATATTAAGGTTGGCAAGCCACAAACTGTCTCCTTTGCCCCAGACAGCGGAGTGCTGGCTGAGCCTCTTGGCAACGCTGGTGATTTCCTATGTTTTACGTCCCGATCTGAATCCATACAGGCATACATAGTGTCGGTGCTCCTCAATCCTCTTCTCAATCATCATCACAATACATGTCATGTACCATTTCATAAGACACGACTGTAGACAAAGCACACGTGTATCTGTCAAATGTTGTATGTCCATTTCTTTTGGCATGAGCGTGGCAGCTAGTTGACGCCAACTGTCGGGGCAACATAACCTGCGGGAATACACACCTTGGAAGCACACCAGAACACGTCGTACAGATGCCCACGAGAGCTGTTTCAACATCGTGACAGTCACGTTGTCGGGACCTGGGGCCTTTCCCGTGGACAGCTTCGCCCTCGCCCGCAGCAGGAGCGACATCGAGAACACCTCTGAGGATCCGCTTCCCGAACATAGACCACGCAGCGACTGAAGCTCACGCAGGGTCACCTCTCTGGCCTCGGGGTCCTCCACCTTAGACTTCATGTGCCCCAATATCTCGTCCCCCCACTCCTCGCGGTTCTGAGACTCCATCCCGTTGGCAAGGATCAACGTCTCCGTCTTGGCCCTCCTCCTCCTCCTCGTGTTCATTTCCGTCCTCCACCTCTGTACTCTTGCCTCAAGCCTCCTTCTTTCTCTCCTCACAATCTTTGAGCACCGTTTAGCCTCCTCTCTATCCCCCCGACGAAGTGCTTCGCGTTTACTTGCCTGGGCGGCCCAGTGGATCTCGGATTTCTTTGGCACATTATTCCTGGGATTGATATCTTTCTGGGGGGTCTCCTCGGCGGCCTTTATGAGGTCAGGTCCCAGCATATCCAACATCTCCTGGCGATCCTCTGGGTCAGCATTTTCCTGGCACAAAGCACGGTAACGACTGCCCCGATCGTCCATGTTCTTCGCAAACTCCAGCTGCGACACCGGTTGCAAGTGGATGAATTTTCGAGCAGGCTGGGTCCGTCTCTTCGCAGACGGTGCACAAGACAAGCGAACAACTATGCAGGCGTGGTCAGACAGCGCACGCTCGTATCTGCTGCATGGGTGCTCCGTCCAGGCGTGGCCGACTTCCGAAGGCAGCATCCAGCCTACGGTGAGCTCCTGCCTGTGTAAACGACGGCTGACACCAACATAGTCGAGTACCTTCTCCACCCCCGTACCTGATTTGAAAGTAACCCTCCTCTGCCCAAATGTGTTCTCCATCCTGATGCCCCAGAGCCCGCAGAAGTCCAGTAGGGCCCTCCTCATAGATTGCAGCCTAGACGCCCGTCGAATTTCGAAGCCCGAGACAACCCTATGAGGTCTTGTTTTCGTGCACCACGTTTTGTTTGAGTCATATACGGGTTGCCGTCATCCGCTCCCTCCTCCATCCCAGTATCAATCTCCGTAGAATCCCCAGCAATCCCAGACGCCTCCAGAAGCCCTGATCCAGTAACTCTGAAGCCGTTGACCTCCGAATCTGGCTCGAGTTCGACGTTAGCATCTGTCAAGAAGACCAGGTCCTGCGGCTGCTTCGGGAACTTAGACCTATGTGTGCGAAGCACTTGGGATATATCAAACAATATCTGCTCATACACATCATGCTCATACTGTTCTTCCGTAAGGGCATTGATACTCTCATGTGGCATATATGCAACAATAACCGTAACACTAGAATAACTACAAATGACAAAACCTTTGCCACGATATGTGGCTCTGAGCGAGTCTCTCCAAGACTTAGACATAATCACCGCAGCCTTCCGACAAGTACTCCGAAAAATTGTGTAACCTCGCATGCTGAGATCACGAACTGAAAGGAACTGACACTCGCACAACCCCGCGAGTCCCACATCTAAACGACGTAGTGAATTAATTATGTCATGGCCGTTCTCTGCACCTGCCCGACGCACATTCCATGACGCAATGGTGTCGTGGCACCTCTAGTTCGTACTGGAAATCCTCGCTCGCAACTCATCAATGTTGATCCCTGGCTCAAGCTGATTCATTGCACGAGTAATCTCCCAGCCATTCTGCAGAGAGAACTTGGCCACAATCTTCCCTGGAGGTGGTAAGTGGTCACTGGAGCCCCACATGAACGTAATCGGTGGTCCCGTCTCAGCCCTGAGATTCGAATGATGCTTCTTGAAACTCTTGAACTTGGCCTGAAAGATCCCAGCGGCATCCAGATGGGGCTTCTTCCAGGGGGGGGGCCTCCACGTGGACCTTGAGGGCCCTGGGAGCGTGCTGGAGTTTGTTGTCGGCGATCGCGGCCACGAGTCGACGACGGAGATCCCACAGCTGGTCACTGGTAACCCCATTCTGGAAATAGAGCCGAGCCCGCGAATAACCCCATGCCTCTCTACCAGTGTTGAACCTCTTGGATTGGTTCAGGTCCAGAAACTCCTTCACACCGCTGAACCATTCTCCAGCCAGGACCTCATTCAGTAGTGAATTCAACGCCTGCTGTGATAACATTTCCTCCTGACGCTTCTCTGCATCCCTCCAGTCCGTCACCCATCCCTTGAGCTCGACGAACGATGGGGTGAAATTCTGCACGGACTGCCGAGTTTCCGCCGAGGACGCTGTCGTAGAGGTGCCTGCTCTGGGGGCCCCACCTGCAGGAGCCTGCTGGAGCTGGATTATCTGGAGCCTCTGATCCTCAACCTTCTTAGTAATAGCATCTATGTCCGTCATCGCCTGCTGTACATTTTTCTCCACCGAATCAACACGAGCATTGAGCTGGGTGCCGAGATCCGTGATGCTTCGATGTGTCGATTGGAAGCCCTCCGTCATCTTACCTCCCAGAGATGCAACAAGCGTCGTGATCTTGTCCATCCCCTTTGTCATGGCCTCCTCGAGGCCTTCAACCGTCTGAACTTTGACACGTTTTCCCTCTGGGACCTCCTCCTCCGTGGCTCCTGGAACGGGCATATCAGTGGCATCCATGGCGAAAACCTCGGGGACCGCAGCAGCTGATGAGGCAGCCATCTTGCCGTCTGAGATGTGACAAGGGATATTCCACTTCGCACAGAACGATCGATCTTCTCGAGTACGTTTGAGATGCGCACTTAACTGGTGAAAGTTATATGGGGCAACAGGATGGTGAGGTAAAGTGGGAGAGAGATCAGGTGGTCCAGATGGTATGTCGACTAGAGAATCCTTATCGTCGTGACGAGCTCTACCAACCTGTCTGGCAAGATACTCCCACTCCCAGTGTCCGAAGTTGGCTCCCCAGCGGTCCAAATCGATCGATTGACTCTGGCTCGTCCCGTCCAGCTCGACGCGGCAAAAATGCCGCAACAATGCACACAAACAAATACAAACAAATGCAGGCGGCCTGCTTACCTCGGACTCGCCGAAGTCGCCGAAGTGGCCCGATCGCCACGCGCCCCCGCGCGGCGGGCCAGGGGGCAGGCTGCCTGACTGCACGATGCAGCTCGAGTGAGCCCCCCGACGGGCCAAGGCCGAGGGAGAGCGGGAGGTAAACTCCGCTTCCTCAACCTTGGTTTTGCGGACTTTGCGGTCGACTGTGCAGGCTTTCCAGCCTAGTCGGAAGCAAGGAGCGGGCGCATCGGGAGTAGGCGGAAGCCTCACCGATCCAAACGATCAGAGGCGAAAGCCAACTCTTATTAGGAGCATGAGAGGTCAAGCACACACACACGACAAACGAGGGCATGGCGTGAGTGAGCACAATCAAAATCACATCATATCCTGTCCGAAATACGCTTGCACAACCCGCGGCAAGATCATATTCGTATGCTCAACGGCCGAGACCTCGGCATCAGTCACTGTTGAAGTTGGATCAATCGAGAACGCCGCACTGTACACCTCCGTCCAAATGGTCTCATGGCTGAGTGGCTGCCTTGAGAGTCTCGATACCCTTCCAACATCAACCTTGGTTACCGCCGGGGAACTCGTAGAGCTTCCTACCTCGACTTAAGTTGAGAAAACCGACAGCATCCAACATTCCGACTTATAGTGAATATTTGTTGACCTCTGAATGCGACAGGCGGACGCGTCTGATGTCTGCGAGTCGACTTCTGTCATTACCAGCCCTGCAGCCCCCCTACAGGCCCGAGTTAGGTGCAGAAAACCGACAGCACTTCTGAGAATGACTCGAACAATATAAAAGTTTTGCAGATCTAATTTGGGCAGCAGACCGAGTTCCGAGCTCTGGATTCAACAGGCGGACGCGCCTGATGTCTTCAAATCGATTCCTGTGACCACCAGCACTGTAGCCCCCTCAGCGCGAGTTGGGTGAAGAAAACCGACAGCACTTCTCAAGATGACTCGACCAATACAAATTCTAGATCGGGCAGCAGACCGAGTTCAGAGCTCTGGATTCGACAGAAAAACGCAACTGAGGATTCTGAATCGGTTTCTGTAAATATCAGCTCTGTAGCTGTCCTACAGCTCGAGTTAAGTGTAGAAAACCGAGAGTTCCTGTCAAGATGACTCGAATAATACGAACAGGTTTGCGGACCTAGCCCGGCTGACAGACCGAGTTCAGACCTCTCGATTGAACAGCCGAACGCGCCTAATCATTCTACATCGATTAGCTGTGCTTACGAGCTCTGTAGCTGTCCTAAAGGTCGAGTTATGTTCAGAAAACCGTCAGCACGTATCAAGATGACTCAAAACAGCCGATCCCGCCATGACGCTTTTCGATAGTAATATTCACCCGATCGAGCTGAGATCAAGATGGCGAGCGGGAATAAGATCGAATATCACGGGAAAAATACTAGAGCTCAAACGAATTGTCAAATTTCGAGAACAAAATTTTCAACCGAGCAAAAGTTGTCAAAAGTTCAATCGAGATTTTTCGAGCCAACTAGCTCTGGGGCGCGCCGGAACTGGCGCCGGCGGTGAACCGTCAATCTGGTCACCGCCGGGAACCTCGTAGAGCTCCTTGCATCCGTGAGAAAGCTCAGCATCAAAGCGGGAGCTTCTGGGAGCTTTTCTACAAAAACTTCAAGTTCAATTTTTTGGGGGTCAACATGAAGTCGGTTCCTCCAAGTGAACTGGTACTGAAAATGACTCTAGAGGGCTGAGCTGCTCAGGGAACAAAGTTTATATCTCAATGCTCGGAGATCTGCTTTCTCAAAATGAATTGCGAAATATCTTTCAAAAAAATTCAAAACCACACAAAAGTTGCCACATTGTCCGCCTCGGCCGGCTGGGCCAACTAGCTCCACCCCGCGCCGGAATTCCTGGAGCTCATCGATGCCGAAGAGCTCTACGAGGTACTGGGAACTGGCGATAAACCGTCAACCTGGTCACCGCCGGGAACCTCGTAGAGCTCCTAGCACGCGTAAGAGTGCTCAGCATCAAAAGAGAGGGCTTCTTGAAGCATTTCTCGAAAAAGAGAAAACATGATTTTTTCACGTCGACATAAAGTTGGTTGCGCCAAGTGTTTTGATAGTGAAAGTGCATCTAGAGAGCTCAGATTAAGACGCAGAGGCCCTCGAAGTCGTTTACAGGTGCGAAAGATCTGCTTTCTCCAAAAAAATTGTCAAATATCTTTCAAATATTCGCAAAACCACCCAAAAGTTGTCACATTGTCCGCCTCGGCCGGGTCGACCAACTAGGCGCCGGCGGTAAACCGTCAACCTTTTTTACCGCCGGGGGACACGTAGAGCTTCCTGACAACATATAATGTCGAAACCTACAGCCCGAGTTAGGCGCAGAGAACCGACAGCGTCTCTCAAGATGACTCCAACAATACGAATAGTTTCGCAATTCTAGATCGGGCAGCAGACCGAGTTCAGAGCTCTGGATTCAACAGACAACGGCCACTGATGATTCTGAATCAGATTCTGTACGTATCAGCTCTGTAGCTGTCCTGTAGCTCGACTTCAGGACAGAAAACCGAGAGCGTCTATCAAGATGACTCGAATAATACGAATAGATTTGCAGACCTAGCTCGGCTAGCAGACCGAGTTCAGACCTCTCGGTTCAACAGTCGAACGCACCTCATTATTCTGGATCGATTAGCTGTGCTTACCAGCTCTGTAGCTGTCCTAAAGCTCGAGTTATCTTCAGAAAACCGTTTGCGTGTCAAGATGACCCGAAACAGCCGATACTGCCTGCCTGCTTTTTGGCAGTAAAAGATACCCGATCGAGCTGAGATCAAGATCGCGAGCGGGAATGGAATCGAATATCATGGGAAAAAATACTAGAGCTCAATCAAATGGTTCAACTGGGCGCCGGCGGTAAACCGTCAACCTTTCTTACCGCCGGGGGACTCGTAGAGCTTCCTGACAGTATATAGTGTGGGGAAAAAATCCAGAGAACGACTAGTTTTACCTCTCAAGATGAATCTAATAAAAAACAAACAGTTTCGCAACCCAGTTTGAGTATCAGAGCGATTTCAACCCTCTCAATGCGACAGGCGGACGCGTCTGATGTCTGCGAATCGACTCATGTGATTACCAGCTCTGCACCCCCCCCCTACAGCCCGAGTTAAGTGCAGAGAAACCGACAGCATCTCTCAGGATGACTCGAATAATACAATAGTGTCGCGGACCTGTTTCGAGCAGCAGACCAAGTTCTGAGCTCTCGAATCGACCAACGAACGCGCCTGATGTGTGCAAATCGATTTCTTTGACCCGCAGCACTATAGCCCTTCCCAAGCACGAGTTGAGTGCAGAAAATTCAGAGCACTTTTCACAATGATTCGGACAATACGAATAATCTCGCGAACCTAGCTCGGGCAGCAGGCCGAATTCAGAGCTCTCGATACGACAGACAAACGCGCCCGATAATTCCCAATCGATTTCTGTGACTATAGGCTCTGTAGCTGCCCTACAGCTCGAGTTTAGTACAGAAAACCGAGAGCGTTTGTCAAGATGACTCGAATAATACGAATAGATTTGCGGATCAGACCTCTGGAGTCAAGAGGCGAACGCGCCTGATGATTCTGAATGCGATCGATGTGCTTACCAGCTCTGTAGCTTCGCTGCAGCTCGAATTAAATCACAATACCCGCCACGTGTATCAAGTTGACTCGAATAATACGAATAAGTTTGCGGACCTAGCTCGGCTAGCAGACCGAGTTCAGACCTATGGACTCAACAGGCGAACGCGCCTGATGATTCTGAGTGCGATTGGCGTGCTTACCAGCACTGTAGCTTCCCTACAGCTCGAGTTAAGTAGAAAATACCGACAACGCGTATCAAGTTGACTCGAATAATACGAATAGGTTTGCGGACCTAGCTCGGCTAGCAGACCGAGTTCAGACCTATGGATTCAACAGGCGAACGCGCCTGATCATTCTGAGTGCGATAGCTATGCTTACCAGCTCTGTAGCTGTCCTACAGCTCGAGTTAAGTACAAAATACCGACAACGCGTATCAAGATGACTGAAAATCGCCGATCCCGCCAGTGTGCTTTTTGGCAGTAAAAGGTACCCGATCGAGCTGAGATCAAGATAGCGAGCGGGGATAAGAACGAATTGTTGACTTTCGAGAACAAAATTTTCAACCGACCAAAAGTTGTGAAAAGTTCAGTTCTTTTTTTTCGAGCCAACTAGCTCTCCAGCGCGCCGGAACTGGGCGCCGGCGGTAAACCGTCAACCTTTGTTACCGCCGGGGGACTCGTAGAGCTTCCTGACAGCATATAGTGTGGGAAAAAACTCCAGAGAACGACTAGTTTTTCAGCCTAAGCGATTTCAAACCTCTCAAGATGACTCTAAGAAAAAAACAAATAGTTTCGCAATCCAGTTCGAGTATCAAACCGAATTCAGACCTCTGAATGCACTAGGCGGACGCGTCTGATGTCTGCAAATCGACCCATGTGATTAACAGCACTGCAGCCCCGCTGAAGACCGAGTTAAGTGCAGAAAACTGACAACATCTCTCAAGATGACTCGAATAATACAATAGTTTCGCGGATCTAAATCGAGCAGAGGACCAAGTTCCGAGCTTTAGAATCGACCGGCGGACGCGCCTGATCTGTGCAAATCGATTTGTGTGACCCGCAGCACTGTAGCCCACCCCCAACACGAGTTGAGTGCAGAAAATTAAAGCACTTCTCACGATGATTCGGGCAATACAAATAGGTGTGCGAACCTAGCTCGAGCAGCAGGCCGATTTTAGAGCTCTCGAATCGACAGACGAACGCGTCTAATGATTTCCGATCGATTTCTGACTATGAGCTCTGTAGCTGCCCTACAGCTCGCGTTAAGTACAGAAAATCGAGAGCGTCTGTCAAGATGACTCGAATAATACGAATAGGTGTGCGGACCTAGCTCGGCCAGCAGACCGAATTCAGACCTCTAGATTCAACAGGCGAACGCGCCTGATGATTCTGAATGCGATAGGTGTGCTTACCAGCTCTGTAGCTGCCCTACAGCTCGAGTTAAGTACAAAATACCGACAATGCGTATCAAGATGACTCGAAACGGCCGATCCCGCCAGTGTGCTTTTTGATAGTAAAATTCACCCGATCGAGCTGAGATCAAGATGGCGAGCGGGAATAAGATCGAATATCACGGGAAAAAATACTAGAGCTCAAACGAATTGTTGAATTTCGAGGAAAAAATTTTCAACCGAGCAAAAGTTGTGAAAAGTTCAGTTCTTTTTTTTCGAGCCAACTAGCCTGCCAGCGTTTTCGAACTTGTAAGCGTCCACCTGTAAGCGTCCAAAACCCGGATAGCGAAGCCAAGCGCGGAACGCCGCACGGGGACCTCTGCGAGGCCGCCTGAAACGATGCGCGGGACGCTGGAGACCTCGCAGGAGACGCTTGCAGGGGCGCCGTTTACGATGCGTGGGGCCCTGCAAAGCGCGCAGGGAAGATCTGCCTAGGAGCCTGGAAGAACTGAAGCTCTTCCGAAGCTCTGCCGAAGCGCTTCCCGCACCCTGGAGCCACGCGCATTGGGAAACGCTAGGAAGCCACGCTCCCGGACCCGCTGCCGGTTCCGGCAACCTGCTGCGAGAATCGTGGACCGGCGGAGGTGGACGTGTGCTCCTCACCACCCACCGCCGGCTTCTTATCTGAAACCCTCAGCTCTCCAAGGAGCTATCCGGGAATTGTAAGCGTCCACTTGGTAGCGACCAAAACCCGGATAGCAAAGAGGCACTTACATAAACGAGCATACGCACATAAGCACGCACACACGAACACACACATACAAACACATATACATACACAAGAACGCACACATACGCCAGCATGCTCCACACACACACGCACCCATACACACACACGCACACGCAACACATCAACACGCAAACGTCGACACACACGCGCAAACGCGCACGCACAAACACACAGCACATCTCACACACACACAGAGGGACGCGCACACGCACACCAATCACACATGCACATACACACACGGGGGCACACACAAACACTCACACGCACACACGCACACACACACACACACACGCACGTACAACCCACGCACACAGACGCACACGCAAGCATCCAGGGAAACCCACGCACTGACGACCACACGATGACGCACGCACCGCAGCCACCTCAGCGCCCCCCCCCCGCGCTCCCCTGCCGCCCCCACGCGCCCCCGCCCTCCCCGCCGGCGCTCCGGAGGGGGGAGGCACCGCCCCATTTTGGGGCCGGCCCTCCCTCCGCTCCAACCACTCCGCCCTCGCGGAGCGCCGGGGGGGGGGAGGGGGGAGGGGGGAGGGGGGGCGCGCGGACGGCGGCACCACACCGCGCGCGCACGCGCACACGCACATGCGCAGACGAACACAGACGCAGGATAGCAAACAGGCAGTCACACAAGCAAGCACACGCACATAGGCACGCACACACGGGGACACACAGACTAATACACAAGAGTACACACGTACGCCAGCATGTTCCACACACATGCGCACATACACACACACATACACACACACGCACACACACATCCACACGCGAACGTCCACACACACGCGCAAACGCGAACACACAAACACACATACATACACAAGAACACACATACGCCAGCATGCTCCACACACACACGCACAAATACACACACACGCACACAGACACACATCCACACGCAAAGGTCTACACACACGCGCAAACGCGCACACACAAACACACAACATATCACACACACACACACGGACACGCACACGCACGCGGATCACAAGAGTACATACACACACGGGGGGCACGGAGCGCCCCCGCCCTCCCCGCCGGCGCTCCAGAGGGGGGAGGCACCGCCCCATTCTGTGGCCCGCCCTTCCTCCACTCCAACCACTCCGCCCTCGCGGAGCGCCCGAGGGGGGCGAGGGGGGAGGAGGGGGCGCGCGGACGGCGGCACATGCGCAGACGAACACAGACGCAGGATAGCAAAGAACCAATCACACACGCAAGCACACGCGCATAAGCACGCACACGCGTACACACACGGACAAACTCAAATCCATACATACACAAGAGCACGCACGTACGCCAGCATGCTCCACACACACGCACACATACACACATACACACACGAGCGCACACACGTCCACACGCAAACGCACACACACTCACACACACACGCGCATGTGCACCCAGACACACGCAGGGGCACACACACACACATACGAGACACACGCGCCCCCCCCACCCACCCACCCACCCACCCCCACACACACACACATACACACACACGCACAAGCGCACACACAGACGCAATGGCGAACACCCACGGATAACCACGCACAGACGACAACGTGGTGACAGACTCATTCCCCGACTGGTCAGCGCACTCTTCCACCGCGCCCCCAAGCCCCCCCCACGCGCCCCCGCCCTCCCCGCCGGCGCTCCGGAGGGGGGAGGCACCGCCCCATTTTGGGGCCGGCCCTCCCTCCACTCCAGCCACTCCGCCCTCGCGGAGCGCCGGGGAGAGGGGTGGAGGGGGAGAGGGGGGGGCAGGAAGGGGCGGGGGTGCCAGCGCCATGCGCCACACACACACACACACGCACGCACACGGGCACACACGCACTTTTCCTCAGGGAGCGCGCAGTGTCGCACACGTACGCAAGCATGCTCCACACACACGCACACACACATCCACACGCAAAGGTCGACACCCACGCGCAAACGCGCAAACACAAACACACAACACATATCACACACACACACACACACCGCGGACACACACACACACACACAAACACGCAAACACACCAGACACACACAAACACACTGACACACACACAGATACACACACACGCTCGAGCACACTCACATCCACACGCGCCCACTCTTACACACACACACACACGAACAGACACGCGCACAAAAAGAGATACAAACAGAGATGCATACAGACACACAGACAAACACACACACATACCCACGGACACACAGACAGACACACAGACAGACACACAAACAGAGCCACAAACACACAGACACAAAGACACCCACACACACACTTACACACACACGCCAGCAGACACACAGGCAAACACAAACACACGCCAGCGCACACACACTCACGCACTGACAAAACATCCTCATGCACACAGGCACACAAGAACACACATGCAAGACGGACGCGCCTACAGGGCGCCCGTGCCAACCTCCAGTGGCAGCCCAAGCGCCCGGTGCGCTTGAACGGCAGAGCTCTGTCAACGGCACACCCAGGGCCGGCGAGCGCCGCTGCACACGAGGCGCAGCTCTCAGAGAGCCGCGTCCGACACCGCCACGATCGTTGGCTCGTCATCTCCGCCCCCGCGCAGGCGGCGCAACGTCTGTCGCAGCCTCTCCTCAGTCCACCTGCCAATTCCGACGGGCACGCCCTCCCGACGCGCCACGAAAGCTCCAACGACTTCGCCGATCAAGTCCTGCCGCTGGTTGTGCTCGGCGATGGCCAGGCGCTGCCGCCTCTCATCAGGATCCTCCTGCCGCGCGCGATCCTCCGCAGCAGCGGCAGCGATATCCCGCGTGCTCGCGCGGCTGCCACGCTCCCCGCGCTCTTCGCCCGACGACAGGGCCGAAGCCGCACTGGGCGCGCCAGCCCCTCCAGCACCGTCGCCGCCCCCTGTCGGCGCCCTCGCGGCGACGCCATCGCTGGCGGGCACCTTGGCGGATCGCCCCTCCGCGGGCCCCCCCGCGGGCGCGCCACTCGCGCCAGCCTCGGCCGCGGGCGCCGCGCGCGGGGCCTTGCCTGCATGCCCTCCCCCCGGAGCCGCCTCTGCACGCGCCGCCCCCCCCCGCCCGCTTCCGCTGGCAGACCCAGCACCTGCTCGCGTGACGACCGCGGCCCGCCCCGCGCCCTCGCCAGTCGCGCCAGCCTCAGCCGCGGGCGCCGCACGCGGGGCCTTGCCTGCGTTCTTCTCCTTGAACACCTTCAACTTTCCCTCCGGGATGGGCCCGTCCACACGCCCATGCCAACCATCCTTGTGCTGCTGCTTGAAATGCTGCCCGCACAGATCCCCGCATCCCTGCTTTGGCGCGCTCCGGCATTGCCCGCCAGCTCCGTCCGCCCAGGTACGAGCCATGCACTTCGCGGTGTCAATGTTTTCTGGCGTAAAGCGACGCCATTCGTCCCCCGCGAGCGACGCCCCCGCGCCTGGCTGGACTCCAGCAGGAGCCGGGTCCGCGGACGGAACGCCAGCGGCCCTGCCAGCGTCGTCGTCCTCGTCGCCCGTGCTGCCCAGAGCCGGCGGGGACAGCCCGCGCTTCTTGCCCCTGCGCAATGGCTGCTGCGGCTGCCCCGAAGCGCCGGGGTCCCCGTCGCCAGCGCCAGGATCCCCGCCACCCGCCCGACGCCGCTTGCCCGGTGGCTCGCCCCCCGACGCCTGCTGCCCGGCGGGCGCACTCGGCGGCGCAGACGGCGCGGCAGGGGCGCTGGAAGCAGCGCCGCCGCCGCCATCGCCGCTCCCCGCAGACCCCGCCGCGCGCCCGCCTGCATGCCCGAGAGGCGCAGTCGGCGGAGCCGGCGGCGCCCCAGAGGGTCCCGCACCACCGCTGCCGCTGGCGCCCCCCGGAGACCCCGCCGCCGCGCGCCCGCCGCCTCCGCCCCGCGGACCCGCCCTGCGCACATACGCAAACACATAGGCGCCAACGTGCACCTGGTGGTCTCTGGCAATCTGCGCCCAAGTCCTGGGCTGAACAGCTTCGTCGTCGAATTTGGCGTATTCGTTCACACCCACGGCTGCACACGCATAATAATGGCCGCTCTTCGCGCTTTCGCCCTGATGCACAACGACCCCAGAGAAATCGTACTCGCACTCGGCATCCACAGGCCGCAGAATCTGAGGAAAGCGCACAGGGCGTCTGTCGCACCACTCGCTCCGATCAGCGCGCGTGACCACCCGCTCCACGGTCACGAAGAGCACCGGCGGCGATCGCTCCCAGCGATTGCCCGTATACACCCTGATGCCTTGACAGACCCCGGCCGCCTCCCTCTGCGCACGACTGAGGTGTGCGTGCGCCGGACATCCTTGACCTGGCCCGCCAATATGCCTCAATTCCAGTCGGATCAAATCCTCCAGATCGCAGGCCCCCCGGTGGTCGGGGCCGAGCAATTCGGAAGGGACCAGCTTCAAGCGCGAATCTATCACCCCCGTGTCCGAACTTGCCCGGCACACGTCGCATCGCCTCCGCTGCCGCAACGCAATGCCGCAAACGTGCTGCTGGAGCGCAGTGCGCGCACCGTGATGCGGTGTCGGTACCTGATATCCAGCCTCGGTGACAGCACGAAGGGCGGCCAGGAAGAACTCTGACGCGTCGCATTGCTTCGGTCTCCCTTGCTGATCGAATTCTGTGAATTCTCGCTGACCGAAAAGCCCCGCGCGCGCGGCAGTAGCGAGCGGCGCGACGGCGTCGACCCCCACGCCCTGGACAGAGAGAGCCGCAGCCTGAGCTCCGAGCGCACACACCGGGCAAGTTTCTGTGTTCAAAGGGCAATTCTGGCCGTGCTCGTGGAGAAGCCGACGGAAGGGAGCCAGGCGCAGCAGCACCTGCGCGACTGCGCTCACGAAGCAAGTATTGCCGAGGTTTGCGATGCCCACGCCAGAGCCGTGGCCGCAGTGCCACTGCAGCTCCCTGGTGACATCCTCCTGGGACACGCCGTAGGCTGCCATGCACAGATCCCGGTCCAGCGGGAGCAGCTCTGGCGGCTCTGCACCATCGCCAACAGTCGCCGCCGTGCGAAACATGTCCCCCCAAAGATCCCTCGGCACTACGGCGCCCCTACCAGCACCGCGGCCGCCACCCGCGCGCCCGCGCCCCCGCGAAACAGCGCTCCCCGTCGACGATGCCGCCGCCGCATCTCCGGTCCCCGTCGCGTCGCCGCCGCGGCCGCGGCCCCTGCCCCGCCCCGCAGGCCCAGCGTCCGGCGCAATGTATGCCGGCGGCACCGTCAGAGCCTGGCCCGGGCGCAGCGCGTGCGAGGGCAGAGGCGTATGCACAGACGCCGCAGGGGCCGCCTCCCCGTCCGAAGGAGCTGATCCGTCGTCGTCGTCGTCGTCGCCCGCCCCCTCACCGACGCCCGCCGAGCTCCCCGCGTCACGAGACGGGCCCAGCGGCGACGGCGGCGGCACCGGCGGCGGCGCGGGCGCCGAGCTCGACTCCTGGGCGCCCCGTGCGGCGGGCCCATCCCCCACGTCCCAGCCGTAATCCTGCGCCCATTGCTTCGCGATTTCGAAACTCTCCCCCATCTTTTTCTCAAAGCGTTGGACCCCTTCGCGGACGTACTGCGGCGGGCCCCGCTGCAGGATGTCCCAGGGCGGCAGGTTGTAGACGAGCACGCGGTGGGCCACGCGAACGCGACTGAGCATGACGTACAGGTGCAGCCACCAGTCATCGGCGCCCATGTTCATGGGCTTCTGGAGCACCATGGTGGCCGCATCCATACCCAGGCCCTGCGCAGTCTGCACGGTGCGAACTTTCTCTGGCAGCAACGGGATCTGGTACCTCGTAACCTTCACCTTCCGAAGCTTTCGCTCGCCATCGTCGTCGTAGTGATGGTTCCACTCCCAGGACGCCCTGTGCGGCGCGATCTGCACGACCCCTTGCCCGAACCCAAAGTCCTTCTTGAGGCCATCAAACTCGACGAGGACACCGCGCGGCAAACGCTTGCATCGATAATAACCGAGCCGGTGGGCGTCGTGAAGCTTCTTTTCGCGCCAATCCGCGTCCGGCGTCTCGAACTCCTGCGGGTGGAACCTCACGTCCTTGACTACCCCCACGGCGTCCTGCACGATCTGGTGCTTCGCCGACAACTTCACGTTCAGCCGCACACGCATGCCGATGTACAGCGGGCACATGCCGATGAGGTGACCAGTGTTGTTCACGTTCGGCACCTGCAGCATGGCCTTGTAATGCTCCTCAACGAAGTCCCTGTTTGGAGGCAGGTCCACGGCCTGCACGTACAGCAGCATCTGCCCTTTATCCCTGGCCTCTCGCACGGCCCGATACTGCATCTGCCTGTGCACGGCCTCCCAGGCGATGCCCATCTCGAACCCGTCCTTGACATGGGGGTCCTGCAGCCGCTTGTCGTTCTTACCGGGTCGGACCACCCACCCCTGCACCACCATTTTCTGCTCGGCCGTAAACTTCTTGCCCTGCCTCATGGTCTTCAAGAACCCGGGCATGAAGGGGCAGGGCGCGTGCGGAGTAACGAGACGGTCCTTGAAGCGGTGCGTCTCGTACAGAAACATGGCGTGGGTGACACCGTCCAGGAACATGGACTGCCCATTGCGGACGTGAATCGGCGCCTCGGGCGACTCACGCTGCAGCAAGGAAGACCTTCTGCCCTTGCCGCTCACCGGCCCCAGCTGATAAAAATCCCCCAGGAACATGACAATCGGAACCTTCCCGAACATGTGCCCCCGCGCCATGTACAGGTTCACATCGCAATTATACTTAGCCTTACGGGCTTTGCACATGCGAAACGATGCAGCGCCGAGAAGCTGGGGCGGCACCATGGACACCTCCTCCACGATGACGGCCTTGAGGTCGTTCATGCGGTCCACGATGTCATCGACTTTCTGCCCCGAAAGCCTAGCGATGGTCATGGCCTGCTGGCCGCTCAGCCCGAAGCCGCTGTGGATCGTCTCCCCCCCGATGACGCGCGCAGCGCTGTTCGACGAGGCCACGGCGATCTCCGATCCCGCGCCGAACACCTCGTTGAGCAGACGTCGCAGCAGTTTCACCACCTCCGTCTTCCCCGTCCCGCCCTCCCCGTGCAGCAGGAGAGCCATCTGCTCCACCGGCTTGGGGCTTTTTCCGCTGTCCACATCTTGCTGGTATGCCACGATGGCCTCCACCTGGCCCACGACCAGGGCGACCACCGCCTTCTGCTCCTTATTGAACGTCACGGGGTTGTCCGCCCTGGTCGCCCACTCGTTAAACAGCCCCTCCGCGATGTCGCGCGCCCGCCGCGGAGGCTCCGCGTCGCCGGCAACCGCGGGCGGCGGCGGCCGACCAGGCACGAGCACGGCAGGCGCCGAACCCGCGAGGCCGCTCCGCCCGTCGCCATCCCCAGGCAAGCCCTCAGCTCCCTTTTTCCTGTATCGGAACGCCTCCTTCTGCTGTGCTTTGCCCTCCTCGAACTGAGAGTCGCCCAAGTCGAGACCGCAGAAGCCCGTCTGCGTTCCAGTACTCGCGGCAGCAGGCTGAGGCTTATGGTCTTTCGCATAGCCCTCAAGGAAGATATTCTTATAGACCAAGCTTTGCGACGACCCACGAATCTGCTCCAACTGGGCCACCGCGGGCACCTGGCTATCCGGCACGGCGAACGCGGGCATCTGTCGGTGCGCCGCCCACGCTTCGTCCGCCTCGCCCTCGTCCACCTCCTGAGCCAAACCGTCAGGCGCTCCGCCGCCGGCGCCCGCCCCCTCCTCCTCGTCCGCCTCCCCGGCAGGCCGATTCCCCACTGCCTGCAGCTCAGCAGACTCCTCGAAATCCTTGGCCTCCGGACGGATCTTGATTCGCGGCCGCCCTTTCGCCTCCGCCTCCACGTCGAGGTTCGTCGCGACCTGGACGGTCCAGCGTGCCATGAACTCGGCGGCGCTGGGTTGCTGTGCAAAATGGCCCGGGCCCTCCTCTGAGCCGCGTTTCAGATCAATGTCCTCGATCGTGAACCACTTTCCAGCTCGCCGCTCGCACTCCTCGTACTGCCTGGACAACGCCACCTGCTTCGCCCACCACTCCTCCCAGGCAGGCCGATGCTTCCCGACCGCGTTGACACCGGCCCTGTAGGGCGCCCAGGCCGCAGCCCCCTTCTCAGCCGGCTGCAACGGACGGAAAATCACAGACTTGAACAGCGCGTTCACCTCTGGGTCTTTCTCCTTCGAAGGCATCGTGAAGCCGAAGAACTTGGGCACCCTGAACGGCGCGCCGACGCGGAGCTTCTGCACTCGGGAGGCGGCGGCCGGGTGCGTGTCCGCGAACGCGTACGTCTCGAAGTCCTGCGGGTCGAAGTGGAGCGGGTTGGCCTGCGCGGTGTACACGTACATGGCGTAATGGTACATGCCCATGGACTTCAGGGGCTCCCTGTCGCCGCGATGCAGCCAGTCCATCTTCATGTCGTGGTCCAGCCGCGCGCTGTATTCGACACCCTGCTGCTGCTCCTGCTCGGGCTGCCCCCCCCCAGCAGCACCGGCAGCCGCGCCCTCCCCGACAACGCCGTCGACGACACGGGCGTGCAGCGTTGCGCGCGCCTCGTCCAGCGCATCCATGACACCGCCGCCCCCCTCGCCGTCCACTTCTCCCGCGGCCGGCTGGTCCACCTCGATGTGGTCTGCGCGCGGGTCGGTCCAGAAGTCGTCCTTTTTCTGATGAACGGCGGAGCTTGCCTGGAACGCCAGCGCCACGATCCCCTTGCAATACAGAGTCCAGGTGTCATGGGAGCAATAGCACTCGTGGCCATACTGCATCTGGAACATCATCTCGGGCAGCTTCTTCAGGAGCGCCCGGTGCGAGCTGGTCGTGAGCTTGATGACAGTTCGCCTGGCAGAGTCGAGCACTCCGCCCCAGCCGCTGCGACGAGCGGCAGCAGCGGCCCGGGCCCCGTCGACGTCCTCCTCGCCCTCCGCCTCCGCCGCCTCATCCGCCTCCCGCTCCGCCTTCTGCTGGAGTCGGAGCCACTCCAACCCGGTGCTCTGCGCGTGCAGCACTCCGAGGTCTCCCGCGATCGGCCCCGCCTTGGTCGTGTAGTCCGTCTGGTAGTGCGCCATATTGATGGCGTCCATGAACACGGCCTCCAGCGAGTGCAACACGTGCTCCCGCAGGCTGCCGGGCGGACCGCTGCCGCTCGCGCCAGCAGCTGCGGCGGCGGCGGGCGACGCGGGCGCGCTCGATGCAGGGCTGCCAGACGCCGCCGCGCGCGACGCGGCGCGGCCTGGCGCCCGCGACCTCGGCTCTGTCTCGACGGCTGATTCTGGCAGCTCGCGCTCCGCGCGCCGGTCGCTGTAGTAGCCCAGGCCCTGCTCCCCCTTCTTGAACACGAACCCGGGCCGGCTGCCGTCGTAACACGAAGCCGCGCTGAACCCAGCGATGTCCTCGAATTCCGGCGTCGGCGGAGGCGGCGGATCCAAGCCATACGCATCGGCCAAATCCCACGGCTCGTCATCCTCTTCTCTGAAGCCCCAGATATCCCCCGCGTTCGGATCGTCCATCGTGGTCGGCGCCCCGCCGAGCAAACCTCCTCCCCTGGGCAGGCCGAGGCGGCGCCCCACGGGCACGCGCCCGCCCCCCGCCGCAGCCGCGCGCGCCGCCCCCTCGGCCGCCCCGCCCCCGCCCTGCGCTGCGGCCGACGCCCCGGAACCCGTGGAACCTCCGCTCTGCCTGGTGCCCTCGTCGCAACCGGTGCCGCCAGTCCCGGCGCCAGCCAGCGCGTCCGATGCCTCGCCGACAGGCTCGGCGAACGCACCGGGCTCCGGAGGCGGCGGCACAACAGGGTCGCTGGCGGGCGCGCCCCCGACGCTGTCGTCGCCCGGCAGGTCGAGCACCACGCGGTCCAGGCACTGGACGTCCAGGTTGCTCCGCAGACACACCTGGCCCACAGGGTTCGTGCTCCCGTGGTAAGGGTGGTACCGCACCACGTCGACGCGACCAGCTCTGCCGTACCGGTTGCAGCGGTGCGGCCACGGGCCGTAGCCTTCAGCCGGAACGTCGTCCAGATCCAGGCGCTCGCCAGGAGGGTTCCACTCCCCCTCCTCCAACGGACCGCACGCGTACTGAACCTTCGCATCTTCCGGAAGCACCAAATCCTTCCCCTTGCGCAGGCGCCGCCAGACGAAGGCGGCGGCAGGACGCTTCCTGGACGGGTGGCTGTAGACCGCAGTCTCGTACTCGTGGTAGAAGCCGAGCCGGCACACCTTGCAGTGCTGAGGCACATCGTCGTTCGTCTTGTGCTTCCAGCACGTGGGACCGCACCTGTGCAGGTGGCCACGGATGATACACTTGCGCGCGTCCCGCGCGAAGCAGCGCGCCCAGGTCCGCGCCTCATCCCCCGGGCACTCAGCAAAGTGCATGGCCGCGGCGCCGTCCGCGCGCACCACGCGGTACGCAGGCTTGCGGCGGTACTGCGGCTGCAGCGTCACGTGCGCACCCGTGAGAGGCTCTCCAAATACCGCCGGGTACTGTGCCCGCTGCTCATGGGGATCGGGCTCTGGATCTGCCAGCGGCGCGAACGGGCGCTGCCGGAGCGGACCCTCTATTGCGGGCTGCTGCTCCAGCATCGCCCGCTCCTCCACGAGATCGACGTTCATCATGGCCGCAACCTGATTCCGCAGCTCTTCTGTGGACAGTTGGTTGTCAGCACGGACGGAGCGGCGGCCCTCTTCGCACGCCCTCTTGCACAACTTCCCGAGCTGACGACGCGAGGCGCCAGCGATGGTATCGTACTTCAATTGGAGGTCGCTCTCCTCTCGCTTCCCGTCCGCGAACGCGAGACGTCGATCCCGCGGGCCGAGCGGAAGCGGCGGCAGACGGTCCGGCCCGTCCAAGCCCAGCTGCCGGCCCACCTCCTCCGCCGCGTCGAACTGCACGCTGCCGACCCTGGCGAGCACGGCCTCCCTCCACCTCCTCAGACGCTCCTCGAGGCCTTCGACGTCCCCCGCGCGCAGCTTCGCGAGGAACGCGCCGGTCATCGGGTGCAGGCGCCACAGGTGGATGTGCGGATGGATGCCGCCGCGCCCCTGCGACTCCACGGGTCCGAAGAACGCGCGGACGAGCCCGAACGCTCCACACGCCCCCGTGGCGGCCACGCCGTCGGAGACGCCCGTGGCCCCGCGCTGCCGCGTGACGCCGACGACATGCTCCAGGAACAGTTCCAGCATGAGGTTCGTGACCATGGCCTGCGACACCGGGTCAGCGGCCACCCGCCGCAGCATGTCCCGCGTTGAGGGCATCACAGGAGCAGTCTCCTCCAGCAGCCGCCATCGCTGTACGGAGGCGCCCTCGTACATCAGGGACACCATCAGGTTCCGAGTGTCCGCGATGTTCGGCGTCGTGAACACCAGGGGAGGCCCGAAGAGCCGGGTGTAGCTGGTACTGATGTGCCGCAGCGTGGTCCGGTGCGCGTCGGACCCGACGACATCACGGTTGCTGAGCAGCATGCTGCGCAGCGCGCTCTTGACGTTCCGGGGCAAGCCCTCGAGGCCCAGGGCCTCCTTGATGCCCGCCCCCCTGCCGAGCACGGCCACGACCTGCGCCAGATCCTCCGGCGTCAGTGCGGCGAGGTCCGCGATGCTTTCCCCCAGACGCTGCTTGCGCACGAATAACCTAGCCGACTGAATGATAGCCTTTCTGCGCCAGAGGCAATACTGGGCCGTGAGCAGGTCCGCGTGGCGACGCCAGCGCGGCACGGGCGACTCAGACGCGGCGGGCGCCCGCGCAGCGTCGGGCGCGGGCGCCCGCGCAGCGTCGGGCGCCGAGACGTCGTCGGGGACCTCGTACTCGAGCTCCTCGCGAGCCATGAGGCACCTGCACCACTCGTCGTACGTCAACTTCGCCTCCCTGTCGAGTCCGAAGACGCCGTCGCCGTAGGGAAACGCGACGGGGTCGAAAGCACTCCAGAAACCGGGGGAGAACATGCTGACAGGCTCGGTTCCAGTGGGCACGACGACCCGCACCGCGCGCCTCGCCCCCCCGCCCTCAGCGCCCCCGGCCGGCGCGCCGCCGCCGCCGCCGCCGCCACCGGCCGCGCGCTTCCCGGCGACTCCCGGAGGAGGCCGCGTGGCCTGAATCTTCTGCTCCGTCTGCTCCAGCTTCTTCGTGAGCGCCTCCTTGTTGCAGTTGGTGAGCGCCTTCGCAGCCTTGTGGGCCTCTTTCGCGGCTTCCGCCAAGCGCAGGTCGGAATCTCGGTCCTGGAAATTCTCCATGTCGTCGAACTGCCGCGTCAGTGCCTCCACACGCCGCTTCTCGCGCGCAATCACCTCCGCCTTCTGGAGGCTGAGGTGCACGGTCTGCCACTGCTTGTCCAGATCGGCCAGCATGTCGGCGTCCGCGACGGCGGCGCAGTACTCGCCCTCCTCGACACCCTCGCCGCCCTCTCCCTCACCAGCCTCGCCCTCGTCGCCCTCTGAATCCTCCCCGCCAGCGCCAGCCGCGTCCTCACCGGTGGGATCCCCGCACCCGCCCCCTGCCTCGCCCCCGCCGTCAGCCGCCGCGTTCGCTTCGCCCTCCGCGCTCGCTGCGCCTGCACTCGTCCGCTTCGGCGGGGCCGAGCCCGCGCCGGGCTGCACGGCATCGGCCGGGCCCTCCTGGCGAGCGTCGCCGCCCTTACCCCCCACGGCCACGCACGCCGCGAGACAGCGAGGCAGGCCCAGGAGCGAGGAGCCGTCGCCATCGCCGTCGCCCTCGGGGTCCGCAAAGTTTTGCGCGGCCTCTTCGTCCCACCGCACCGCGGCGCACTGCTCGTTCGTGTCGCGGAGGTACTCGTAAGCGCGCTTGAAATCGGCGAGGGGCACGCCGAGCTCCTCCAATAGCGCCTTCTGCAGGGTGGCGGGGTCGGACCCCGCGAAGACAATCTGCACGAACTCGACGAGGTCGCTCTCCCGCGGCGGCAGCGACAGCACCTGCCGGCCGCCGTCCGCCTGCGGGAACGCCACGAAGTTCCCCACGCACGCCTTGATCTTCTGGTCGATCGGAGCCCACTCACCAGAGTCGGCCTTGCAGTTGAACCGCCGCACGATGCCCCGCGCGATGGGCAGCAGAAGCTTCGCGCCCAGCGTGAGATTCCGCAGCGGCGGTGGCAGCCGACCGATCCAGAGATCGTTGCACTGCGGACGCCTCCAGCTCCTCGAGGGGGATGCCGCCCGGGCGCTCGACGCCGTTGGGGCCCTCGCGCACGAAGCGCCACCGAGCGTGGTACCGTGCCGGGTCCAGCAGCGCGTGGGCGCGCTGCCGCTGCGTCAGGCGCATGGCCTGCGCCTGCGCGCCCGCGGCCTCGGATGCCTCTCCCCTCGCCGCCTCGAGCTCGGCGCGCGCGGGCGGCTTCGGCACCTGGTCGCAGAGCAGCGAACGCTCCCCGGCGCCGTCCGGCTGCTGCCAGAAGTGCACGCGCTGCAGCTCGTCCGCCCAGTGGAGACGAGCGCAGACGCAGCACGCGACCCTCGAGCGCACGGCGCGGCGACTCGGCCCGGGCTCGGGCCCCTCGACGTCCGACGCCGCCGGCGCAGCGCCCAGCGCGTCCAAGTCGACGGGCGGCATGTCCACGCCCGCGGGCGGCACGGCCCCGTCCGCGCCTGGCGGCTTCCACCAGGCGCGCGGCGCGTCCGGCGCGGCAGCGGCGGCGGCGGCCTCCCCCGAATCGGCGGGCGCTGCGCAGGCCGGCCAGTCGTGAGACCCCGTGACGAGGTGCTCAGAGAAGGCCTCCACGCACTGCCGCCACTCCTGGGGCCTCACGGGCCGCACGTCGTCGTCCTGCTGGGGCCACTGCTCGGCCAGGTAGAACAAGCGCTTCCTATACTCCGGCCACCCGTGGTGCTTTTCGTGCACGTGCGTCATGAAGCCGGCATGCGTGGCGAAGTTCTTGTCGCAGAGGCGGCACGGGAACGGCGGGAGAGCCTCCGGGGCCTCTTTAAATGCCCGCAGAGGACGGCGCTCGCCACACGGGAGGGCCACATACTCGGGCTGGAGCCTGGGCACGCGCGCCTTGCGAGCGGCAGCGATGGCCGGGGTCGGCGCGGGCGGGGCGCCGCCGGCATCCGTCTCGCGCTTCCGCGCCTCCTTCACGGCCAAGCCATACCGTTCCGGGCACTCGCGCGTCAGGGAACTGTGGCGCTGGTCCGGGTCCCACTCCCCAAAAGGTCGCTGCTCGGGTCTGCCGTGGCTCCCACAGAACTGCCCTTCGCCTTTGCAAGAATGCCGGCACTGCCCGAGCACGTGCACGCCCCGGTGCGGGTGCCAGACGCGCGCGACGCACCTGCCAGCGACGCACGGCGCGGGGTCCAGGAGCCAGGCCGGCAAGGTGCCCTCCTCGCTCACGTGGGGGTCATCCAGAGCCACGTTCACCTCCACGTCCCCTGCCTTCACTGTCTTCCCTCTGAGACGCTCCTCCTCTTCCTTCCGCAGCCGCTCCTGCTGCAACCGCTCCTGGTCCCTTCTCGCCGCCCCGCGAGTCCGCGGCCCTGGGCCCTCGGGGGCTTGCCTCTTGGGTCCGCCGCCGAGCAGCCGACCCGCGCCCCCGCCCGCGCCCCCGTCGCCGTCGCCGCCCGCGCCACCGTCGCCCGGCCCCTGCGCACCAGAGCCCGACCCCGACGCTGGTCCACCGTTCGCACCGCTGCCCGAAGAGGACCCGCCGCCGCCGCCGCCGCCGCCCCCGGAAGAGTCGTCGCCGCCGCCCCCTCCTCCCACCACCTCATCCCCGCACCCCGCCAGCCGCAGCCATTGGCTGCATGTCCGGTCCAACCAGATGCGCACGAATTCCTGCGAATACTTCGTCGCCACCCTTGCAACACCCCGCGCGAGCTTCGCTTCCTTGAAATCGGGCTCCCCGCGCCGATCGGCGAACGCGTCCGGCCAGACACCGCCGTGACGGGCACGGAAGTCGTCGAGGTCAATCAAAGCGCGCTTGTCCGTCCCTGTAACCGCGGCGCCCTTCTCCACCGCGGCGAGCAACGCGGGGCCCCTCTCGAGCGCAGCGAGCAGGCGCTGCTGGTCCAGGTCCCAATGCCCCGCGGCGAGTTTCCACGTCAAGCCCACGCCCGCCCGCTCCCGGCGCACGAAAGTCGCCACCTTCCGCGCCGCCTGAGGCTTCAGCTTGAGGAGCTGCAGCCAGACGGGCCACTCGGGGATCGCCTGCGGCTTCAGGTCCGCCAAGTACTCAGGCGGCTTCAGGTCGCCACTCCTCGGGGATCGCCGCGCGCCCTCCGCGGCCTCCACCCTGTACATGATGTCGCGGTCGCCCTCGAGTTGCTGCAAGCGCGCGGCCAGAGCGTCGCCCATGCGAGCGACGCCGCCGCGCGCGCGGCACCAGGCACGCAACAGCCAGAGCTCCGCGGACACGTCGCCCGGCTCGCCCGCGCAGTAGCCGCGCCGCCCCTGGGGGAGCGCGTCGGCGGCGAAGCCCGACTCTACGGCCTCGGAGAAGAACGCGCCGCCATGGCCAGCCCACGATTTCGGGATACCGAAAACGCGCGGCCAGGGCGCCAGCCTGCTCCCGTCGGGCCCCGCGCGCTGGTACCAGGGCTCCAGAGCGTGTCGCTGGTCGAGCAGCACGCTCGCTTCGCAAATGCCCTGGTGGAAGCACTCGTCCTCCAGCAGCAGACCACGGAACTCAGCGAATCCGTTCTCCCCCCTCGCCGCACACCGCGCCGCCTGCTTTCGCCGCATGGCGCGGGCGCGCTCCGCTTCCACCGCCTCGCGCTTCGCCGCCAAACTGGGAAGCTTCTTCTTCGACGCGAAATGCAGCCTCTCGCACCACGCAGTGACCTCCTCGTCGCTCATCACTTCGCCTCCGCCCCGCTCGCGCTCGAATTCCTGCTGGCACTTGTAGCAGAGGAAATCAGAGGCGAGGCGCAGGAGCACGCTGCCGTGCACCGGGGCGCCAGGTGCGCCGTCCAGCCGCGCCTGCTCTGCGTACCGCGCCTGGCGCGTCGCCTCGCGCACCTCCCCAGAGGTCGCTGGACTTGCTAACTAGGCCGGAAGATTCGATTCCGCCGTGCGATAGGCCGGCAGACGTATATTGATATGGAGCCTGGTGATACACGTTGTTTTGATATGTTACATTTGAAGTATAATGATATTATATGTGATATATATATATGATATGTTATATAGTATGTACTATTCATTGTATACATGTATGTATCATACTATAATGAAAAAATGACATACCACCACCAACAACCAACGAACGCAGTCAACACATACCAACCAACAACACCGCCCAGCTCCAGAACGCAAAACAACAACCACGAACCACCCAACGAGCTACCACAGCGCCTGTCCAACCAGCACCAACCCAACCAACGCCGACCCAACCAGCACCGACCAACGACCAACACCAACCCAACCAGCACCAACCACCAACAACCAGCGACCAGCACCAACAAGCACCAACCAGCACCGACCCAACCAGCACCGACCCAACCAGCACCGACCCAACCAGCGGCGACGGCGACAGCGAAAGCGCGACGGCGAAGGCAGCAGCGGCGGTGGGCGTCGTCGTCGCCGCCTCGTCTCGTCGCCGTTGTCGCCGCCGCGCCGTCGTCGGCCGCCCCCGCCCTGACAGCAATCGACCCGCCGACGCCGTCGAGGCCCCGAGGGGGGCACGGCGCCCGCCGCGCAGGCCGCGCAAGGCGCGGGCGGGGGCGGGGAGCGCGCCGGCAGGGCGCGGGCGAGGGCAGGGTGATGGCGCCGAAGGGGAAGGAGGAGAGGCAGCGGTGCAGGCCGCTCCTTCTCCGTTTTCCCTTTTCCTCTTCCTCCCCTCCCCTTTCTCGCTCCTTTCCCCCCTCTCCCTGCTCCTTCTCCTGCTCCACCCTCCCCCCCGATCCCCCTCCTCCTCCTCCTCTTCCTCCTCCTCCGCCTCTTCCTCCTTCTCCTCCTCCCTGCTTCCTTCTCCTCCTCCTCCTGCGTCTGCTCCTCTTTCTCCTCCTCCTCCTCCTCCTCCTCCTCCTCCTCATCCTCCTCCTCCTCCTCCTCCTCCTCCTCCTCACCCCTCCCCCCTCCCCCTTGCCCCCCTTGCCGCCCTCCCGCCGAGGGACGTCGACGCGATCGTGTCGGCGATCTCCCCCTTCATCAAGACGAGGGGGTGGATGCAATACGGCACCGCCCCAGGCCAGACAGGGGCTGGCCAAAACGCACACCCGTTCGCAATTTGTTTCTGGCCTCAGATTTTTTTCAGGTTTCAGAGTTCTCAGGCTTCCAGATTTTCAGGTCTCAGGTTTTTCAGGCCTCCAGGTTTTCGGGCTGGTTTGCAAAACAAAAAAAAAAAAACGTCGGGGGGCACTGGCGAACCAGATGCGTTTTGACCTGCCCCCATTAGGCAAGGACCGCTTCACGCCAGACTGCGCGAAGGAAGTGCACAAGCACTACGAGGCGGGACGACGATGAGGGCGAGAAGGACAAGGAGGAATAAGGAGGAATGACGGACGGATGAGGGAGAGGATGAGGGGGATGATGAGGATGGTGATGAGGAGAAAGGAGGAGGAGGAGGAGGAGGAGGAGGATTGGGATGAGGATGAGGACGGTGCTGCTGATGATGACGAGGATGAGGATGGATATGAGGATGAGGAGGAGGAGAAGGAGGAGGAGGATGATGAGGGTGAGGGTGAGGAGGGGGGATGGGGGGGGAGGAGGAGAAGGAGGAGGAGGAGGAGAAGGAGGAGGAGGAACAGGAGGAGGAGAGGGGAGGAGAGAAGGAGGAAGAGAGGATGGGGAGCGGAGAGCCCCCCCCCCGCCGCCCGCCAGATGTTGGCAGAGCTCGAACGGGTCACCCCCAACTTCGCCCTCGACGGATCGACATGCGACGCGGCTTTCGGGAAGATAGTTGCCGAGAAGGCCACGGAGTTCGAGCTGCAAACCCCAGAGGAGCGACAGCTGTGGTCCACGCAGAACAGCTTGAGGTCCGACAAATTTTTGTTCAAAGGGGGGATGCCCACTAAGATTCCAGATTCCCTCCTCCTCCTCCTCCTCCTCCTCCTCCTCCTCCTCCTCCCCCCTCCTTCTCTTCCTCCGCCTCCTCATCCCCCTCCCTCCTCCCCCTCCTTCGCCCCCCGTCGACCATCGAAACAAACAAAGAGAATGAAGAGGAGGAGGAGGAGAGGGAGGAGGAGGAGGAGGTGCAGGAGGAGGAGGAGGATGAGGAGGAGGAGGGGGAGGAGGGGGGAGGAGGAGGAGAAGGAGGATAAGGATGGGGAGGAGGGGGGGGGGGGAAGCGGAGGAGGATAAGGAGGAGAATGAGGAGGAGGAGGGGAAGGATGAAGGAGGAGCTCAGTCCCACCACCAGCCCCCGCGCCCGATCTTGTCGGCGTAGAGCGCGACGTCCTGGGCGATCGCGGCGGGGGGCGGGAGTCAGGGGAGTGGAGCGGGAGAAGGTAGAGGCGGAGAGGGAAGGGGGGAGGGGGGAGTTGGAGGAGATGGAGCAGGAGGAGGAGGAGAAGGTAGAGGGCGTGGATGAGGAGGAGGAGGTGGAGAAAGAGGAGGAGGAGGAGGAAGAACATAGAGAGATGCCTTGCAAATAACCTTCAGGTTGCGGTCCATGTGTCGCCATCTCTACGACCCGCGGCAGAAGGAGATGCTGAAGACTAGGAAAGGGCCGCCGTCCTGGTTCTTGGAACTGCGCAAGTTGCAAGGGCGGGACTCCCCACAGGCATCGTTCGGGTTCGACACGTCGTCTCAGTCGGCGTGGTTACGGCAGGATTCAGGGCGCATCATCACCACGGAGAATGTGTACGTGAAGGGTGAGGTGGTAGTGGCCTCGTGGGATGAGGAGCCAGGGATCGAGCGCACGCTCGACATCTCGGTCAGCGCCTGGACAGCCCTGCCAGCCAAGCCAGGAGAGGAGAACCAGAAGCAGGGAGCGGCTGCGCCAGGCACGAGGTCAGCCAAGACGCTCTTCAAGACGGCGACGGCCAGCGGACACGCGGTCGACGTGCTCGAGAAGGCGCGAGCGGAGAGAGGGGGGATGAGGGAGAGGATGATGAGGAGGAGGACGGTGAGGATTAGGAGGAGAAGGCGGAGGATGGGGGAGGGGGAGGAGGAGGAGGACAAGGAGGAGGAGGACAAGGAGGAGGAGGACAAGGAGGAGGAGGAAGAGGAGGAGGAGGAGGAAGATGAGGAGGAGGAGGAGGAGGAGGAGAAGTGACGGGTGGAGGAGGGGGAGGAGGATGAGGAGGGGGATGATGACGCGGAGGAGGAGGAGGAGGGGGGGGGGGAACGAGAAGGAGGGGGGGGGTTGGGGAGGAAGATGAGGATGGGGAGAAGCAGGAGGAGGGCCCTCCCATCCACCCCCCTCGCCGCCGAGGCATTGTCCACGCTCAAGGACGGCAGCCATTCGTGGGGCGTTGCGCTGAAGATCGAGGGCTGTCAGAAAATCCAGATTGGTTTCAGGCTGTTGCAGTCCGAGCAGCTGGCGCGGGACTGGATGATCAGCCAGGCGAAGGGCATCGCTGACGGCTCCATCGCGGAGTCCGAGCTCAAGGACAACAAAGCGGCGTTCGAGAAGGAATACCAGCTGAAAGAACAGTACAAGGGCATGAAGAAGCCCGCGGCCGCCAGCTCATCGTCATCGGACATCGCGGCCGCCAGCTCGTCGGCCGCCTTGAAGCGACCAGCCGCAGCACATGAACAGGGTGAGGAAGATGAGGAGCCCGAAGCGCCTGTGATGAAAAGGAGGCCTGCAGCTCTCAGCAAGAAGCCGTCGGCTGCGAGCCTCGACAACCTCGAAGACGACGAGGAGGGCGAGGAATCAGAGGAAGGCGCGGACGGCGAAGGAGAAGCTGAGGAAGAAGGTGGCGAGGAGGAAGAGGGCGGCGAACGAGACGAAGAAGTAGAGGGCAGCTTCCAAGAGGACAGCGAGGAGGAGGAGGACGAGCAGGAAGAGTTGCAGCAGGAGGAAGAAGACGAGGAAGAAGAGCAGGAAGAAGAACAAGAAGAGGAACTTCAGGACGACAATCCCCCGCCGATGAAGAGGAATAGGCCCGCCGCGGCCGCGAAGAGGCCGTCGGCCGCAGATGCGCAGGGCGACGCGGGCGACCTCGACGAGGACCCAGGGGGCCAGGAGGAGGAGGAGGAGGAGGGGGAGGAGGAGGAGGAGGAGGGGGAGGGGGAGAGAAGATGACGATGATGAGGACGAGGACGGTTGGGGGATTGAGGAGGAGGGGGAGGGAGGTAATGCGGAGGAGGAGGCAGAGGAGGAGGCAGAGGAGGGGGAGGATGAGGAGGGGGAGGAGGAGGAGGAGGGGGAGGAGGAGGAGGAGGAGGAGGAGGAGGAGGAGAGGTTGGATCATTTCGAACCCTAACCAGGACCAGCAGCAGGACGACGGCGACTGCGACGGCCCCCCCGAGATGTCCATGTTCGGCGCGCTGAGGGACATCTCCGTGAACAGCGATGGGCCGTCGATTGCCTGACGCTGGGCGCTGTGCCCCTCAAAGGCCCTCATCTAATGCCCTGACCGTCTGCCATCCTGGCTCCCCCCCTCACCCCTTTCTGTCCTCGCCCGTCCTCCTCACTCGTGCTCCTCCTACCCCTCCTTCTCATCCTCCTCCTCGCCACTCCTCCCATCCTTCCTTCTCATCCTCGTCCTCGGCCAAAGGCGGGTTCGAAGTAAACCCATTGCTCCTGAAAGTAAGCTGGGCCCCAGGCGCGAAGCTGGACTCTGGCCGGAAAAACTCGCCGTCTAAAGACAAGGTGGACTCAGCAAGGAAATACCGCAACCCAACCAACTGGACTCAGCTAGGACAGCTCCAAAAACGAGATTGACGCAGCTCGGAAATCTCACCAATTCAGGCCCATCCGAAAGCAAATCCAGCCAGGGACCTCCGAGAGCCCCAGCTCGAAAGGCACCCCAAAACCCCGAGCTGCGACTGCCCCCGAAGCCGTTGCGGCTTCAAAGTCCCCCAGCCGCACCCCCGCCCCCTGGCGCCGCAGCTGGCGATGGCGCCGCCGCGCTCCAGGAGCCAGCCATCCGCCATGGAGGCGGAGACCGCGCCCGAGGGATCCTGGGCCGAGGGCACCTGGGCCGAGGGATCCTGGGCCGAGGGCCCCTGGGCCGAGGGATCCTGGGCCGAGGGGGAGACTCAGTTCGACAGCCAGCCTCCTTTCGGGCAGTCCCAGTGGGAGAGCTGGGACGCCGAGAAGTACTACGAGCGGCTGGAGGCTGGCGAGGAGGTCGAGCGGGCGGTGGCTGCGCAGCCTGCGCTGCCAGACACCTTCGTCGCAGGCCAGCCCTGGGGCCAGTAAAAGAAAGAGGGCGCTAGGAGGAGTAGGGGGAAGAAGAGAAGGAGGGCGATGAGGGGGAGGAGGAGGAGGAGGGGGAGGAGGAGGAGGAGGACGACGAGAAGGAGGAGAAGGAGAAGCCAGCAGGGGGGAGCAGGAGGAGGAGGAGGAAGAGGAGGAGAAGGAGGAGGAGGAGGAAGAGGAGGGGGAGGAGGAGGAGGAGGAGGAGGAGGAGGAGGGGGAGGAGGAGGAGGAGGAGGAGGAGGAGGAGGAGGAAGACGACGGGCAGGTTCGAAGGACGCATCTGCTCTCTCCCATCGCAGGCGAGGAGGCTGAAGATCACGGCGCCGAGGGCGCTGGTGCCACGGGAGTTGCCGAGGAGACTGGAGGCGGCGAGGCTGCTGGAGAGAACGAGGAGGCTGCAGGCGGCAGCGATAGCCTCGGCGGGGTGGCCGCAGCTGACCTCGTGGTCTTCATGGACGGCGGCCAACCCGAGACCTACCTGGGCAACGACTTACCTGTGACGGTGAAGGGCGTCCTTGACAAGGATGCCGAGGAGGCCAGGCGCATATCCTTGGAGTTGGACGCCATGGAGCAGCAGGTCGAGGATGCCGCCAAGATCGCTGCAGTTCTTGCGAATGGAAGGCCGATCCAAGTCCAAGATAGTCCGCAGTCGAAGATGGCGGACGACTCCGAGGGAGGGGAAGAATATGATGACGAGGACGCGGACGAGGACTACACGAAGCAAGAGGACGAGGATTCTTCTGAAGAGCATGTTTCTGACGGCGAGGCGGATCACAAGTGGGGCGGTGTTTTCATGGACAAGGCTGAGCTTTTGACGTTTGTCGAAGAGCCCGACTGCGTTGACGATGTGGTGCCGAGGGCGGTATGCTCGAAGGGCAAGGCCGCGAAGGGCTTTGACGCGAAGGGCAAGGGCCTTGGCGAGAAGGGCAAGGGCTGTCACCCGAAGGGCAAGGGCCTTGACGAGAAGGGCAATGGCTTTGACGCGAAGGGCGAGGGCCTCGGCGCGAAGTGCAAGGGCTTTGACGCGAAGGGCAAGGGCCTTGACGAGAAGGGCAAGGGCTTTCACCCGAAGGGCAAGGGCCTTGACGAGAAGGGCAGGGGCCTTGACGAGAAGGGCAAGGGCATTGACACGAAGGGCAAGGGCCTTGACGCGAAGGGCAAGGGCGTTACCGCGAAGGGGAAGGGCACCAAGGCGGAGCACGGCATGAAGGGCAGCAGCTTCGGCGACAAGGGCCTTGGCGAGAAGGGCAAGGGCAGCGGCAGGACCAGCAACGAGATGGTCGAGGAGGAGCTCGAGAAGAACTCGAAGGCCATCGAGACCTTCAAGGCCGGTTTTCGAGGGGTGTCGGGGGGAGGACGGAGGAGAGGATAAGGAGGAAGAGGAGGGGGCAGGGGGAGAGAAGAGGGGCGAGGGGGAGGAGAGGTAGGAGCAGGAGGAGGATGAGGAGCAGGAGCAGGAGAAGGAGGAGGAGAAGGAGGAGGTTGAGGAGGAGGTTGAGGAGGAGGAGGGTGAGGAGGAGGTTGAGGAGGAGGAGGAGAGGCAGGAGGAGCAGGAGGAGGAGGGGGAGGAGGAGGGGGAAGAGGAGGAAGAGGAAGAGGAGGAGGAGGGGGAGGTGGAGGAGGAGGAGGAGGAGGAGGAGGAGGACTGCAGGGGGGAGAGAGCGGGGCTCCTCCCCCAGGCGCCGCCGCCGTCTGCGCCGATCACGCCGACGGCTGTGTCCTTGAAGCCTGGCGTGGAGACGCCTGACAAGCTGACGCTCGTCACGTCGGCGACTGCGCAGCTGGCTAAGCTTGCGCACGACAAGGAAGAGCGCGAACACGGATCCTTGACTGGCGAGGGCGGGGAGGCTAGAGCAGCCGCTGACGGCATGGGCATAAGCAAGAAGGATGCGCTGAAGCAGGCCATCAGAGAGGAGAACCAGAAGTTCGGCCCTGGAGACTTGCAGCTGGTCGACCTTCAGGAGAGCGGGGCCATCTTCTCGATGAGGAGCGCGCTGGGCAACCGTTTCAACAGGGAGTCCAAGTGCGAGGGTTCAAAGCTCAAGGCGGACTTGGCGAGGTGCAAGTCGGAAGAGGACATCATGCAGCTCAAGAAAGATTGGGCCGACAAGAAGTATTCGCAGTTGCAGGCAAAACATAAAGAGAAGGTCGAGCGGTACGAAGAAAGTTTCATCAAGCAGGGCGAGCTCATGAGTGTACTTCGGATGTGCGCAGAAGAAGGCGGCCCAGAAGGGCACAAAGATCCCGAGACAGTGAAGACGGTCTTCGGGATCGCATGTCGGTGTTTGGAGATGGGGTACCCTTTCGCGCAGATGTGTCCGCAATCGCGGCGCGTCAAGTTCATGTACTTCAGAACGCAATGGCGCGAGTCTTTCACGAAGAGGTGGGAACTGGTCAGTCGCCACGGCGTGCCGATTTCGCTGGATACGAAGCCGACGACCCCGCGGCCGAACAAGAAGCCGAGCCCCATCGTGGAGGCCATGCGCTCGGCGAGGAAGTTGGCGACGTCCTGCGCGAAAGCGCTCACTACCAGCAAAGAGATGTTGGACAACATCGGCACGAAAAAGGCTTGGTCGTGGGGCAAGACGGGCAAGGTGAAAGGACGCATCACTCTCCTCCGTGCTGGGCTCACCGAGGGCTTGGAGGCTGCGGAGCTGACGTCGATGCTGTTCGGCGGGTTCTCGGCCAACGAGGCCCCAGAGGAGGAGGGGGAGGAGGAGGAGGAGGAGGAGGAGGAGGAGATGGAGGAGGGGGAGGAGCAAGATAAGGAGGCGCGGGGGGAGGAGGAGGAGGATGATGATGACGATGAAGCGCCTTGAAAGGTCGGTTCTCCCAAAACACAAACCTGAGAAGCCACCAATACGCCAAATGCGTACGGTAGAGAAAGGGGGAGGCGGGAGGAGCGGCGGTAGAAAGATGAAGCAGAAGAAAGGTGAAGCCCAGCCCAGGATTGAAACCCATGATACTGAAAGAAATCATGAATGATAGATTGTCCGATGTCCCAAATGAATCCCACCACAAGGTCTCTCTTGCTTTGAATGAAGAAGAGGAAAATGAGAAACGTTATGCAAGATAAAGGAGTATGCTCAAATTGATCAACAATCTTGAGAGGCTTGAGTAGCTCTTGAAGCCAATCTTGGGGGCATATGATCCCAAGGTCTGAAGTAAGCAAGAAGTAAAGAAATCTTTCATTGAGTCCTATGAAACCCATTGAACATAAGTAGCAACCAAGACGGATATATGTACTGAACGAAAGTCTAAAATAGAAACTGAATGTCCCAAGCACGCAATGAACCCAGAAGATACGGAGGCATACAAAATGGAATGTCAAAGCCGAGTGAGAACTCAACCGTGACAACCCACCCCAGGCATATCAAGACCAATGGAGTAAGGTTGAATTCAAACAAGTAAGGAGGGCGCAAGATGGACCTGTTTATAACCTTTTGTATGAGGAGGAGGAGGAGGAGGAGGAGGAGGAGCATGAGGAGGAGGAGGAAGAGGGGGAGGGGGATGAGGAGGAGGAGGGCGACACGGAGGGGACGGAGGAGCCTCCTCCTCCTCCTCCTCCACCTCCACTTCCTCCTCCTCTTCAGCCTCCTCCCCCCCTGTCCACCCCCATCGAGAGAAACCGTTTCCGCAAACGATGCCCCTCGACAGGGGTGCGCAGAAACCGTTTCCGCAAACGGTTTCTCTCGATAGGGGTGCTGCTTGGCGCGTGGATGGTAGGCCCCAGAACGTCCTTTCCTTCCTGCCGCCTCGCTCTTCCTCCTCGTCTTCTTCCTCTCTTCCTCCTCCTCCTTGTCCTCGTCGTCCTCCTCCTTCTCCTCCTCCCCCTCCTTCCCCCCCCCCTCCTCCTTGCCCCCTTCGCCCCCCTTCGCCCCCCCCCTCCCCCGCCCGCCAGCCTAGGTCTCCAAGAAGCTCGGCGACGCGCAGATCTCGACGCAGTGGGACGCCGCGAAGGGCCTCCAGGACAGGGCGCGGGAAAGGCAGGAGAGAGGGGCGATGAGGGGAGGGCGAGGGGGAAGAGAAGCAGGATGCCGGTGGGGAGGGGGAGGGGGGGAGGAGGAGGAGGAGGAGAAGGAGGAGGAGGAGGAGGAGGAGGAGGGGGACGAGGGGGGGTGAGAAGGAGGGGGAGGCATAGAGGAGGAGGGACGGAGGAGGAGGAGGAGAAGGAGGAGGAGGAGCAGCAGGAGAGGGAGAAGGAGGAGAGGGCGGAGGAGGAGGTGGAGGAGGAGGGGTGAGGGGAGAGCGAGCGGGAACGCTCCGAGCGCGCGGGCGGGCGGTCGCCCGCCCGCCTGCCGAGGGCTCCCAGGTTAGAAATTCTGC
Source organism: Prorocentrum cordatum (assembly GCA_963575745.1). Classification (NCBI taxonomy): domain Eukaryota; class Dinophyceae; order Prorocentrales; family Prorocentraceae; genus Prorocentrum; species Prorocentrum cordatum. The sequence continues at coordinate 35,262 of CAUYUJ010019538.1, read as the reverse complement.
GCGGTGGAAAGATGAGAAGGGCGAGGAGGAGGAGGGGGAGGAGGTGGAGGAGGAGGAGGAGGAGGTGGAGGAGGAGGAGGAGGAGGAGGAGGAGGAGAGGGAGAAGGAGGAGGAGGAGGAGGAGTGGAGGATAGGAGGCCCCCCACCGATCCTTCTCCTCCTCCTTTCTTTCAATCTTCAGCCCCCGTCTTGCTCACTGACCGCCCCCCACCTATACGTCCCCTCTGTGTTAATACCCCGAGCCGGAAACAGCCCCACATTGAGGAGAGGAGACGTTGGGGGAGGTTTGAGGAGGGGAGGGGGGAGAGGAGGGGGGAGGAGGAGGAGGAGGAGGCAGGAGTGGGAGGAGGGGGTGGAGACATACAAGCATTTCTTGTGGAGACTGCTGTCCTCGTCTCCTCCTCCTCCTCCCGCCCCATCCTTCCTCCATTTCTTTTCCTCCTCCCCCTTTCCTCCTTCTATCTCATTTTCCTGCCTCCTGCTCCTCCTTTCTCCTCTCATCTCCCTCTCCCTCCTCCCCCCCCCCCTCGGCGCTCCGAAGGAGAAATTGGACAAGCTGGTGAACAAGATCAAGAGCACGCAGAGTGCGCACGACATCATCGTGCGGAACAACCAGGCTGGAGGCATGGGCAAGAAAGCCGCGGCGGGGGCGTCCCGCAAGCGCAAGCGCAGCAGCTGAATAGCTGCAGCTCCCCCGAGAGCCCCGAGTGGGCTCAGGCACCTGGGCCCTGGATATCCATTGACTCCATTGACTTCAGGGGGGCCCCAGGACGCCAACACTTTTCAAAACTCTTCTGGGGACTGCAGCCGTGCTCTGTGTAGAGGCGCTCTGCTGTCGGGCGCAGCGTACGTCCAACTCGTCCCATGTACGCATACGATCGATCGAGCTTAAACAGAGCCCAGAGTAACAAAACAGTTGTGGAAATCGCCACATATGTCGGTGAAATTTGCCGGCTGCCGGCCTAATTGGGCCGGTTGCCGGCCTAAATCCGATCGCTGATCGATCGCTGATCGATCGCTGAGCCTGATCGCTGAGCCCCCCCTCAAACCCTGTAAAAACACAGGTAAAGTGATCGCTGAGCCCCCCCACGATCGCTGATCGATCGCTGAGCCATCGCTGAGCCTCGGATCTCGAGCAACGTTTGCCTCCGATCAGCCTCGATCCACCTCCTAATTCTGTTGGGCGCTGCGAAATTCAAGCGTTGAGGCGGCTAGAGCGAGCCTCTAAGATACATTTAGCGCTTCGGGGAGCGGGTGTGCGAGAAAAGGCGACAGAGGTGCCGAAGCGGAGGCCTTGATCGAACGTGGCGGCCCGAGGGGGAGACTAGGGGGGAGGGGGGTGGAACAGCAGGGGGACAGACGATGAGAAGGAGTAGGAGGAGATAGGCTGGGCCCTCTGCAGCGTGCATTCTAGCACGCGCGCTCTCAAGGGGGCAATCGAATTTCCACCGCGGGGCAACCTCCAGGGATGAAACATGCAACCTCCAGGGATTCGCGTTAGTGGTTTCGTTTTTCCTTGGATGAGAATTCCCAGGGGGCCGTTATAGGTTTAGCTTCGAGGCAGCGGTCTGCCCCTCCCCCCATCCCCCTCCCTTGGAGCTAAAGCTTTCAGCCGTGACCAATTGCGAGATCGAGACGGCGAGGGTCCTCGAGGTGGCCAGTTACTTGCACCTCGAGGTGGCCAGATACTTGCACGGCAATCTCGAGAGAGATGAGGTCGTGACCAGCGAAGCCCAGTTGTTCGAGCACGTCCTAGGCTCCCCCTGTCACCATCGATGGGGTTCCAAGTGCGCCCTGGCAAATTGTCCGAGCCCCTAACGCCCGTGGCGACGAATATTTTCAGAAGGCCTGAAAATGCTTGGAGTGTTTTGGGCCGCGTTCTGACCAAGATTCCGAGCGAGAATCTGATTGGGCGTCGCGAGTAACCGCCCAACTTCTCTCCCCGCCCACGCCCCATCCCCTGGCAACTCCCTTCTCCGCCTGCTTCCCCGAGAACCCTCAGCCTCACCCCCCCAAGGGACATGCGGCGGGAGGTCGAGGAGGAGGAGGAGGAGGAGGAGGAGGAGGAGGAGGGGGAGGAGGAGGAGGAGGGGGAGGGGGGAGAAGAGGAAGAGGTGAAGAAAGTGGAGGGGGCGGAGGAGGAGGGGGAGCAGTAAGAGGAGGTGGGGGAGGAAGTGGGGTGGGGAGTGGAGGAGGAGTATGAACTCATGGGCCAGTTTTTCTTTGAGGGCGCCGCCAGAAGCCTGACAGCTCGAGGATCGGTCGTTTTGTGCTGCTCGCGGGGCCAGCGATGGGCGACAATAAGCGTCGACGCACTGAATCGTTCCCGTCTCAGCAGATTGACCCGATCTCCTTGGAGAGCCAGGTGGCTGCAGGCAGGGAGTTGCTCGTTGCGCTGCAGGGTTTGTACTGCACTGGCAGGTTGGAAGCGACGTCCTTCTGCTCGCTCGTTCATCTCGCTGCCAAGGCGGGTGCGAAGATAGACGGGGCATGGGGTAAACAGCCGAACGACCCATCGAGAGGTCATTACCAGGAAGTCATTGATCGGAGACTGGGTGCAAGTGGTTATCGCCAAACCGCCCCCTTCGTATTATCGATCCCTGGCCACTCGACCCAGAACCGAGTTCGTCGCGACCTTCGATTGCACGTTCGGCCTTTCCATGAACTATTGCACGGGGAGGTGTTGTCATGTGGCGTGGGTGCAATGGTTGAGAAGTTCGGTAGGAAACAATGGCCACGCAGTTATTGGGATCACCCAGTAGTAACAGGCGCTCCAGCAGGCGTTCTCATTGTCCCCCTCGGATTGTTTTTGGACGCTGCGCGTTATGGAGGGCAGGCCTCGTCGAGCAAACAGCGCTCTGTACTGGTCCTATCCCTGGTGAACCTCATTACAGGTCGCAGACACGTAAGTCTACTTTTACGGAAACAGTTAGCCTGCAAGTGCGGGTGCAGGGGGCATTGCACCTATTCCCGTATATTCACATATGCTCATTGGTGCGCATCGGCACTCGCAGAAGGCACTTTCCCTTTAGAAGAAGTAGATGGGGGCGCCCTTGATGATTACAGGGGTGTCATAAGTGGTAAGGACATGGGTTTTCGTGGGGCTATTGTTCAGTTGCAATGCGATTGGGAGGGGCTTTCTCAGTTCTACAACGTCCCCACTTGGTCGCATAAACATAGGCCGTGCCCGCTCTGTTCGGCGACCACCGACACTCGGCACAACTACAGGTGAGCGTTCGTTTTTTTCAGCGCCCTCTGGAGTTTACCGAGGGAAGGGAGACAGGAAGGAGGGGGGGGGAATGCGGACGGAGAGGAGGGCGAGGGAACGGAGGGAGAAGGCGGGATGAGAGAGGAGGGTTGAGGGGGGGTGGTCCCGATGAGGATGGGGAGGGAAAGAATGGACAAAGCGAAGGCAGTACCTGCTCTGATAAAATCGCACTATCCAGCATGCTGTCCCTGGAACATACACCGTGGGAGCTGTGCACGTCTGACGCGCGCAGTGCAGCGTGTGGGACCTGCGAGAAATGGGTTTACATCAATAACAAGGAGGATCCAAATAGGGGGACATCTGCAGATACAGGTTGTTGCTCCTTCCTCCTCCTCCTCCTCCTCCCCCCCCCATTCCCCCCCCCCCCCCCCCCCCCCCCCCCCCCCTTCCCCCCCTGTCGAAGGGAAACCGTTTCCGCAAGCAATTTCCCCCGACAAGGGTGCCCAGAAACCGTTTCCGCAAGCGGTTTCTCATCCTCCTCGTCCTCGTCCGTCTCCTCCTTCTTCTGCTCCTCATCCTCCTGCTCCTCCTTCTCCTCCTCGTCCTCATCCTCATTCCGCTTCTCCTCGTCTCCTCCCCGTCTCTCTCCTCCTCCTCCTCCCCCCCCCTCATCGATCCCCCTCCTCCTCCTAGCTCTCCTCCGCCTCCCCCCCCCTCCTCATTATTATTTTTTTGATGGCGGGAGAGCCGCCGAGAAAACCTTCACTCATTTTCGCTTGGCGCCGCTTCGAGGAACCCGAGCGTTGCATCCGCAGCGAACTGGTGACCTGATGCCGACTGGCACGCGACCCCGTAGATGAAGTAATGATGTTGGGCCCTTCTCTTCCCCCTCCTCCTCCTCCTCCTCCTCCTCCTCCTCCTCCTCCTCCTCCTCCTCCTCTCCCTCCCCCCCCCCTTCTACCCCTCGTGCCCCTCTATCTCTCGGGCGGCCGTGGCGGGGTCGAGCTCGAACTTCGCGTTCACGGTCGTCTCCTGCGCCCGCCCCCTCGCTCGCGGGGGGCAGCGGTGGGGGGGGTGGGGGGGGGGGGGGGGGGGGGGGAGGGAGGGACGGGGGGGGGGTGGAGGGGCCGGCGGGCTGAGGAGGAGGGGGAGGAGGAGGTGGAGGCGGCGCGAAGACTAGGAGGCAGAGGAGCAGAGGAGGAGCGGAGAGGGAGGAGGAGGAGGGGAACGAGGAGGAGGAGGAGGAGGAGGAGGAGGAGGAGGAGGGGGACGAGAAGGAAAACGAGGGAGAGCTTAGCCCGAGGTCTCTGCGGAAGCCAGCCGACGTGGTTTCCCCCCCTTCTGTTCGCCGACATGGCATTCTCTGCGGAAGCCGAGGTATAAGCAATGCTGGTGGAGGGGCCAGAGCTAGATGTCCCCCTAGATCTTCCGTCTTAGGGGTGGGAGACAATTATGTCCACTTGCAAGTTGAAGTTTGACAGGCGCAAAAGAGGTGGGTATGGTTTATGTGCTGCTTACGACTGTGGAGCGATCAACGCTCGGAGCTCCGCCATCTGTGCAGGTGATTTGCTCCCGCCCCAGCCAGGGTTGCCAGATGTGGCAACGTACCCGTCACTGTCAGCGCCTCGCTGGATTCGGTTTTGGAGGCGTAGTCGCGATAGCATGGTAACTGCTAGGAATGCGTTAATGGATCCCGACCTTGGCATATCTATTGTTGATTCCTACGGGGTTGACTATATGCACACTATATGCTTAGGGGTCATGTCAGGCCTAGTTCTTGCGACGGTGTTCAGACTCACCGATGACGTCGCCGAGTTTGGGTGTAATCTCGGGGAAAAAACAGTGAGACAGGCTGCGGCGCTGAGCAAGCTGTCGACTGAGATGGATGCTTATTTTGCATCCCAGAGGTTGCTTGGTAATAATCCCGAGATCATCGACTGTCTAAGCATGTCAATGTTCGAACCCACGCGTTTGCGAACGAAGGCTGGGGAGGCCCGCTGGCTCTTTAAATGGTGCTGCGAAGACGCCCTACCGAAGTACTACAATGAACTTAAATTTGGGAAGCAACTCTTGGATTGTTCGCGGGCCCTACTAGACTGGGACAAATACTTAGACTCGCTGCCAGACGTTCCGAGCCCAAATGAATGCCAGGCGTTGCGGGCGATGTGCATACGCCATCTGCAATTGCTTAAAGATGCCCGCGTGAAGCCCCTTCCGAAGCACCACGCGGCGTGGCACCTATCTGATAGGACACGGGCCCCAACAGAAAGCGGGGGGGGGGGGATGTCTGGGAACCTTGTTTGATTTAGCGGCGTCTGGTGCTGTTTCGGGATTCTGCTTAACCGTGCCCCACAGGACCGAACGATTTGGACACCCTCGGCTTTACGCAACTTGGCGTGATGAAACGCTGAACAGCTTGATCGCGGTCCTGGCTGAGCGTTCGTACGCTAGGGAAGGGTTGTGGGAAAAAGGCATGTTTTGCCGCTTAGATCTCCAGAACCACCTAGGGATTGGAGTGTCTGCCGAGGCAGCGTGAAAGAGACAGTGTTCTGCCCTTCTCTTTCTCCTCCTCCTCCTCCCCCTCCTCCTCCTCCTCCTTCTCCCCCTCCTCATCCTCATTCCGCTTCTCTCCTCCCCCCTCCTCCTCCTCCTCCACCTCCTCCTCATCATCCTCCCTCTCATCGTCGGCATCATCCTGCTCCTCATCCTCATCCTCCTCATCCTCCTTATCCTCCTCAGCCTTCTCCTCCTCCCTCCATGTCCCCCTCCACATCCACCTGCTCCTCCTCCTCCTCCTCCCCTCTGCCCTCCCCCAGTTCCTCGCGGCCTCTGCGGGGCTCGATGGCGCCCTTCGTGCTCTCGGCCGTTGCCTGGCGCCCACCCCGCCCAGGGAAGAAGGAACGAGCACTGATGAGGAAGAGCACGACAAGGCCGCAAGGCGCGGAAAAGGAGGCGGAGGAGGACCAGGAGGATAACGAGGAGGTCGGGGGGGGGAAGGATGAGGAGGAGAAGGGGGACGGGAGGGACAACGAGAAGGATGAGGAGGGGGGGGGAGGAGGAGGAGGAGGAGGAGGAGGAGGAGGAGGAGGAGGAGGAGGATACGTTAAACATGCTTTTCCTGAAAGCAGTTGTGGGCCGAGCCTGGCATCGCCATCGAAAGTTAGGTTGGGCAGGCCCATGTCTTCACTGCCGATTCGGCCCGTTTCTGATGGTGGCAACCCTTTTAACACGGTTTCGATCTCGGCGCTGCCGCCGCCCCAGAGCAGCACGAGAGCGCTGACCTTTCCTGAGGAAGCCGCTGGAGGGTAACAGAGGATACGGGCAGCGAGGAGGAGGAGGAGGAGGAACAATGAGTAAAGGAGGAGGAGGAGGAGGAGGAGGAGGAGGAGAAGGAGGAACGCGAAACAAACTAAGACGATCGACAACTCCAGCGGCCCTCACCCCACGGAAATTGCTGGCGGCATCAGGCTCAGCCCTAATACATGCCGGCGTTTCCATGACCACCAAGTGGACCTACTCGTTCGCTCAACCGTGGGAGAGGCGCGTGGCCGTCGCCATCTTTCGTGCCCCCCACGTTAATTATCCTCCTCCTCCTCCACCACCACCTCCGTCCTTCTCCTCGAAGCACTCGCAACAGAGAAAATGCCAGTCTCCTCCTCGATCCTCCTCTTACTCCTCGGCCCTCCTCCTCCTCCGCCTCCTCCTACTGATCCTGCTCCTTCTCCTCCTCCTCCTCCTCCTCCTCCTCATTCTCCTCCTCTTCCTCCTCCTCCTCCCCCTCCTCTTCTTTCTTCTCATCCTCCTCCTCCTCCTCCTCCTCCGCCCCCCGTGTCTTCGCATTGTCCCAGGGTTGGACTGATCGTCTGAGGGCATCTGACGGCCGCGCCGACTACACATAAGAATGGGTGACACGTTTGCACCAGGGCGGTCGCCAACCCAGCTGGTGGCACCTACTCGGTTCCCAGACGGCCATCCCAGACGGCCATCCCAGACGGCCACCCCACCCGCGGGCCGCTGCTCGACGAGCAGTTCGCAGGAGCTGCCGCTGCTGCTTATCGTCCTCGTTGTCCATCGTCGAATCCGTCGCCGACGTCGTTGTCGTTGTCGTTTTCGTCGTAGTCGTTATCGTTGTCGTCATCGTCATCGTCGCCGTTGTCATCGGTCGTCTTCGTCGATTGCCGTCGTCGGTCGTTCTCGTCGCCGCGGCCCCCTTCGTCGATCGCCCTCGACCGCTCCCATCGTGTCGGAGGCCGTCTCGGATCGAGGGCCGTCTCAAAGGCCGTCTTGGAGGCCGTCTTGGAGAGCGTCTCGAGGAAGTCTTGGATCCCCCCCCCCTCCTCCTCCTCCTCCTCGGGCGCCGCATGGAGGTCAAGGCATTTGCAAGCCTTGTAAGCCCGACTGCCGCAGGGGTCGTGGTAGCAGCCCTCCTTCCCCCCTCAAGGGACGGGGAGGGCTGCTACCTGGGCGTGCTACGCGCGTCACCCTGCGGCCCGATCGGCAATGGGCCTCTGCAGCCAGAGGACCCAGCCCCACCCCGTCCCTCCGTCCATCTTCCCATCGGAAGGTGGGCAGAGGGGGGGCCCCTCCTTGCCCTCCGACTGGAGGCCGCGGAAGGGCGCGTCCCTCCTTTCCCTCCAGTCGGAGGGTAAGGAAGGGCCCCAGGGGGAGGCTCCCCGTCTTAGGGCATTGCGCTCAGGGAGCCTCGCGGCGGTTGGGCCTCGCCTCCCTTTCCCCCCCCTCCCCCCCCAGAACGCCAGAATTTCGTTGAAGGCGAATCCTGCCGTGGCGACGGGGGCGGGCCCTGGGGCCGTGGAGGAGAAAAAAAAAAACGCGCCACCCTCTCTCTATCCACGACGGCGGCAGCGACGACGGCCGATGCTCCGGCAGTGAGAGCCACGAGGAGCATGAGGAAGAGCAGGGGGAGCAGGCGAAGGAGGAGGAGGAGGAGGAGGAGGAGAACGAGGAGGTGGAAGGGGAGGAGAAGAAAAAGCAGCAGGAGGAAGAGGATGAGCATGAGAAGGAGGAGGAGGAGGAGGAGGAGTAGGAGAAGGAGGATGATAATGAGGATGGGGATTGAGACCCTCATGCGGTTAGGGTTCGAACCGATAAGGGATTGAGACCCTCGCGCGGTTAGGGATTGAGACCCTCACGCGGCTCGAGGGATACCTCGGAAGCTTGGATAAGGATCTGCACTCCTCCTCGTCCTTCTTCTCCTCCTCCTCCTTCACCTCCTCCTCCTCCTCTTTCTCCTCTTCCTCCTCCAACCCTGTTCCTCATCCTCCCCTTCTCCTCCTCGATCCTCCTCCTCCTCTTCCTCCTCCTCCTCCTCCTCTTCCTCCTGCTCCCCCTCCACTTCCCCCACACCTGCTCCAACCCTCTTCCTCCTCCTCTTTCCCCCCCTCCTCGGACAGGAGTTGCGGGTCGTGCAAACGATCGAAGCAGCCCCACCTCCTGCTCCTCCTCCTCCTCCTCCTCCTCCTCCTCCTCCTCCTCCTCTTCCTCTTCCTCCTCTATCTCCTGCTCCTTCTGCTCCTGCTGCTCCTGCTCCACCTACTCCCTCTCCTCTCCTCTCTACTCCTCCTCCTCATGCTTCTCATCCCTTTTCCTGCTGCTCTCCTCCTCCTCCTCTTCCTCCTCTTCTCTCCTCCTGCTCCTCCTCCTCCTCCTCCTCCCCCTCCTCCTCCTCCTTCTGCCTGATCCTTCCCTCAGCCACTCCGCTGCTGCCGCTGGTCGTCTCCTCCTCCTCCGCCCCCCTCCGTTGCAATTTTGGCTCAAGCCCATTCCGTTCTCATTTTTGGCGCCTCCTTCGAGCCATCTCAAGCCTCGGCAGGGCCGCGGCCCGCTCGAGGCTAACCTCGCTAGTCCTCTTCCTCCTGGTCCTCCACGCTGGACTCCCGACCGCCCCCGTTCGTCCTCCTCCCCGCTACTTCTCCTAGCCGCCTCCACCCCCCCGTCGCCATATTGGCTCCGCCCCATCCGTCGCCATTTTTTTTAGCCCTCCCACCCCCCCGCGGTCCTGTTGCGCTTGTTGTTTTCCCCTGTGGTCCAGGCGCGCCTGTGACTGGGCGTGTCTTGCGGGGGCGCGCGGCGCGGGTTGCTGGAGGGGTGCCGAGGGGGGGTGGCGTGGGCGGGGGGAGGGCGGCCAGGGGCGACAGTTTGGGTAAAGAGTCGGGGGGGAGGTACGGGGGTTGGGCAGGGTGGGGCGCGTGGGAAAGGGGGGCGGGTCACAGTAGAGAGACGAATGGTGGTGGTGGGGTGGTGGCGTCGGTGTTGCTGTTGTTGTCGTTGTTGTTGTTGGTGGTGGTGGTGGTGGTGGTGGTGGTGGTGGTGGTGGTGGTAGTGGTGGCCGTGACGGCGAGGGGCGAGGGGAGTGGGGTGCCGTGTGGCGTAGGGTTGAGTGGGGGAGGAGTGGGGGAGTGGCGGCGGCGGTGGCGGGGAGTGGGGGGTGGCGTAGGGTTGAGGGGGGCGCGCGGGCGGGGGTGGAGTAAGGCTGAGGGGGGTGGGGGTGGCGTAGGGTTGAAGGGGCGGGGTCGGGGGGGGGCGCGAAAGCGGCGCGGGGCGGCCGCGACAGCCGCGGCGACAGCCAAGGCGGCGACGGCGAAGGTGGCTAGCCGCGGCAGCGACGGCCAAGGCGGCGACGGCTGCGGCGGCAGCGACGGCCAAGGACAGCGACGACGACGGCGCGGCAAAAGCAGGACGAACAGCAAGAGCAGGAGAAGAAAGGGAGGAAGGGGGAAAAACGGGAGGAAGGGGGAAGAGGAAGAGGAGGAGGACGACACAGGAAGAACAAGGGGCAACTCGAGGAGGAGGAGGAGGAGGAGGAGGAGGAGGGAGGAGGAGGGGGAGCAGGAGGAGGAGGAGGAGGGGGAGGGGAGGAGGAGCGAGGACAGGAGGGGGGAGGAGGAACATGCGAGCAGCAGGAGGAACAGGTAGGAGCAGGGGGAGGAGGAGCAGGAGGGAGATGGGGAAAGAGGGGATAGAGGAGGAGTTTTGGAGGGAGGAAGAGGAGGAGGAGGAGCGGCAGTGAGCGGAGGTGGGCGCGGGAATCAGGGAGGAGGAGGAGAAGGAGAAGAGGAATCAGCAGCAACAGCGCAGTAGAGAGAGTATGGTGATGATGAGATGATGATGATGATGAGGAGGAGGAGGAGGAGGAGGAGGAGGAAGAGGAGGGGGGGGAGAAGGAGGAGGATGGGGGAAGAGGAGGAGGGGTCGGAGGAGGAGGGAAAGGAGGAGGGAAAGGAGGAAGGCAAGGAGGAGGAGGAGGAGGAGGAGCAGCAGCAACAGGAAGAACAGGAGCAGCGGCAGCGGCGGCGCGGCGACGACGACGGCCCCCGCCGCGCGCTGCCGTCGCCACCGTCGTCGCCGCTGCCGTCGCCACCGTCGTCGCCGCTGCCGTCGCCACCGTCGTCGCCGCAGCCTCGTCGCCGTCGTCGCCGCAACCAACCGCCAACCGACCAACCCAGCGCAAACAGACCACCACCCAGCACAACCGCCAACCCAGCGCAACAACCAACCAACCAACCAACCAACTGACCAACCAACCAACCAACCAGCCAGACAACCGACCAACCAATCAACTAGACAGACAACCGACCAACCAACGAACCAACAAGTCAACCAACCAACCAACGACCACCAACGAACCAACCCACGAACAACGACACCGACCAACTACCACAACCAACTGGCCAAAACTCAACATGTATACATACATACATACATACATACATACATACATACATACATACATACAGTAGGTATCATACATACATATATATATGTATATATATGCATTAGGCCGGAAGATCCGTATTAAGCCGGCAGCCGGCGCCGAGCTAAGTTAGCAAGTCCAGCGACCTGTGGGTAGGCGCTCGCAAGCGCTCCCAGGCGCTCCCAGGCGCTCCCAGGTGCTCCCAGGCGCTCCCAAGCGTTTCCAAACGCTCCCAAGCGCTCCCAAGCGTTCCCAGGCGTTCCCAAGCGCTCCAAGGAGCTCCCAAGCGCTCCCAGGCGCTGCTACCCATTCAGTTCGGCGAAGGGCACCAGAGAAGTCCGTAGCGCACAATGAGATGCGAGGGGGCGCCAGACCCGCCCCCTCGCGCTCCCCCACCCGCCAAATCTTCGAGGGTGCCATGTGCGAGCTCCAGCCAAGATGCGGCTCCGAGAGAGAGAGAGAGAGAGAGAGAAAGAGAGAGAGAGAGAGAGAGAGAGAGAGAGAGAAAGTTAGTCCCCCATGCGAAGGGGGGCGAAGGGGGGTAGACTGACAGCTGGTTGACGCCCGAAGATGATCCGCCAGAAAGACCTTCCCCCCATGAGAAGGGGGGAGAGAGGGGGGTAGAAGAACCCTAAACCCTAAAGGGGTACTTTTGGGTGGGGGGTGGGAACGGGAACGAATAGCAGCCGACCCCTCCAACCTCTTGAAGGAGGGGGGGTCGAGCTGCTTCCGCCCAGCGAGGCCCTAAACCCTAAACCCTAAACCCTAAATTCCCAAGCACCTCGTTGTGCTTCTGCCCACCCCACCGCGCATCACCGTCGCCGTCTACGAGAGACAGGGCATCTCTGAGATGCTTGAGCATGTAGCCCGAGTGGTTCGCCTTGGCAGCTTTTGCTGCTGCCCTCCCCCTCTTTTGGGGAGTCGCGCTTCAATGATAAACCTCCCCTGATCCTCAACGAATATAACACCCTAAACCCAAAGACCTTTTCTTCGAAGCGCCCGGGGGCGCCTGGGGGCGCCTGCCCAAAACTCCATTCCCGGGCCACATTTTGGATGCCCGGAGCCAACTGTAGGCCACTTCGTGCTCTTCGACTTCCCAGAACTCCATTCCCGGGCCACATTTTGGATGCCCGGAGCCAACTGTAGGCCACTTCGTGCTCTTGGATTTCCCAAAACTCCATTCCCGGGCCACATTTTGGATGCCCGGAGCCAACTGTAGGCCACTTCGTGCTCTTCGATTTCCCAGAGCTCCATTCCCGGGCCACATTTTGGATGCCCGGAGCCAACTGTAGGCCACTTCGTGCTCTTCGATTTCCCAAAACACCATTCCCGGGCCACATTTTGAATGCCCGGAGCCAACTGTAGGCCACTTCGTGCTTCTTCCATTTGCCTGGGGCTAGCGTTGCGTCAACCTTGCCGGCCGGCCGGCCGGCTGACGCACGCGACGCGCTGCCTGGTGCGTCGCATCGAGGGGGCGCCAGGCCCGCCCCCTCGAGCTCCCCCTCCCACCATCCGAGACAAAGCGCTGCGCGTGCGCCACCGCGCAGAATCGCTCCTGCGAGAATCGGAAAAGGTCGCCCGGTCGGGCGTCCCCCCAACGCGCGAACGAACCCCGGAGACTCTAGGACGACGTGGTGTCAGCGCAGGAACCTCGCGCGCGCGCGAGCCGCGGAGCGTCCGGCGAGCTGGTCCCCTTTGTCGTGGCCCACCATGATCGCTTCTGAGATTGAGGCATCTGCGTAAGCGGGAACCTCGCGCGCGCGCGAGCCGCGGAGCGTCCGGCGAGCTGGTCCCCTTTGTCGTGGCCCACCATGATCGCTTCTGAGATTGAGGCCCTGGGTAAGTTTACGTCAATCGCCATATGCGCTCGCCAGCGCGCCTGTGCATCGAAAAAAGCGCGCAGGCGCGGTTCTGGCGTCGCCAGCGTAACATGGGCCCCAAGGTACGACACGTCGTTGGCCGGCAAACCGCTGCGCGCCTGGGAGCGCCTGGGAGCGCCTGGGAGCGCCTGGGAGCGCCCGGGAGCGCCTGGGAGCGTGCCGGGAGCGCTTGGGAGCGCTTGGGAGCGCCAAGGAGCGCTTGGATGCGTCTGGGAGCGCCCGGGAGCGCTTGGGAATGCGCCGGGAGCGCCTGGGAGCGCCTGGGAGCGCCTGGGAGCGCCTTGGGATTGCCAGGGAGCGCTTCGGAACGCGCCGGGAGCGCCTGGCAGCGCCGGGGAGCGCATGGGAGCGCTTGACTGAGAGCGCCTGGGAGCGCTTGGGAGCGCCTGGGAGCGCCTGGGAGCGCCTGGGAGCGCTTGGAACGCATTTGGGAATTTAGGGGCCAACGGCCCTAAACCCTAAAAGGCTTTAGTTTGGGAGGTTGCCGGCCATGCGGCCGGGGGTGGGAAGATGTTGCACCTCCTGCCCCCTTCGCCAAGCTTGCTCGGGTCGGCTAACCGCCCCCCCAATCAAGCTTGCCGAAGGGGGGGCAGCATTGCCTGGACTGTCGGCCGCTGCGCTAAGAGAAGCCCTAAACCCTAAACCCTAATCCCTAAACCCTAAACCTTAAATTCCCAAGCACCTCGTTGTGCTTCTGCCCACCCACCGCGCATCACCGTCGCCGTCTACGAGAGACAGGGCATCTCTGAGAAGCGCCAGCTGGTTGCCAGACTGGGTCGCCCATGCAGCCGTAGGCTGCCCCCTGGGAGTCGCGATTCAAAGATAAACTTTCCCTTGATCCTCGAAGAATATAACACCCTAAACCCAACGACTTTTGACTTGGAATTTGCTCCTATGCTTCTCCGACACGTAAAAACACGTGTGGAGCGCTCCGAGCGCCTCTGGGCGCATGTGGGAGCGCCTGGGAGCGCCTGGGAGCGTCTGGGAGCGCCTGGGAGCGCCTGGGAGCGCTTGGGAGCGCCTGGGAACGTGCGGGAAGCGCTTGGGAGCGCCTGGGAGCGCTTGGGAGCGCTTGGGAGCGCTTGGGATCGCCGGGGAGCGCAGCGCTTGGGAGCGCCTGGGAGCGCTTGGAAGCGCTTGGGAGCGCCTGGAAGCGCCGGGGAGCGCCTGGGAGCGCCTGGGAGCGCCTGGGAGCGCCTGGGAGCGCACTGGGAATTTAGGGGCCAGCGGCCCTAAAACCTAAAAGGCTTTAGTTTGGGAGGTCGCCGGCCCTGCGGCCGGGGGTGGGAAGTGGTTGCAGCTCTGGCGCCCTTCGCCAAGCTTGATCGGGTCGGCTAAACGCCCCCCCAATCGAGCTTGCCGAAGGGGGGGCTGCCTTGCCTTGACTGTCGGCCGCTGCGCGCCCGAGAAGCCCTAAATTCCCAAGCACCTCGTTGTGCTTCTGCCCACCCCACCGCGCATCACCGTCGCCGTCTACGAGAGACAGGGCTTCTCTGAGATGCTTCAGCTGGCTGCCCGACTGGGTCGTCCTGGTAGCCTAGGGCTACCTAACCCCACGCTTGGGGATCTACGATGCAAAGATAAACCATGCTTGATCTTCGAAGAATACAACACCCTAAACCCGGTGGCTTTCGTCCTCGGATCGGGCTCTACATGTTTCCGACACGTAAAAACACGTGTGGGGCGCTCTATAGCGCTTTTGGGCGCACTTGTGAGCGCCGGGGAGCGCCTGGGAACGTCTGGGAGCGCCTGGGAGCGCCTGGAAGCGCCTGGGAGCGCTTGGGAGCGTGCGGGAAGCGCTTGGGAGCGCCTGGGAGCGCCGGGGAGCGCCGGGGAGCGCCGGGGAGCGCCGGGGAGCGCCGGGGAGCGCCGGGGAACGCCGGGGAGCGCCGGGGAGCGCCGGGGAGCGCCGGGGAGCGCCGGGGAGCGCCGGGATGCGCCGAGAAGCGCCGGGATGCGCCTGGGAGCGCTTGGGAGTACCTGGGAGCGCTTGGGAGCGCCAGGGAGCGCCTCGGAGCGCCTGGGAGCGTGCCGGGAGCGCCTGCGAGCGCCTGGGAGCGCCATGCGCTTGGGAGCGCTTGGACGCGCTTGGGAGCCTGCCGAAAACGCCGGGGAGCGCCTGGAAGCGCTTGGGAGCGCGCGGGAACGCTTGGGAGCGCCTGGGAGCGCTTGGGAGCGCCAGGGAGCGCTGGGGAGCGCCTGGGAGCGCCTGGGAGCGCCTGGGAGCGCCAGGGAGCGCCTGGGAGCGCTTGGAGCCATGTGGGAATTTAGGAGCCAGCGGCCCTAAACCCTAAAAGGCTTTAGTTTGGGAGGTCGCCGGCAATGCGGCCGGGGGTGGGAAGATGTTGCAGCTCCTGCTCCCTTCGCCAAGCTTGCTCGGGTCGGCGAACCGCCCCCCCAATCAAGCTTGCCGAAGGGGGGCAGCATTGCCTGGATTGTCGGCCGCTGCGCTAAGAGAAGCCCTAAACCCTAAACCCTAAACCCTAAACCCTAAACTGCAAGCCACGGGCGGTGCAACGTCAGTAGCCCGTGGCGCCTGGCCGAGCGCTCAGCGAGGCTGCCCATACAGCGTGCGCCGCACCGACGAAGCGGCGATAGCCGCTGAGGAGGAATTCGCACGCCGCGCGGTGCATCCCCGTGGTGTTCTCCTAAGAAAGGGAACCCCTAACCCTCGGCCCTAGCTAGTGGGTTCCCCATTGGCGGATGCTATCCTTGGGGCTCCAAACCTATGAAATTACAGTATGCGGCGCTCCCTGGGTGCTCCAAACCTATGAAATTGCAGCATGCGGCGCTCCATGCGCTTCCAAATGCTCCAGGCGCTCCCTAGGGATTCTCCAAGCGTTCCCGTCGCGTTCCCAGACGCGCCCAAGCGTTCCCAGGCGCTCCCACGCGCTCCCAGATCTTCCCAGGAGCTTCCAGGCGCTACCAAGCGCTCGCAGGCGCTCCCAGGCTCTCCCAAGCGCTCCCGGCACGCTCCCAAGCGCTCCCCGCACGCTCCCAGGCGCTCCTGGCAGGCTCCCAGGCGCCCCCAGGCGTTCCCAAGCGCTGCCAAGCGCTCTCGGGCGCTCCCGGCACGCTCCCAAGCACGCTCCCAGGCGCCCACGGATTCCCACGCGCTCCAAAGCATTTACAAACGCGCCAAGGCGCCACGCGGTGCTCCCAGGCGCTCCCGCGCGCTCCAGAGCGCTCCCAAGCGTGCCCAAGCGGTTCCAGGCGGCCCCAGAGCTCCCGGGGAAGGCTCCAGGCGCTCTGCCAGCGATGCCAGAGGGCCCTCCCAAGGCATTCCACGGGCTCTGCCATGGAGGTGCTGCCGCAGCCATGCGCGCGCATCGTAGCGAGGGGGTGCCAGACCCACCCCCTCGCGCTCCCCCTCCAGCCGTCCGAAGCTCGCGCCGAAGGCGGCTGCGTCGATGAATGCAATCGCTTCAGCGGGGGGGCGACCCCAAAGGCGAAACCCCAAGCCGCGGGCGAATGTAACTGCCGTGCGCTTCGCCGTCAGCGAGGAGCCCGACGGCGCAGCCACTCGCTTGAGGCGCAGGGGAACCCATAGTATTGTCACGCCAGCGCCCTTGCAGTGCTGCTTTCCAATGCCGACGGCAAATGCCGGGCTCCTGTGGATCTGCTGCGCCAACGGCAGCCCAACGGCGAAGCTCCACACAGAAGGCGCAAACGGCTGCCTCATCGACGAGGCGAGCTGGCGCGCCAGCGCCATGCACACTGCGCGCGTGTTCGCATGGGCGCGCATTGCCACGGCCGCGGCCGCGCGCGCGCATCCCAGCATTCGCAGCCCAGTGTCACAGCCCAGTGCCGACAGCAAAAGCGACAACACATAAGCATGCTGCGCCAGCGGCAGCCCAACGGCGAAGCTAATCGCCGCCATCGCCAACGGCTGCCTCTTCGACGGGACAACGAGCCGAAGCGCCGCCTACGCCACGCGCCCTGCGCGCGTGCTCACGTGGATGCGCAGTGCCACGGCCGCGTCGGCGATCGCCTGCGCGCAACACTTCGACAGCCCCCCGTGATAGGGGGGTTGGGGGGAGAAACCCTAAACCCTAAAAGGCTTCACTCTGGGTGGTCTGGGGCGGGAGTGCGACTAACCGCGGCGCGCGCGGCTTGGGCAGCGATCCCCCCCGACAACCTTGATGGGGGGGGGGATCGCAGCCAGCGCGCGCTTGCGCCAATGCAGGCCCTAAACCCTAAACCCTAAACCCTAAACCCTAAACCCTAAACCCTAAACCCTAAACCCTAAACCCTAAACTGATGCGCGACCCCTCGACGGGTCGCGCACCGATGTCGAACCTTGTCCGCTCTGAAAGCGAGCGACAGTCGAGCGCCCAGATCGTTATCGGGCCGGCGCACGCGCTGAGCTTCGGCTCTGAGATAACCCTGAACCCTGGTCTCTTTTGCTCTGGCGGCTCCCGTCTTGGCCCCTGGAAGGATAAACTTCACCTGGGAGCGCTCCCAGGCGCTCCCAAGCGCTCCCAGGCGCTCCCAGGCGCTCCCAGGCGCTCCCAGGCGCTCCCAGGCGCTCCCAAGCGCTCTCAGGCGCTCCCAGGCGCTCCCAGGCGCTCCCAAGCGCTCCCAGGCGCCCCCAGGCGCTCCCAAGCGCTCCCAGGCGCTCCCAGGCGCGCCCAACGCTCCCAAGCGCTCCCAAGCGCTCCCAAGCGCTCCCAGGCGCTCCCAGGCGCTCCCAAGCGCTCCGGGGCGCTCCCCGGCGCCCGAGGCGCTCCCCGGCGCTCCCAAGCGCTCCCAAGCGCCCCCAAGCGCTCCCAAGTGCTTTCAAGCGCTCCCAAGCGCCCCGGGGCGCTCCCCGGCGCCCGGGGGGTGCTTTCCGGCGCTCCCAGGCGCCCCCCCGGGCGCTCCCAAGCGCAGCCAAGCGCTTTCAAGCGCTCCCAAGCGCCAAGCGCTCCCAGGCGCTCCCGGGCGCTCACAAGCGCTCCCAAGCGCGCCGGGGCGCGCCCAGGCGCTCCCAAGCGCTCCATGGCGCTCCCAAGCGCCCGCGAGCGTTCCCGGGCGCTCCCAAGCGCCCAGCGCTCCCAGGCGCTCCCAGGCGCTCACAAGCGCTCCCAAGCGCGCCGGGGCGCTCCCAGGCGCTCCCAGGCGCTCCCTGGCGCTCCCAAGCGCCCGCAGGCGCTCCCAAGCGCTCCCAAGCGCTCCCAAGCGCTCCCAAGCGCTCCCACGCCAAGCGCTCCCAGGCGTTCCCAAGCGCTTCCAAGCGCCCCCAAGCGCTCCTACGCGCTGCCAACTGCTTCCACGCGCTCCCCGGTGCTCCCAAGCGCTCCCAAGCGCTCCCAGGCGCTCCCACGCGGTCCCAGGCGCTCCCTGGCGCCCCCAAGCGCTCCCAGGCGCTCCCAGGCGCTCCCAGGCGCTCCCGGGCGCTCCCAAGCGCTCCCGAACGCTCCCAAGCGCTTCCAGGCGCTCCCGGGCGCTCCCAAGCGCTGCCAAGCGATCCCAGGCGTTCCCATGCGCTCCCAAGCGCTGCCAAGCGCTCCCAAGCGTTCCCAGGCGCTCCCAAGCGCACCCAGGAGGCGCTCCCAGGCGCTCCTAAGCGTTCCCAAGCGCTGTCAGGCGCTGCCAGGCGCCCCCAAGCGCCCCCAAGCGTTCCCAAGCGCTCCTCGGCGCTGCAAAGCGCTCGCAAGCGCTCCCAGGCGCTCCCAGGCGCTCCCACGCGCCCCCAGGCGCTCCCAAGCGATCCCAAGCGCACCCTACCGTTCTCAAGCGCTCCCAAGCGCTCCTCAGCGTTCCCAGGCGCTACCAAGCGCTGCCAAGCGCTCCGAAGCGCTCCCACGCTTGCGAGCGCCTGGGAGCACTTGGCAGTTGCGAGGGGGCGCCAAGCCCGCCCCCTCGCGCTCCCCCTCCGCGCCGGCGCTCCCAGGCGTTCCCAGGCGCTCCCAAGCGCTCCCAGGCGCTCCCAGGCGCCCGGGGGCGTTCCCCAGCGCTCCCACGCGCTCCCAAGCGTTCCCAAGCGCTCCCAAGAGCTTCTAGGCGCTCCCAAGCGCTCCCAAGCGCTCCGGGGCGCTCCCTGGCGCCCGGAGGCCCTGGCGCCCGGAGGCGTTCCCCGGCGCTCCCAGGCACTCCCAGGCGTTCCCAAGCGCTCCCAAGCGCTTCCAGGCGTTCCCAAGCGCTTCCAAGCGCTCCCACGCGGTCCCAAGCGCTCCCAAGCGCATCCAAGGCGCCCCCAAGCGCGCCCAAGCGCTCCCAGGCCGTCCCAAGCGCTCCCAAGTGCTCCCGAGCGCTCCCAGGCGCTCCCATGCGTTCCCAGGCGCTGCTAAGCGCTGCCAGGCGCTGCCAAGCGCTCCCAAGCGCTCCCACGCGTTCCCGGGCGCTCCTAGGCGCTCGCAAGCGCTCCCAGGCGCTCCCAGGCGCTCCCAGGTGCTCCAAGGCGCTCCCAAGCGTTTCCAAACGCTCCCAAGCGCTCCCAAGCGTTCCCAGGCGTTCCCAAGCGCTCCAAGGAGCCCCCAAGCGCTCCCAGGCGCTGCTACCCACTCAGTTCGGCGAAGGGCACCGGAGAAGTCCGCGGCGCACAATGAGATGCGAGGGGGCGCCAGACCCGCCCCCTCGCGATCCCCCACCCGCCAAATCTTCGAGGGTGCCATGTGCGAGCTCCAGCCAAGATGCGGCTCCGAGAGAGAGAGAGAGAGAGAGAGAGAGAGAGAGAGAGAGAGAGAGAAAAAAAAAAAAAAGAGAGAGAGAAAGAGAAAGTTAGTCCCCCATGCGAAGGGGGGCGAAGGGGGGTAGACTGACAGCTGGTTGACGCCCGAAGATGATCCGCCAGAAAGACCTTCCCCCCATGAGAAGGGGGGAGAGAGGGGGGTAGAAGAACCCTAAACCCTAAAGGGGTACTTTTGGGTGGGGGGTGGGGACGGGAACGAATAGCAGCCGACCCCCCCAACCTCTTGAAGGAGGGGGGGTCGAGCTGCTTCCGCCCAGCGAGGCCCTAAACCCTAAACCCTAAACCCTAAACCCTAAACCCTAAACCTTAAACCCTAAACCCTAAACCCTAAACACTAAACCCTAAACTGCAAGCCACGGGCGGTGCATCGTCAGAAGCCCGTGGCGCCTGGCCGAGCGCTCAGCGAGTCCGCCCATGCGCGCACGCCGCACCGACGAAGCGGCGATAGCCGCTGAGGAGGATTCGCATCCCGCGGGCATGCAACCCCGTGGGGTTCTCCCAAGAAAAGGAACCCCTAACCCTCAGCCGCAGCCTGCGGCCCCGCCACGGTCCGCTACATCCCCTGGGGCTCCAAACCTATGAAAATACAGCATGCGGTGCCCCCTGGGTGCTCCAAACGTATGAAATTACAGCATGCGGCGCTCCAAGCGCTTCCAAACGCTCCAGGCGCTCCCAAGGACTCTCCAAGCGCTCCCGGCACGCTCCCAGGCGCTCCCAGGCGTTCCCAGGCGCTCCCAAGCGCTCCCAGGCGCTCCCAAGCGCTCCCAAGCGCTCCCAAGCGCTCCCAGGCGCTCCCAAGCGTTCCCTGGCGCACCCCAGCGCTCCCAAGCGTCCCCCCGCGCTCCCAAGCGCTCCCCGGCGTTTCGGCACGCTCCCAAGCGCTCCCAAGCGCTCCCAGGCGCATGGCGCTACCAGGCGCTCTCAGGCGCTCCCGGCACGCTCCCAGGCGCTCCCAGGCGCTCCCAGGCGCTCCCTGGCGCTCCCAAGCGCTCCCAGGTACTCCCAAGCGCTCCCTGCACGCTCCCAGGCGCTCCCAGCCTGCTCAGGCGCTCCCTACGCGCTCCCAAGCGCTCCCTGGCGCCTCCGAGCGCTCCGGGGCGCTCCGAAGCACTCCCAGGCGCTCCGGCGCGCTCCCAGGCGCTCCCGGCACGCTCCCAGCACGCTCCCAAGCGCTCCCAGGCGTTCCCATGCGCTCCCAAGCGCTCCCAAGCTCCCACAGGTGGTCCCAAGCGCCCCCCGGCGTTCCCAAGCGCGTTGAAGCAGTTCAAGCAGTCCCATGGCGCTCCCAAGCGTTTTCATGCATTCGCAAGCACTCGGCAGCGCTCCCTGGCGGCGCTTCCCGGCGCTGTCCCGCAATGCAGGTGCTGCCGCAGCCATGCGCGCGCATCGTTGCGAGGGGGTGCCAGACCCACCCCCTCGCGCTCCCTCTCCAGCCATGCGACATTCGCGCCGATGGCGGCTGCGTCGACAATGCACTCGCTTCAGCGGGGGTGACGCCAACGGTCCTGCCCAATGGACAAAACAACGGCCCCGCGCTCGCGGTGCCATTTGCACTCTGCGTGTCTGTTCAAGCTTCCCATTCCGCTCCACGAGGGAAGTTCCTGGGGAAACTCGAGGGCTCTCTCAGCGCTTCCCAGAGGCTGTTCCCATGGCATTTCCACGGGCCTTCATGCCATGAGGATTGCTGCAGCGCCATGCACGCGCATCGTAGCGGGGGTAAGCAGAACCCAAAGATAGAACTACCCCAACCCCCTCGCGCTCCCCCTTCTCAGCCATGCGGAAATTGCGCCGAAGGCAGGCTGCGTCGACAATGCAATCGCCGATCTTTCAGCGGGGGCGACGCCAAGGTCATGCCAACGGGCAATTCACGGCTCGCGCTCGCCTCTGCACTCTGCGTGTTCCTGTTTCGGCTCCCAGACGCTTCCCACGTGCTTCCATCCTGGGGAAAGGTCGAGGCGCTCCCCCAGCGCCCACAGAGAGCTCCCCCGAGGCATTCCACGGGCTCTGCCATGGAGGTGCTGCCGCAGCCATGCGCGCGCATCGTAGCGAGGGGGTGCCAGACCCACCCCCTCGCGCCCCCCCTCCAGCCGTCCGAAGCTCGCACCGAAGGCGGCTGCGTCGATGATTGCAATCGCTTCAGCGGGGGGGCGACCCCAAAGGCGAAACCCAAAGCCGCGGGCGAATGCAACTGCCGTGCGCGTCGCCGTCAGCGAGGAGCCCGACGGCGCAACCACTCGCTCTGGGCCCGCGGGGAACCATGGGATTGCCGCGCCAGCGCCTTCGCAGTGCTGCTTTCCAATGCCGAAGGCAAATGCCGGACCCCTGTGGAACTGCTGCGCCAGCGGCAGCCCACCGGCGAAGCTCCACGCCGAAGGCGCAAACGGCTGCCTCATCGACGAGGCGACCTGGCGCGCCAGCGCCATGCACCCTGCGCGCGTGCTCGCATCGGCGCGCATTGCTACGGCCGCGGCCGCGCTGCGCGGCCCTTCCCAGCATTCACAGCCCAGTGTCGCAATCCAGTGCTGAAGGCAAAGGCGGCAACGCATGGACATGCTGCGCCAGCGGCAGCCCAACGGCGAAGCTCAACGCCGACATCGCCAAAGGCTGCCTCTTCGACGGGGCGACGAGCCGACGCGCCTACATCGCGCGCCCTGCGCGCATGCTCAAGTGGATGCGCAATGCCACGGCCGCGTCGGCGATCGCCTGCGCGCGCCACTTCGACAGCCCCCCGTGATAGGGGGGTTGGGGGGGGAAACCCTAAACCCTAAAAGGCTTCACTCTGGGTGGTCTGGGGCGGGAGTGCGACTAACCGTGGCGCGCGCGGCTTGGGCAGCGATCCCCCCAACAACCTTGATGGGGGAGCGCAGCAAACCCTAAACCCTAAACCCTAAACCCTAAACCCTAAACCCTAAGCCCTAACCCCTAACCCTAACCCTAAACCCTAAACCTCGCTCGCCTCGCGCGCAGACTGTTGGACGTAGGGGCCGTCGGGGGCGGGACTCTGAAAGCTTTGCGGGTGTGCGGGCGGGCCCCCCGGCGGGCCCCTCTTCGAAGCTCTTTTCTGAGTCCTGCCCCCGGAAGGTCCCCCTACGTCAACGTCCGCGCGCTCGGCTCGCTCCGCACCGGACCCCTGCTACGGAAACAGCCCTCTGGGATGGGCGTGGTCCGTACCCCCCCCCCCCTTCAAGGGGGGGGGGAGGGGGTGGGGGGGGGGGGTGGGGGTGGTTTTTTTCCGACCCCCCCCCCCCCCTTTCTAAGGTGAGGTCCGAAAACCTCAACCCGAGTGTTTAGGGGTATTCGAATCCCCCCCCCCCATTAAAAGGGGCGAGAGGAGAAGATTGGAGAGGGGGGGGTGCGGGGGGTTGGGGGGGGGTTTTTCTCGGACCCCCCCCCCCCCTTAAGGGGGGTGAGTAAGAGGAGGGAAGAGGGGGGGGGAGGGGGGGGGGGGGGGGGGAGAGGGGGGGGGGGGGGGGGGTGGGGGGGGGGGACTGGGGAGGGGGTGTTTCCCTGGAATGCACAACCACCCTTTTGTGCCTTCCAGGTGATCCACTGGCGCTCTTTCCACAAAATCTGTATCAAAATCTGGCAGATGCGTGCGTACTGTTGCAAGAACATTCAGATTGTACGGGCATGGGGCCCATCTCGGCATCAGCTGTGCGCGCAATGGGTTCTTATGATCGCAGGGTTGTGCGAAACTAGTGATGAAGCGTAAGGTTTGTATTAAGATATGCGAGGCTAGTATGGACATTAGTTCTTCACTGCCGTATTTCGTATACGACGCCAGATCAGATCATGAGCTCTCCACGAGAGTAAAATTGGTGCGAACATGTCGACTGTGCGAGCACTCGGCTTGGACGAAATGCAGGTCCCGCCAGCCCTGGGCGACTGGTATTTAAGGAGTTCGTTCTTGAACCCCCCTCCTTCCCCTTCGGAAAAGGGGTTTCCCCCCCCTGCCCACTCCCCTGAAGTCGGGACAACGGTTTCGCCGGGTGTCAAGGGTCTCGTTGTGCCCCAGAT
This sequence comes from Prorocentrum cordatum, assembly GCA_963575745.1. NCBI lineage: Eukaryota > Dinophyceae > Prorocentrales > Prorocentraceae > Prorocentrum > Prorocentrum cordatum. The sequence goes on along the minus strand of CAUYUJ010019538.1, from coordinate 11,773 downwards.
GGCTCCAAGACGCCCTACAAGATGGACCCATAAGTTCCAACATGCCTCTAGGAAGCGTCAATACCGCCACAAAACAGCTTCCAATGGGCACGGAGCTTCCCAAGGACGCCCTCGAAGTGCCAGAAATTTTCACATGCGCCAGATGACAATCCGTGACTCGTGTGCCTGCTGCCCTTTTTCCCTTCCGACGGGCTCCCGCGGCCTCGAGGTGGCCGCAGGGAGAGCCCCGGAGGCGCCCCGCGAGGGGGGCCCAGGACGGCACCACAGCACACGGCCCCCACGAGCGCCCCAGGAGCGCCTCGAGGGGCCCCCGAGAGGCCACGCTGCGGGCTCCGGCGAGGGGGTGGGAGCGGAATACAGTCGGGACGTTGACCCGAGGAACCTTGAATAAGGTCGGCGGGGCAAAAGGCGGCTCGAAAATTCTCCTCCGGAGGTCGGCGGGGTAAGGCAGCTCGAAAATCCGGATTCTCTGGAGATCGGCTGAATAAGGCGATGCGGAAACTCGGCTTCGCTCGAGTCCAACGCTAAAGATGTTTTCGGCTCCAAAGGCCTCTTTTTTCCATAAGTTAGCCTTCGATTTCCCATCGAAGGCCAACGGAACACCTAGGGCAAACTGTGAAAGAAACGAAAGACCACGGAGCCCCTCCCCCACGAAAAGGGTTCCTTCTTCAGCGCCCCGACTGCAAACGCCACCTCCCGAAATGTTCGATGTCCTCCAACGTGGTCCCCGGAGGGCCCCCACGAGGGTCCCGGGAGAGATGGAGGAGGGCCCCGACGGCTTCCCACAGATCGGCTTCCAGCAGCCCTCCCGCCTTCTGAGGAGTTGTCTGTGTCTTCGGGCATGGCTCAGAAAACTTCTCAGAAAGCTTCCGAGCCTCATGAAAAGGCCTTTTTCCTTCCCACTTCCCCCTGGGCTCGCCGCCGAACGTAGCCCCACGGAGGCCCCAGGGTTGCTCCAAGAGGCAAAAAGGTCTCCAAAGCCTTTATGATGGATTTCTGGATGCGTGCTGCGATGCTCCTCTGATCAGGGCATCTCGCCTGGAGATGGTTTCTGTGCGGGCTGCTGGGAATACACGAAGCCTTAAGAATTTGCCTTCGAATGTGGGGTAGCAGTAATGCGAACAACCCGATGCGTGCGTGAAACTCTAGATGAGGTCACTACAAGGGCTAACCTGTTAAACATACTGACAACGGGTACCAACTGGAGTTGGTTCTTAAAGCTACTCTCCGCGGAAAAGCTTTTACACCACAGAGCTAGGAGCTTTTCGCCAGGCAGACACCTCTCCCAGCCAGGCAGAACCCGCACAGAAAGCTGAACCCAGTGCCAGACCCATCATGGGCACCACCTCCTGAGGACAACAAGAAACGCCCGATGAAACCACAGAGGAGGGATGCGACTTCGACGTCGAAGCCACCTTGGTCACACCTGGCGCCGGGGGCGGCGCCAGGGGCGCCGCCAAGGGGTGACCCAGCGCTGGTCCGAGCAACCCGCGCGGCACTGGGGCAAGCTGTGCGGGCACGAGGTCCCCGAAGAGGTCGAGCCCCCGAGCGGTGACTCTTGGAGGCCGCGGGTCCACGTGCGGGAATCGGCGAATCGCGCCCCACGTCGCCGATGCACCGGCGATGCCTCGGCGGAGGACCGGGCTCCGGAGCGAGCGGCATCCCCGAGGTGTCGACGGCGCGGCGCGATCCTCCGACCCCGCTCGCGCTCGGGAGCTCTCACCCGGCGCGTCGCGGCGGCGGCCCCAGCGGCACGCCTGCGCCCTGCGAGCGGGTGGCGCGTCGCTCCGCTCCGCGGGCCGGGAGGCGGGAACATCTCGGGACGCTGACGTCTGGGGGCTGGGGCGTGGGGAGCGCCTGGCGCCAAGGAGTGGCGGGCCAGACCCCGCGGAGCGACACGCTGAGCGAGAGTTCCTGACCCACTGCGTGCAACAAGGGTGCACGATGAGGGTGCAGGGGCGCTGGAAGGCCACGTCGACACCTTGTGAGCGGGGCGCGGGCAGCGAACGCAGCCAAGGATGAGCCGAAGAGGAAGGATGCAAGGGTAAGCTGGGAAAGACGCTCATCCCCAGACATCAAGCTGCTTAAATGTGTGTTCGATTTGTTCGATGCGTGGGCCCCAAAGGTCCGGACCAATTCCCCAGGGCCAGATTTTTGTCCTGGGTGATTTTTTGACGCTGCCGCGGCCGAGCGAGGGCCCCCCGGAGGCCGAAAACGAGCAAAAAAACACGCGCTCTATTTTGCTTGGAGCGTCGCATCTCTGGGAGGGCATAACCTGGGAGCGACGCTCGTACTCACTCCCTGTGCGCTCTGACCCCACGCCGAGGCCCCATCCCGGGTGGCCCGGTGCTGTGGATCGCCCCCCGCCCTGGGGTCCAGAGACGCGAGGCCAAGCACGCCCGCGCGGGCAGAAACTCTCCACGTCGGCGCGGCTCGCGGGCGCGAGAGCGGGGAGCACACGAGAGTCGGGGCCCCTCCAGGGGGCCCCGGGCTCGGCGCCAGCAGAGGCGCGCTCCCCCGAGCCGCCCACCGCAGCAGCTGGCTCTGAGTGACGTCGGCCCCCGACTGCAGGCCCGCACGCTCTTGAGCGGGGTGGGGCTGTCGGGGCCCACTCAGCGCCTCCTCCTTTTCCTCCTCCTCCTCCTCCACCTCCTTCTCCTCCTCCTTCCTCCTTCCTCCTCCCCTCCTCCTCCTCCTCCTCCCCCTCCTCCTCCTCCTCCTATTCTTCTCCTCCCTCCTCTCCTCCGCTCCCTCCCCCTCCTCCTCCTCCTCCTCCTCCTTCCTCCTCCTCCTCCTCCTCCTCCTCCTCCTCCTCCTCCTCCTCCTCCTCCTCCTCGCCAGGATCTCAGGAACCTCCACGAGCCGCCGACCACGGTGGGGGTCGATGCGGGCCCCCAGAGCCGATGCCCCAACGTTGCCCATCGGCCGGAAGAGGTCGGGATCGAAAGATGAAGAGCAGGAAGGCGTCGGAAGCAGATGGGGCTTTTCCGCCCGCCCCCCTGGAGAGGAGGGAAGAGGGAGAGCCGCTCGACTCTTGAAGTACAGGAAGGCGGCTAACCCAGACCCCCGACGTCATGATTTGTTCACTACGTCGACCCCTGAAGGTCTCGAACCATTCCCCTGGACGGGTTTCATCCTGAGTCGGTTCGTTGACGGTCCCGAGGGCCAGTAAGGGCCCCCAGAGGCCGAAAATAGCAAAAAGCGTCCCGGCATGATTTGTTCATTACCCACGGGCCAAAGAATCCCCCTCGCTGTGGATGTAAGCCGTTGCCTCCAGGCTTCGAGATGGGGGTAGGGTGAGGTGGGGCATGTCCTCCGACAGTCGGATTTTGGACGAAAAAATGAAAATAGTCCAAAGATTCGAAGATAATCAGAAATAGTCAGAAATCGTCCCCTGACTATTTTTTGGTACTATGTTTGAATCTTCCTCCTGTAGAGGGACGTGCCCGATTTAAGGATAGGGGTCGGTTAAACAATGCTGTCCCCCGACTTTCCCTTGTTGTTGAGCGTGTTTAGCGTCTTCGCATTCTCGAGCGTCCAGCTGGCCGAGAGGGCTCAAGAGGCAGTCGAGATCGCTCCAAGACGGCCCAAGGGGCTCCCAAGAGGGCCGCAGGACGGTCCAAGCTGGCCCGGCCCAAAACCCCCGACGGTATGATTTGTTTCGTAACGTCGACCCCAAGAGGGCTCGACCCAATCCCCAAGATTGGCTCCTCATCCTGAATCGTTCTTCGACGGCCCTGGGGCCCGGCAAGGGCCCCCAAATGCCGAAACTGGCGAGACACCTCCCGCGGTGATTTTTGTTGCTTCGTCTGGGGCCTGCCCCCCCCCCCCCCCCACAGCGAGAGGCCTGCCTGATGGGGTCCGACTAGATGGGGTCGGAGGATCGCGTCGCATCGCCAATGCATCCTCGATGCATGGGCGACATCGGCGGTACATCGGCGACGCCTGCGTGGAGAAAATCGGGCTCCACATCGAGCCGCATCGGCGATGCATCGGCGATGCGGCGCGATCCTCCGACCCATCTAGAAGGCCCATCTTAAAGGGGGGCGACAGATGGGGGGGCAGCGAGGGCTGCAGAAAAGGGGCCTTTAGGGCCCGAGGAGGGGCCCTTCAGGCCTGCAGGGCTCGAAAAATGCATACTTCTCTCCCACCCGATGACGATGACAATGCCGATGATCGTCATCGTCATCGTCATCGTCATCGTCATCGTCATCGTCATCGTCGCCCCCCACTACCCCGCTGCTCCTCGCCTCGAGGATGGAGGAGGCGAACCGAGGAGGAAGGAGAGAGGAGCGAGGGGGAAGAGAAGCATCGAGGAGGAGGAGGAGGAGGAGGAGGAGGAGGAGGAGAAGGAGGAGGAGGAGGAGGAGGAGGAGGATCGAGGAGGTAGCAGCAGGGAGTGTAGGGAGGAGGAGCAAGGAGGAGGAGGAGCGCGCATCGAGGAGGAGGAGGAGGAGGATCGAGAAGCCCCCCCCCCCCGCCCAGACGCCCGACCACGCCCTCTGAGGCGGAGCACCCCCCGACGCAAAAAGGGCTCCGCGCGAGGGGGGCCAGGCCGCCGAGGCCCCGGCGGGCGGCAGCACCGTGCCCGGCGCGCCCGGGGGCCGCCCGTACAGCCCCAGCGCCGCGGCCGCGCCGGGCAGGGGTGCAGCCCCGCCCGCCGGCGCAGTGCCTCATGCGGGGGGCTCTGCGGGCACGCCGGGGGGCGCGGCGCCCTTTGACGGGGCCTGCTTGGACCCCTCGGTATGTCTGTCACAATAAGCACTGCACCACTCTCCCCGCACCTCCCCTCTCCTACTCCCCCCCTCCTCATCCTCTCCCCCCTCCGCGCCCCATTTCTTCTCCCTTCCCCCTCCCTCCATTCCTACTCGTCCTCTTCTCCTCCTACTCCTTTCTCTCCTCCTCCTCGCATCTCCTCCTCCTCCGCCTCTTTTCTCCCTCTCTCCTCCTCCTTCCCTCGTCCTCCTCATCCTCCTCGTCTCCTTCTCCTCCTATCCTCTCCTACTCCTCCTTCTCTATTCCTCCTCATCTCCCTCCTCATTCCTCCTCTCCTCCTCCTCCTCCTCCTCCTCCTCCTCCTCCTCCTCCTCCTCCTCCTACCCCTCCTCTTCCTCCATTCCTGTTCCGCATAACAAATAACTTCTCTCTGTCGCGCCCCCGAGAGTCTTTAGGGCGGGCCGGGCGGGCCGCCTAAGACTTCGTCACCATTCATGACTCTGGAGCTCACACATTGGTCACAGATGGAGGGCGGGCCGTTTTCAAAATGTGGCTCCCGCCTTAGCGACGAACAGATACGTGTTAATCATGTGCAAGAGTTTCACGGACTGAGGGCGGGCCGTTTTCGAGATGTGGCTATCGCCTTGGCGCCGCATGCGCTCGATTCAAGCATTTGCAATAATTGCGCGAATTGAGGGCGGTTCCTTTTCAAAATGTGGCTTCGCTTCAGCGCCGCGCACATCCGTTGTTTTACATGTTCAAGAGATTCACGGAATCCCGTGATCAACGTACAAGTAATGGTTTGTTGGACGGATTCAGGATTATGGGGGGTGCAACAGTTACATAGATTTGTGGTGTTGACGTCCCAGGATTGGCGTTCTGGACGAATCAGGATCCCAAGACGCAGCCGTCAGGTTGATCCGCGGCGTTGGAATCCCGAGCACAATGTTTTGACATGCTTCAGGGTCGTCATACGGTTGTCTTCAAACGAGGGAATTCCCTCAATGGAACTGACCCGTTGCAGGGGCCTACAAAGAGGGAGCTTGGAGGGACGGTGCATTCCAGCATCGTTGATGACTCTTGAGTTTACACTGGTTCTCCTTCGCCTCATCCTCCTCCTCCTCCTCTTCCTCCGCCTCCTCCTCCTCCACCTCCTCCTCCTCATCTTCCTCCTCATCTTCCTCCTCCTCCGCCTCCGCCTTCGCATCCGTTGCATCCTCCTCCTCCTCCTCCTTCTCCGCCTCCTCCTCCGCTTCCGCCTCCGCCTCCACCTGCCTCCGCCTCCTCCTCCTCCTCCTCCTCCTCCTCCTCTTCCTCCACCTCCTCCTCCTCCTCCTCCTCCTCCTCCTCCTCCCATTATGCCTCCTCCTTCTCCTCTTCCTCCTTCGCCGCGGGCCTCCGCCTCCGCCTCCGCCTACTCTTCCTCCTCCTTCTCGTCCTCCTCCTCCTCCTACTCCTCCTCCTCAAGAGCAGGAGCCCCTCCACCGAGGGCACACGGATCCACGGAGAGGCACCTGACGAAACGAGCATCGCTCAAATCGGGGAGACGTCAGACTCGGTTTCGGGGGGCTCGGGGCCACCATGAAAATGAGGAGACCCAATCTGAAATTTGACGCGAGCTCCCGCTGCAGACATCCCACGAAAACTGGACCGTCAACATCGAGAACGCGCTCGACAGCAAAAACGTCGGCAAACCCGAGTCGCGGCATGCCCGAGCCTTCCGTGTCCCCGATCAAAGTTGGAGGCCCCACCCAGGGACGAATAGCATTCGGGAGCGGCCAAGAGGGGGTGTCCAAGAGGGGGGGATGCAAATCATGACCGGCGGCATGTGCGCGGCCCAGCGGGGGTGCCAGGGACGTAATGAGATAAGAAGAGGCGCCATGAAATCTGGGGAAATATCATGGCCCACGCCATGATATCCCGCCCCCCCTAGTCATCACCCCCCTCTTTTCCGCCCCCGAAGCATGAGGGTGCCCCTCCCGCTGCGGTTGCTCTGGGCCCATCGCGCCAGATGTGGCCCTCGACGCCGGCAGATGCCCCGGGCCCATCCTGGGCCCAGGGCCGGTGTTATATGCGTGCGGCTCTCGGCGCCCGAAGCAGGAGAGGGAGAGGAAGAGGGGGAGAGGAGGAGGGAGGAGGAGGAGGAGGGGAGCGGGAGGAGAGGAGGAGGGGAGCGGGAGGAGGAGGGGGAGAGGAGGAGAGGGAGAGAGGAGAGGGAGAGGAGGAGGGGGAGAGGAGGAGGGGAGCAGGAGGAGGAGGAGGAGGAGGAGAAGGAGGAGGAGGAGGAGGGAGGAGGGAGGAGGAGGAGGGAGGAGGGAGGAGAGAGGAGGAGGGAGAGGAAGAGGAGGAGCGAGTGGAAGAGGGGAGCGAGAGGAAGCGCGAGAGGGCAAGCCAGGGGCGCGCGCGCGCGCCAGGTCTGACCTTCGATGCCTCCCCACCCGTAACCTCCCTCCTGCGCGGAGTGGTCTCCATCCGCGGGCGGGTGTCCCGGCGGAGGTGGATCCACCGGATGACCCCATCGTGTGAGGCGCACTCGGGAGAAGGGCGCTGTGCACACTGGAGGAGGAGGATGAAGAAGTGGTGGCCTTTTTTTTCCGAGCCTTCTCGGAGACATCGACAGGACCGCCATATTGCAGGATGCAGCAGAGCAAGGGTCGCCTGCGCCTAACACCCTGTATAGCCTGGGTGGAATCGCCAAGAAGGCAACGGTGCAAGACGTGTCGTGCTCGGAAAGTCAGCCGGGCCCTGACGTTCAGACGCCCTCAGAAATCCATCGCAGACTCTGCACCGATCAGCACCAGTCTGTGCCATTCGCGGCGACCTGTGGCCAATGCCAGGGGCGAGGCCGCAAGCGCTTACCGCTGCCACCGCCGTACCATGAGACGGCAGAAGAGGACAGCGGCCTGCGGCAACTTTCAGAACGGAGACCGCGTCGGGGGACAACACCGCCTCGGCTGACGCTAGGGTGGCCGCCTGCCAGCTCAGTCACACAGCCGTGCCGCGTCCTCTCCCCGTGCGCGCGCGTCTTCGGAGTGATGGTTGCCGTGAGGCCCTGACGTAGGGCACCCAGTCGGTGCCTGCGGCTCACTGAGGAAAAGCGATCGGTGAGCGAGCAGGGGAGGAGAGACCAGGGAAAGGAAGATGATGTATGGGCTGGAGGGCATTGGCGCGCAAGGAGGTTGCGCTGAACTCCAAAACTAGCACTGGGCTGCACCATGTCCCATGCGCACCTAAGGAATGGGACAGGTCTCAGCAGACGTAACAGCTGCCACAAGAGATGTCCGAAAACAGATCAGAAACGCCCTGCTGACGCAATTGTAACACAGAGCGACGCTCGAAACACGACAACGGATGATTTGTTCATGCACTCCATGCCCTATGAAGAAATCGTGTGAAGTGGCACTGGAGGCCCAGACAAAGGGGGGCCTCTGGTGTGGCAAGCGATGCGTCACATCGTCGTGATGCAGAGAACGGCCCCATGGCCACCAATTGAGGAGGCTGGCTTTCTTGCCTGACTTCGACGAAAGAAAACAGCAGCACTCGTCACCCTGGCCAGGCTGCGCAAGGTCACAATAACTGGATGCATGAAACGGCTCTGTACAGACAGGTCAACCGAGACAGCTGACCAGCGCATGGCCACCAGCGTGTTAAAAGAACTGGACGGGTGTGTGGTCCACGAAGTCTCAGCTGCAGACAAACTCGCAATGCTCGAACTTCGTCGCCCATTGTGAACGCAAGACGATGGGCGCTCAACATGTCGCCTGGGCACCGAGGGCTGCTCACTTTAGTTCCGATGCAAGTCCAAAGGGCGAGCCTCGGCAGTCAGGGGATCTGATATGCCCCCCCCGCAAAAGTTGCAGGCACCCATCTTTGCACCACCGTCGATGCACAGGAGTCGACAATCTTTGCACTGGCCACTGACGGGCACGTCCCAGCCGTCGCACGGCATCTCCTGCATCTCACTGCATACTATCCTCAGCCTCCGAAGACCAGCGTGCATCCAGCAGCACCCCTCGCTGGCGTCGACGCCGTGGTTGGACTGCATCAGCACGAAGCCGACAGCCTTCAGCAACGTCTCATGGGGGGTGGGGAGGTACGAGCTGTGAACCAGCCGCTCGCCCTGTACCAGCCCCGTGTCCGCGGGGCTGGAGGGAATCACGACGGCGGATTCGGGCACCGCGGCGAGCTGCGTGGAGGGGGTGCTCCTCATGGTCATGGAAGAGAACGCGTGCTCCGACTCGAAGGCGAAGACGCCGAAGACCGGCGGCGCGTGCCCCTGTGGCGGCGTCGGTGCCGACTCCTCGCCGGAGGAGCCGCCCGAGGGCCTGGCCGGGGCGGTCTGACTCTCCATGCCCAGGAGGATCGGGAAGACCTCCTTGACGCCGGGGCGGAGCTCGGGCCTCGGGCGCGTGGCACTCCTCCGCGAGGGGCCGGCAGCGGCTCAGGAGGCCCGCCTCGAAGGCCGGCGGCCAGCGCACGGGGGGGGAGCGGAGCAGGAACTTGCGCAGCTGCCTGTCCGCCACCCCCGAGAAGGGCACATGGCCGCTGGAGACGTAGATGAGAAGGGGCCCCAGGACACACAAATAAATACACACAAATAAAAGGATTCCCCATATTTTCCCATATTTTCTGGGTTTCTGTCTTCCCCCCCACTTCCCATATTTTCCCATATTTTCTGGGGAATCGACGATTAATTGTGTCTGTGTGTTTTTTCCCCTCCTGAACATGGCCGCTGGAGACGTAGAAGACGAGGCGGCCGAACGAGAACATGTCCGTCGCGGCCGCCGGGGCGTGGCGGCCCGGCAGGACCTCGGGCGCCGCCCACCGCAGGGTGCCGCCCATGGGGCGGTCGCCTCCCCTGCCCTTGACGAGGCGGGAGAGGCCGAAGTCGAGGAGCTTTGCCTGCATCGAGCAATCGCCCAGCTGCTGCACGAAGATGTTGGTGTTCTTGATGTCGCCGTGCACGACGACTGGCTGTCGCGAGTGGAGGTAGCACAGCGCCGCAGCAACGTGCCTCAGGACTCTGATGCGCAGCGCGACAAAGCTGGGGTGCGCAAGCTCCTCCCTCTCCACGATGCGCGTCATGAGCATCTTGAGGGATTCCCCCTCGATCAGCTCAAGGACAAGGCACACCTGGACGCCCTCGACTCCAGAAGTCAACACCGCCCCGTACAGCGCAACGATGTTGGGGTGCCGCAGGCGTCTCAACATCCTCAGTTCGTTGCAGGATGCTTCAAGGAAGACTTCTTGCGTTCTGCCCTGCAAGATTGTCTTGGGCGCCTTGAGTGCGACATTGGCTCCATGGTACCGGCCCCGCACCACGATGCCGAAGCCCCCTTCGCCCAGTGGTCGTGCGTTACTTGCGCTAGGCAGCTGCACCTCCTGCTCATCGATGAGCCACTGCTCCCTCAATCCCAGCTCGACGAGCGCTTTGAAGGTTAGCCTTGAGCTGCCATTCCCGAAGGACGTCGCAGACATCGACTGGTTATCCGACTCCGCGTCGTCGGGCGCTTTCTGCTTCATCTTCTGTGCCTTGTGCTTGTCCTTGTACGTGGCCAGCTGGAACTCCGACTCGAATCTCAAGCACTTCTCCCGGATCAGCGCCAGGTAGTGTATCCTCTCCTCCCTGTCCAGGCTGCGCTTCCCGAGGGCGGTCACGAATATCAGCATCGAGAAAGCCACCATCGTGTGCGGGAAGTTCCCTGGGTGGGCGCTGCCGAGGACCATGGCCGGTATCGCGTAACAGAAGATGCTGCACACCTGCACGCACAGCATGAGATGGTAGCGGATGGGGAGCACGATGTGCGTCGAGGTGACCAACGCGTCCAGCCCGAGGACGACAAACGTGTCGGTGAGCTGCCGGGGCTCCAGATGCGTCTTCGTGTCGAGGCCCAACAGACGGCCAGCATAGTGTGGCGTGGCCAGCACAAAGGCCACCATGCCCACGGAGATGGACAGCGTGAAATTATCTCTGGCACAGGCGGCGGGATTCTTCGGGTGAAGCAAGAAAGCGTGGATGTCGAAACTACCATGTTGTAGACCCACAACATGGTAAAGCTAAGGTTGGATTGCTGGTTGATCTTCATTTGTTCCTCCGACTTGTAACGGTCGGGGCTCAAATCCCACACTTTGAACATGATCAGCTCGGCGGTTAAGCCAACTCCAGTGACCAGACAACAGATGCGCATATTCTGTATCAATCTAGGGTTGCGAGCCTTGACGAAGCCTGCTTCTTGGCCAGCATCGGTAAACGCCAAAGAAGCCCATCGGAGACCGCTTTTCTTATCGCCCTGACACTTCCGCCTCGCGAGCCGGGCGATCGAGTCCATACGGCTGCCGCTGGCAGCTGGACGCGGAACCATCGGAAGATTCCTCGAGCCCATACGGGCTTGAGCCAAAATGGCTACGGACAGAAGAAGTGGTGGCCGACGAGCAGGAGGAAGAGGAGGAGGACGAGGAAGGAGGATGAGCAGCAGCAGCAGCAGGGTAGGATGGCAAGAGGAAGGGAAGGGCAGGATGGCAAGAGGAAAGCGGAGGGGGGGGAACGGAGGGGGGCGACAACAACGAGGAAGGAGCTGTACCCTGGAGTATGGTCTGCGCTTGGGCGAGAGCGCCAGTCTGAGCAACGGGATCACAACGCCGATCCCAGAATTGGGCAGACACTGCAGCGGAAACACCACACTGAACAACATACGTAAAGGTTCCGAGTAGAATGGATCTGGCGCGACCCCACATAGGGCAACGCTTCCTAAGCAGGATTGCTTAGCATTGCTTCATAGGCATTGCGTGGCAATGACTTGCTTGGCGTTTGGGGGGCCTTGCTAGGTTTTGCTATGCGTGATTTGTCATTGCTTGGCATTACTTGGCATTGCTTGGCGTTGCTTGGCGACGCTTGGCATTGCTTGGCATTGCGTGGCATTGCTTAGAAGTGCTAGGAAACCGGAGGAATGCAGTAAGGAAACAACACCGAGAAGCCCGAGGAGGGCCCCTGCAAAAACAGCAAGGAAACGAGACCAAGCAACACGACGACGGCCTCTTCGAAACAACAGACAGGGGA